>JAWPHD010001259.1:0-341101 GCA_037043455.1 Cyrtodaria siliqua | reverse complement strand
TGAGAACAGTGTGACTCTTGCTAGGATTGGCTCACCTCGTATGTAGCGTATGTATTCCTGTGATACTGCTTTTTGCTATACTGTTTCATAATAGCACCTAAATTAGTGATATCATCAGAACTGGGAATATCATACTATTTATTTGAAGTCCCTATTCCGCCATCAACAGTCAAATTGTACAACATAATTAGCTGTGTGAAGTTGGCTGTGAGATCGTAGACATTCAGCAGAGCTGGGTTTGAATTTTGAGCTGGCTCTGAGATCGATATTCGTTTTAAACGTAAACCAAGGCATTATGAATGCAAAGCTGGATTTGAATACAGAGATGGCTCTGAGATTGATATTCGGTTAAACTTATAAGAAGGCATACTGAATACAGAGCTGGGTTTGAATTTCGAGCTGGCTCTGAGATCGATATTCGTTGTAAACGTACACCCGAGGCATTATGAACGCAGAGCTGGGTTTGAATACAGAGATGGCTCTGAGATCGATATTCGTTATAAACATACACAAAGTCGAATGCAGAGCTGGGTTTGAATTTCGAGCTGGTTCTGAGATCGCTATTCGTTTTAAACATACACAAAGTCATTCTGAATGCATAGCTGGGTTTGAGATCGGTATTCATTTATAACATACAACAACGCATTTTGAATATTGAGCTGGATTTGAATTTCGAGCTGGCTCTGCAATAGATATTCGTTACAAACATACTAGTCATTTTGAATGCAGAGCTGGGTTTGAATTCAGAGCTGGCTCTGAGATGATATTCGTTTTAAACTTACACAGAGTCATTTTGAATGCAGAGCTGTGTTTGAATACTGAGCTGGCTCTGAGATCGAAATTCGTTTTAAACATACTCAGTCATTTTGAATGCAGAGCTGGGTTTGAATTTCCAGCTGGCTGTGAGATCGATACTCGTTTTAAACGTGAACCAATTCATTTTTAATATCGAGCTGGGGTTAAATGTCGAGCTGGCTCTGAGATCGGTATTTATTTTAAACATACAACAACGCATTTTGAATATCGAGCTGGGGTTGAATTTCGAGCCGGCTCTGCGATTGATATTCGTTTAAAACATATACCAAGCTATTTTGAATAACGAGCTGGATTTGAATTTCGAGCTGGCTCTGAGATCTATATTCGTTTTAAACATACACCGAGTCATTTTGAATGCAGAGCTGTGTTTGAATACTGAACTGGCTCTGAGATCGATATTCGTTTTAAACATACACAGTCATTTTGAATGCAGAGCTGGGTTTGAATTTCCAGCTGACTCTGAGATCGATATTCGTTTGAAACGTGAACCAAGTAATTTTGAATATCGAGCTGGGTTTGAATTTCGAACTGGCTCTGAGATCGGTATTTGTTTTAAACGTATAACAAGCCATTTTGAATATCGATCTGGGTTTAAATTTCGAGCTGGCTCTTTGCATGGAGGGTCAAGGTCACACCCACATTTGCTTTGTGACATTTCGATGTACCGCCCACGATACAACTATAAGCAAAGTTTGAAAGGTCTAGTGCATACAGTTTGTGAAATAGTGACCTAAACGCAAAAGTCTGCCCTTTACTTGGAGAGTCAAGGTCACTTCCACATTTGCTTTGTGACGTTGCGATGTACCACCCAAGATACAACTATAAGCAAAGTTTGAAAGGTCTAGTGCATACATTTTGTGAGAAAACGACCTAAACGCAAAACTTGAATGTTGACGCGGCCGCCGCTGCCGCCGGAAAAGCAACACCTATGTCTCTTTTTTTCTTCGAAAAGGCCAAACAAATACGAGTTTCGACTGTGGGGTGGGGTGGGGTTGGCGAACACAGCTATAGGTGTAAGAATTGACCAAAACAACACAGACATATGTAAAGAAAACACATCGAGTTTCAAGTGGTGGTTCGATGCGGGAGTGGAGTGGGGGCAACATAGCTACATGTATATGTGTAAGAATTGACCAAAACAACACAGAAATATGATAAAAAAAATAATTTGAGTGTGGGTGGGGGTATGGGCAACATAGCTAATAGCTATATGTGTAAGTATTGACCAAAACAAAACAGAAATATGTAAAAAAAAAAAAAGCGAGGGGGGAGGGGTGTCAACATAGTAAGAATTGACCACATAATTATGTAAAAAAAAAAAGGAAGACTTTCGAGTGTGGGGGAGGGAGGGGGTGGTGGACGGGATGGAGGGTGGGAGTCAACATAGGTTTATGTGTAAGAATTGATTAAAACAACACAGAAATATCTAAAAAAACATAAATAAAAAGAATTTCGAGGGGTGGTGGGCCGGGTGTGTGTGTGTGTGTGTGTGTGGGGGGGGGGGGGGGGTGGATGGCAACATAGCTACGTGTAAGAAGTGGCCAAAAATAACACAGAAATATGTAAAAAAAAAAAAAAAAAAATGCGTTTCAAGTGTGGGAGTGGGGAGGTGGGGTGGGGGGAGGCTCGGTGGGGGCGGGGGGTGGGGCAACATAGCTATATGTGTAAGAAGTGACCATAAATAACACTGAAATGCAAAAGAAACTTTAAAAATATGTTTCGAGTGGGTGAGGGAGGCTGGCGGTGAAGGCGTGGGGGTGGGGTATGGGGGCGGCAACATAGCTATATGTGTAAGAATTGACCAAAACAAAACAAAAATATGTAACAATAAATCAAATAAAAAGGCGTGGGGGTGGGGGACGTGGAGGAGGGAGCCCATGCCCCAATATGGGTGAAGTATGGATATGTTGTGAGTTCTTAAAAAAAACGGATACATCATTCTTTATACAAACTAGTTTTCAATTTATTCAAGATATTGCGCATTGGCTACATGTGCTGCACTTTATAATTGTTATTGATGTCATGAAACAGGAAAAATAATCCGAGTAAACATCATGCGGATGAGATTACATCTAGGATTGACAATCCAAGTATACAGGAACACAAGGTATTGTCTGTAAGTGTTGTTGAAGTGTTATGTAGTGTCGTGCATTGGTGTATATAAGAGATATGATCAGCATTGTCATTACATCCGAGTGATTTGGGGAATGATCATCACATCCTATTCATAATTGACAGTAATTCATTAAGCACAACAATATTCGTCATAAAATTATTATTTAATCATTGTTTCATAGTTTGTATATTTAACTCTTATTGAAATCGTTAAATGTTGTATTTTCCCCCGACTAAACCAACCACGATCGACCATCCTGTAACACTATATTTAATAATAATAATAATTATTATTATTATTATAATTACAATCAACTTAATGCTTTTTATAGAGGGTTATACATAATTAGTTACAAATAAGTCTTACATGGGGCCCTCTATTATGTGGTTGTGTGAAGTTGGCTATGATATCGAAGATCGTAGATCGACATTCAATATCGAGCTGAGTTTTCGATGTCGAGCTAGCTCTCGGAGATCGATATTCCGTTAAACTTATAGAAAGGCAAAGTGAATACAGAGCTGGGTTTGAATTTCGAGCTGGCTCTGAGATCGATATTCGTTTTAAACGTACACCAAGGCATTCTTAATACAGAGCTGGGTTTGAATTTCGAGCTGGCTCTGAGATCGATATTCGTTTTAAACAACATACAACAACCAATTTTGAATATCGAGCTGGATTTGAATTTCGAGCTGGACCTGAGATCGATATTCGTTTTAAATGTTCACTAAGTCATTTTGAATATCGAGCTGGGTTTGAATTTCGAGCTGGCCTGAGATCGATATTAGTTTTAAACGTATAACAAGGCATTTTGAATTTCTGGCCGATCTGAAATTTTGCTAGGATCAATAAGACATTAAGAGCAACATTCCTGTAAAGTTTCATGAAAAACCGCCAAGTAGTTTTGGAGGAGTAGTCGCTACAAGTTTTTACTATATAACTCTATGTAAACAAAGATGGCCGCTGGCAGCCATGTTTAACGTCGAATCAAAACGATTTTTGACAAGGACCAACATCATGTCATGCTGATCATTTTAGAAAAAGTCCCATATCAATATCACTTAGAGTTTTCAATATTATTACATGCCAGAAATGTAGTATTTTCTCTAGCGAATGATTTTGAATAAGAGAAATTAGCTTGTCTTTAATAAGATGATGTGGTAAGGTTGTATATAGTGTAGAGAAGTCATAAGTACTTATTGATGACACTTGACCTTTATTGAAAATGTTATCAAGAACGTCTCCTGAATTAATCCCAGAGTTTTCATAAGTTTTATCACAATATAGTTTAACGTGATCTTTAACGGCAGTAAGACAAGAAGTTAAAAGTTTGGAGATGTTTGTTGTGGTGCAGGCACTAGAATTAGAAATAAAGCGAGCCGTATACGGATTTTTATGTAATTGAGGAATCCAGTACATGGTAGGCAGTTTATTTTGCTTATCGTTTACACCAGCCTTGAAAGTAGTGCACCGAGTGATATGTGCGGAAACAACATCATCCTCAGTAGAATTAACTTTAGTATACGAATTGGTGCTGCCGAGTTCCAGAGATAAAACATTGACGTAATGTAGGCGTCAAAAAATAATTACATTATTAGCTGCTTTATCTGCAGGAACTAAAACAAATTTATTATGAAATTCCTGAATCCCCGATTTAAGATTACGAAAGGAAAACCTAGGTCTCGGAGGTAGTAAAGAGGGGTTAGCATTATAAAAGTTAATACGTGTATCTATAATTTTAAGAATAGACTTTTTCCAAGTAGAAAGCGAGTTTGGGTCCGCATGTTCTCTACGACACCATGTTATACTAAAATCTTCAATGGAGTGGGCCATCTGGGCACGACAGGCATTAAAATCAATAGTTGAAGGTAATCTATATTTAGGACCTTTTTAAAACAAATGCCGAATACGTTTATCAACAATATCAAAATTACCAGTGATGACATGACCTGCTGGAGCATAGGAAAATTTTGATGTGTTGCATTTACATTCCTTAGGAGTATTATGTACTATATCAAGGTCAGAAACTATTTTGTTGTAGTTGAAAATAATATTTCTAATAGGCTTTTTATACTTATAACAAATTACAGGACTTTCGGAATTTTTTAAATATTTTGGGATATAATCAACAACATGAGTATCCCGAAAAATACTAGGCATGTCAATGAAATCAATACCTTTATTAATACATAGTAGTTTTAGAAAATGCCTGACGTGATCAGACTCCTTATCAATATGGGGTCGGAGAGCATGTTGTGTGTAGCTTTGAACTATAGAAGCAGTGTTATACGAGGTAAGCCGTGAAAGCATAGAATGCTTTCCAGACTGTTTAAAAGTAGTATGTAAATCAACGACAGAAATAATTACACGCGATTTACGTTTGATGTTACCATTACGCCTAAGACCATGAGACCTAGATTTACCCTTTCGAATAGAAAATATAGAAAAAATGTCAATATTAGGATCTTTAGAAATATTTCCTTCTTGATAATAATTGTCATTAAGGCCGAGTGGATAAGGTGTCTGTAAGTTTTTCATCCACTTAAGTTCTGCAATATGTCTAGCTTTTATTTTGAAGCTTTTAGTAGCATCATTATCAAAAAATAAATATTCAACCGGTTGAACAGTTAAGTAATTAAAATTATGACCTGACTGACGAAAGTGTTGGTACAAGTAATTTTTTTTACTTTTTAGGATTACTTGCATTATATTTGTGTTTACGAAATCGAACTTTTAAGGATCGACCTGTTTGTCCAACATATTGTATACCGCAAAGTGGTGCATTTCAAGTCAGAACATAAATGACGTGAGTAGTACGTCAATCAACATTTGAAGCTAGACATACATTAAACAATCTACCATTAACAGCTGATTTAATGGTGGACTTGCACGATAAATAATTGCAACAACTGCACCTCTTAGCATTGCATTTATAAATAGAGGGAAACACCCTGCTGAATTCCCTTTTTTTTTCTTTTTTTTTTAATTTTCATTGGTTTATATTATTCCTTTACATTTTTCACTTGGATGACGCAATCTTATAATTACACATGGTAACAGTGAACAGTTTAATATATGTGTTGTAATGTACACTCAAACGCACAAGTGAACAATTGTATTTCTGTGGTGATGTGTTCTTCTAGCACGTCGTATTATAAGGTAATTGTAATCAATATGTGAGGCATGTCAAGGTTTTTGAACAGAAAGAAGCGAGGTCGCCCACATTGATTTAAAATGCTTGGTAGGAAAAACTGTTGGTAAAAATCGGGAAGAATATAAGAAAAAACGGTCGTGGCGTGTTTATGTCTCCGTGACAACATTTATTTTTTTCAATATTGTTTTAACACCCGTGACTTGATATATTATTATGTTAACTTCTTGTCTCTCGGCAGCTATTTTACGCCTGCGTAAAACCTTGCTTGTTACTTCTTAAATAAAACAAGCCATGTTATCATATCATCCAAAATGGACCAATTTATTTCGCGTAAATTACAAAACTTTGAGTAAAATTGTAGCGAACATTTTGGATATAAAGGGCACAATTTCTGCCATACAAGTATTTCTTCTGATATTTTGTTCACATCACTCGTTTTGACTTATTTTCATGTATTTGATATTACTCATGCCTAAACTATGCATTTGGATGAACATTTCACTTAACCATACACCATTCTAGTTCATTTTCTTTTCTTTTTTTTTTAAAATGGCGGACCAACCATGTATCCCTCAGGTTATATCATTCATATATACACGGCTAATTTACTTATTGTTATACTGAACATAAACGTAAGTGTGAGCAAGTTTACGTGCAAGTGTTTCTACTTACGGTTGATTTTATTAGTATAGTGGTATTGGAGTAAACATTGATATTTAGCTGAGTTTACTGTAGTGGTGTAACAAGTATATACTTAAAGAAACTAACCCGCCAAATAACGGTAAAATTACACTGCACAACTGTTCATCAAAACTGTCCAGGTGTTCAGGTCATATAATAACGTATATTTGCCGATCAAAAGTATCAGTTTATTCAAGGGTTCTTGAAATACCCATGATTGAATATGCATAAAGTGAACTATGAGTTGGTAACTCTTAATTCGACACTCGTGTCTTAAGATTTAGTCTGGCTGTTTAAAGCCGTATTGTGTCTATATAGTTAGAATTCTCAAAATATGTAAGTTAGTTATATATATATAATTTCTCACAAAACATGAAAGTCTTCACATATAACATAGTTTTCTATTACACGTTCGTTTATATTATATTTTCCCACTGCATGGCTTGTCCTGTCAACACATGTCAATAGTCTGTCGTATACCGCACATCATGTTCTTAGATCTTGGATGAAAAACATGTAGTTCAGAATCAAGACAAGGCGTTTCAACATACGGTGACGGTAGAACACAATATATACTCAACAAAATCTGTAACTCAACACTTCCAATTTTCGTCCTATTTTCAATGTAAATATCGGGTATGTTGACTGATAAAAATGAACTAAAAAGGTATTTCGTTTTCATTAGTTGTGTTGAGTTTGCGAAAAAGAAATTAATCATGTCACGCATAAATGTGAAACAATGTTCACATGTCATAATATGCAGAAATAAGGGCTTACATTTTTAACGAAAACTCAACAGAATGAATTCATTGTAAATCCTATGGAATACATTTTGTTGATTTTCAATGAAAATTGAAGTTCTGGGTTCTAAAAAAGGGCTTAATGAAAACAATATTTGTTTCCTGTCAGCATGCAAATTGAATTAAGTCTGCTCATAGATCTACATACTCTTACCTGTATATCCATGGTTTTCTTAAAATCAGGAACAAAATATTGACAAAATGTTACAGCTATAGTTAATTTTTACCAAACAACAATACCGCATATTTATATTGAACATAGAAGAAAACACAGACTTGCTGCGTAATACGTTTTGTTGAGAATATTTTGTAGTTGGCACGAGTAATTGTGTGCCTTTTTAGTTACTTGATTATCGTATAATTTTCCTGTCACCAGCTAAGTGAGACTCGCCTATTTTGAGTGTCGCACTATAATTATACAAATGTGTTACCCTTAAGGATACGAATTAACTTCTTATAGTTATATTGTACGTTGCCATGGATATATGTACGACATTCAGAAAAATAAAAGTATTTAGTTTGAGCGAAATGTATCGTGTTTTGTGTAGAAACGAAATAAAAGTTCGAGGGAATTTAATAAGATTTAAAAATAAAAATCGTATGCAAATCGCCAAAACGAAATAGCATATCAAAGGTATGAAATAGTTGTATCGCTAAAACGAAATAAAAGTTCGAAGGAACAAACCTTTTTAAATCTCGGAAACGATGTAACATTTCGAGGGAGGGAGGTATTCTAACATAACATAACATCATTTTATTCAGCATTAAACCACAATACAATAGTTTATAGCCTACATATAAATCTGCAAATACAAAAGTCTGTCTCTCCCTTTCATGGTGACTTATATCCGTCATCAATATATAATACGTCTTACTTGGAGGAAAGTAAATATGTATGTTTTATATTAATAACACTTCTTTTTGTATATTGGCAATAACAACATATCGTCATAAATTCAAGTTCATTAAATAGCATTAGCCATAGATGTGTATATCACTCACACTCAAATATATCAAGTTCACCCACTTTCGTGATACATGCATATGTACATTAATTATTTTGAATGCGTTTTTTAAAGGCATAATATAAATATTTACTTAATTGTTCCAAATTATTTTTAGATTGCTTTGACATAAGAGAGTCTAATTTATTAAGTGTTGGCCATCTGCAGAAATATCTAGGCAGAAATCTTGTTCTTAGTTCAGAGTAAAACGGGCACACAAGCAGAAATGGTACTCATTTTCAATAACTCGCATATTGCAAAAAATGCAAACCCTTTCATTGCGTTCAATATTATTATGTCTACCTGTTTCGATAGCAAGTGCATGTGCAGATATTCTAAATTTCGTTAAAACAATTCGGAATTTAGGAGTAGTAGTTGTACTTAAATACTGTTCATAGTTAAAATTAAATTTAAATCTACTATATGTCAATAGTCTGCTAGAATTATTGATAAATCCAAACCAAGATTGCTTGTTTGGATCATAAGGGATATCGATCGTTAGTTGATCATGCCAAACATTCGAAAACCCAAGATTTTCTAATTCTATCATAATGTGCCAGGCCCAGTTCATGCGATTAAACCTGTGATTATTATTGCCAAGGAATCGCGTTTGGTAAGCACTTTAACCCAGTATTTAAGCATTCTCAATTGCCTGTATATTTTTAAAGGGTAACGACCGAGCTCACCGTATAAACCTTCTAAATTTGTTGATTTTCTGATACATAAGATGCTTCTGCAAAATTTATTATGAACAATTTCTACGTTAGGAGCTTCATGGAAACCCCACACTTCGCAGGCATAATTTAAAATAGACCCAACAAGAGAGTCAACTAATTTACACTTCTCATTGATTGGGATTGTTATTTGATTAAATACATTATATAATTTATGTAATGAGTATGACGCATGCTGAGCTAAATTATGTTGGGTTCTTGACCAGTTACCGTTTTTGAAAAATTCCACTCCTAAATATTTAAATGATGAAACTATTTCTAACTGAATTCCATTCAAAACAAATGCAGGATTTGAGGGTCTGCCATTTTCGAAAATCATTATTTTTGTCTTACTTGTGTTAATTTTAAGTCCCCACACATTATAATAATTTTGCAAGTCATTTAACATACTCTGTAAAGATTCTACCGATTGAGGAAAGATCACTGCATCGTGTGCGTATAATAAAATGAATACCTTTAGTTCGTATATACTAATTATATCACTACTATCTGTGTTGATACTATGAGATAGATCATTAATGAAAAACATGAACATTATTGAAGACAATGGGTCCCCTTGTTTTAAACCGTTATTTGAAACGAAAAGTTCAGATATAGTATTTTTATATTTGATAGAACATGTGACCGAAGAATATATTTTCTGTAGTATTTTCAACATTCTCGGGCTCACATTTCTTGAGTAAGTTTATGCCACAATAAATACCTATTGACGGTGTCAAAAGCTTTTTCGAAGTCTATTATATCACGGACACGTTATAACAATTAAAGGGAATTACACATTTTTGTCGTGAAAACGCAACGAAACGGGCATACAAGCATTGACGTGAGTGTAGTTCTAAGGATTATAGCCCCGCCGAATTTTAACCAATACGACGCCCTAAAGGTATAAATACAATAGTCTGCACTGTCGTTAACATTAGCAATTTGGTTTTTGTATCCAAGTATCATTTTACTGTAAACCTGCGTTCATACAAGCATTCAAATTAACAACTTATTGTTTGTATCCAAGTATCATTTTACTGTAAACCTGCGTTCATACAAGCATTCAAATTAACAACTTATTGTTTGTATCCAAGTATCATTTTACTGTAAACCTGCGTTCATACAAGCATTCAAATTAACAACTTATTGTTTGTATTGAAGTATCATTTTACTTTAAACCTGCGTTCATACAAGCATTCAAATTAACAACTTGATTTTTGTATCCAAGTATCATTTTACTTTGAACCTGCGCTCATACAAGCATTAAAATTAACAATCTGATTTTTAAACCTGCGTTCATACAAACACTTAATTTAACAACTTGATGTTTGTATACCAGTATCATTCTAAGCCCTATTGTCAACCTTTTTTTGTATTTGTGACGTCATATGCCTTTATTCCCTATTAACATTGCCATCATGTTTGTCGTTTTGCGTATTTTTGGGTTTACTGCGTTCTGTGAAAGCTTCATTTACTGTTCGACTTTTATACTTATATTTACTTTATACCTGCTTGTATTAACATTACCAACTAGTTTGTTTTTATTAATGTATCATTTCACTTGAAACCTGCTTGCATTTAATTAAATAAAGGAAACAAACGGTGAAGATTTCAGTTTTTAATGGCAGTAAACTGAAGAATTAGTAATATTCAAAAGATATTTGCTTCTTTGAACCTTTGAAATATAATTATATTAATAAAACTGATTTGCAAAAAAAAGAGTATGATAATGGACCTTTGGAAACGACCGAGCACGACACATACGAAATATTGCATTCTCGGTTTGATTGAGAAATCCATGAGTTGTATTAAATCAAGATTGCTGTTTGTCCCGTTTATGTCCCTTTTAGGTTGTTTCTCGTTAAGGTCTCTTTAAGCGTGTGTCTCTTTAAGCGTGAAAACATTGATCATCAATGCATGCATGCCTGGATAACATTCATCAAATTCACGGGATTGTTGCACGGTGAGTTGGTGTCTATTGAAATGTGAAAGGTGCATAGCCCCTACAAACATTATACGAGAAGGTCACGCTATTTTGTGTTGTGTATGAAACACACACGGTAACTTTAATTTTATTTTCAGTCAGTAAACATGACAGGTTACAGGCATTGTGTTATGAATGATGCTGCACGTGTCGTGCTGATTCCAATACTATTGTTGTCTGGTGTCTACTGTGAGAATGTCCTTCTGGACAATGATACACCAGAATTCATCGAATCTACCGAGTTTCAGGACATGAACGCACGGATTCAATCTCTGGAGAACAAGGTAGAATTGCTAACAGTGGCAATAAAACTACTAGCCGAAACACGAGGTATGTTTTTAAAGGACCTACGTCCCCTTTATCACGTCGAGTTTCAATTTAAAATTGGTCGTACATAGAATTTGTATGTGCCTGAATGTTTCACATGTAACGAACAGTATGTAATTTTACACCTTTATCTAGTAATGTCTACACTTGAATTCTATCATCAAAACTTGACATTAATGCTTAATGAGCAATATACAAACACACAGATGTGTAAAATGTTTAGCATAAAATTAGCTGTATCTGAGGAATTAAATAATCTAGACAAAAGCTGCACCCTTTGAACTGTTGTACATAAAATAATACATGCCATTAGAAAAATAATGTGGTACGAATATGTTCAACGTTATATTGATTTTACAGTAACCACTCCGAGACACAGCCCAACGTTGACAACAGGACAACATATAACAGAAAAACGTGGATTTTTGTTCTCTCACCAACCAAGATCAGTACCAGGTATTGTATTATCAGCTTTCGAAAATAATGTTTTGATGGTCAAAGCAAAAAAGTTAAAACATATACTCGGTAAAAAATAAAGAAATGGACCAGAAGCAATAACTGAAATTGTCAACCGTAATATACATACGACTATTTAAATTCATATATCGCTAAATGGGTGCAAATTATATACATTATATACATTATATACATTAAAACCAAAAGGATTTTAAATTCGAACCAAAATTGGCGGAGAAAGGATATCACAAATCACGTAGGTATCATTACTGAACACGTGCAGAACTGTCTACTAGCAGTGGATAATACTGAATGTCGGATGTAATTGTATACATTTTAGACGGACCCTTTGAATGTTTGCGGTTCTATCTATCATTTTTCGTTCAAATTAAAAATGAGTTTTGGTTTTAAGTTGTTTACAAGTGTCTCTATCCAGCGATATTTAAGACATGAAATATTTCCAGCGGGTTTATATTGTCCCAGATCAATACCTTGTGGGCGGGACTTGAAGATCATTGATACCAAGGGCCGCCGACCCGCCGTTTCTATGTGTTTCAAGTCCCAAACACCAGCTTTTTATCTCGCACAATATAAACCCGCTGGAAATGTTTTATTTCTCATCTAACATTGAGTTTTATGTATCATGAAACACATTTTGCGAGAGATTGCACAAAATCCAAACACATTCTCACAACTTACATTTTATGTCTTTCCCTCAACATCAAACGGGAAGAATATACAGTTTCATCCTATTTAAATGTGTTGTTGGAATGTAGCATCGCTTAAAATAACGCATTTCATTGCGTTGTTGTTTTGCATCTGACGTTTAAAATAAGGTCTCAACGATTAACGTGTTTTCTGGCGTTTAAAATGACGTCTTAACGGTTGACGTACATCAC
Source organism: Cyrtodaria siliqua (assembly GCA_037043455.1). Lineage (NCBI taxonomy): Eukaryota > Metazoa > Mollusca > Bivalvia > Adapedonta > Hiatellidae > Cyrtodaria > Cyrtodaria siliqua. The sequence continues at coordinate 328,151 of JAWPHD010001259.1, read as the reverse complement.
GGTGGGGAATCAAAGGCAACACCATAACGCTATTGTTATGCGTTAAAATTGTCACCGTGCATTTTCCGTTACGGTGCCCAGCACAGAAATTGTCGTCAAAAGGTGAGTGTGAAATTGTGTTGTCTTTTATCAAGACGTTTTATGTCTAATTCCCCAAAATCGGGGAATGTCATTCCGGACAAATATGTCCAACCTTTATTTTGAAAGCAAAATAATTGACAAAATGCCAAAATCTAATCGTGTAGAGCGTTTGGACTTTGCAAGAGTTCATTGTTGATTTGTCAAAATCAGAATTTTGTGACCATTCTTCAACGATCTGCAGGTTTACGCTAATATTTGACCTTCATACAACTGTGTAATGGACAGTGGATGCTCTGGTACAAAATTATTTTTTTTGAAACGTCGTGGTGCCCAGGTCGAGACTATGGTGCCCAGGTCGCGACATGGTGCCCAGTGCAAGTAACTTCAAAAGAAAAAAAACGGCCACATTTAATAAAATATACACAGGTATCCACTAAATAAATATTTGAATTGACTTGACCTGTGTTAAAATGTGTTTGTGGGGAAACTTAATTCAACTTCAAACTGCTGAATTATCCAATTAGTCCATCCCTCCATAATCCCTGCTTTTTGTTTCGAACTCTGTTCATGTTCCCATTAATTATCCACCAAATAGTCTCTATAGGACATAACTATTTATTTGGTGGATACCTGTGTATATTTTATTAAATGTGACCGTTTTCTTTTTCTTTTAAAGTTACTTGCACTGGGCACCATGTCGTGACCTGGGCACCATAGTCTCGACTTGGGCACCACGACGTTTCAAAAAATGGGTTTATAGCATTTTATACGGCATATAATATTCAGTTTTTTTGTACCAGAGCATCCGTCTGTCCATTACACAGTTGTATGAAGGTCAAATATTAGCGTAGACATGCAGATCGTTGAAGAATGGTCACAAAATTCTGATTTTGACAAATCAAGAATGAACTCTTGCAAAGTCCAAACGCTCTACACGATTAGATTTTGGCATTTTTTCAATTATTTTGCTTTCAAAAAAAAGGTCGGACATATTTGTCCGGAATGACATTCCCCGATTTTGGGGAATTTGACATAAAACGTCTTGATAAAAAACAACACAATTTCACACTCACCTTTTGACGACAAATTCTGCGCTGGGCACCGTAACGGAAAATGCACGGTGACAATTTTAACGCATAACAATAGCGTTATGGTGCCTTTGATTCCCCACCGAGTACATGGCGTCAGAGGTTTATATAGTTTTTTTAACCGAGAGATCCAAGATCTAAATGCCTCGGAGTAGTCTCCCCTTGGTATACCTGCAAGACTGATAAATGGCACTACCAAGTGCTTAACATTTTCTTTAATCTGGGAAACAGAAAGAAGTCACATGGACTTTAATCCGAAGAATAGGCTGGATGCTCTAACACACTGACTCTCTCTCTTTGTGCAAAAAGTCTAGAACTTCATGGTGCATTGTCATGCCATACTTGTATTCCCCGCAAACCTCTGTTCCGACGCTTCATTTGATAGAATTTCTTTACTCTCTGAAGTACAATCTTTTTGTAAAATCTACCTTTAACTGTCTTGCCACTTGTACCATAGGACCACTTGAATTAACGAATATGCTGTATAAAACGTTTTGGCACTTTGAAGTTTTTCAAGTCCTATGCGTTTCTACCCAACCTCATTTTATATTTTCGCTATGGTGTTCATGAAACTTGGTACAAAGTATCAGTATGATGTCTTGTAGTGCTTATTGGCATGACGTTGCGGTTGAATGATTTTCGGCCGAATTACAGTTTTTGGTTGTGTTTTTATCAGGTTTAAAGGGCTTCCTACATTTTCTTCCGATTTGCATGAAACTTGTTAGGAAGTATCCGTACAGTATAATGTCTAGTAGCGATTATTGTTAGTTGTACAGAAGTGTTGTGACCAAGTGTTCGCGCCACCAAATATATGTTTATTTTTATTTCACTTGATAATAATTATGTGCACTTTTTCGTTCCAATAACCTTCATTATTTTTGAATGCAACTTTCAGTTTATTATGTTAACACATTTATCTAGACAGTGCTTTACTGGGTAATAAATACAAACTACGAATTAAAGTATACATTGATCCATATCCGATTATATAATTCTTGTGTGAATTCATTAATTCACTTATATATCAAGTATATTATTGTTCAAAGGTAGCATAGTCTAGATAAATGTGTAATCACATTTAACTGAAAGTTGAATATAAAACAATGCAAGATTGTTTGAGTTCTAATGTTTTTTTTCATTTTTAAATGCAATCTCAGTGGGATTGGAAAAAGGGGACATAATTCTTAATGTCAGTGACATTGCATCCTACTAGTTATGTTTATAACTTCGGTTATCTATCAGTCAGCCTGTTATGGTAGCAATCATAGGAGTTGTCATAGTTATTTACGATGCCGCTATACAGGCACTGCCAGAGCTGAGAGAATTCAATTCGGATTAAAGCTTCGAACTAGATAGATGAACATGGAGATTGTTATTACACGATCCCAGAATGGTTGCAAATAACTAGATTATTAGTTAAAAATGTAGAAAATCTAGTATATAATTACGCCTAACTATGAGTGTTACACAGGGCATTCTGGTTAAATTAATTTTGGCGGATTTACAGGACGTTGAAGTTTTGTAAAGCGTTCACATAAAATGTACTATTTTTGTCTCGCCTTTTCAAGAAAAAAAGTTACAAAGGTGTTGTTTTTCCGGCGGCGGCGGCGTCAACATTCAAGTTTTACGTTTTGGTCATTTTCTCAAAAACTATACACTAGACCTTTCAAACTGTTTATAGTTGTATCTTGGGTGGTACATCCCTATGTGACAAAGCACATATGGAAGTGACCTTGACCCTCCAAGTAAAGGGCAGATAACAATAATTTTTAGGTTCAACTTTTTGTTTAAGTCACTTTTTCACAAACTGTATGCACTAGACCTTTAAAACTTTGCTTATAGTTGTATCTTGAGTTGTACATCGCAACGTGACAAAGCAAATGTGGAAATGACCTTGATCCTCCAAGCAAAAGGCCAAAACCTTAATAATTACCTTACCTTTGCGTTGAGGTCAATTGTCGCGCCAACAGTAAGCACTACACCTTTCAAACTTGGTTTGTAGTTGTATCTAGTGTGGTACATCGCAACGTGACAAAGCAGATGTGGAACCCAAATTTTGATGGCCCGTATAATGTGCAATGAAGGTAGATCAAGGTTTGCGTGTAAGCTGTTGTATATATCTATACTTTTGGTTGGGATTTCTTATAGCATTATGCATCTTATTCATACTTCATCCATGTTTTTGTTTACATATTTCTGTTGTGCTATGTTGCCACCCCGCCTTCAACCTCCCCCATGCCTCCAACCCTGATTCGATACCCACCCCACTCGAAATTAGTGTTGTTTTTTTTTTACATATTTCTGTGTTGTTTGGTTAATTCTTACACATTTAGCTACGTTGCCCCACCTATCCTTTTTTTTTTTTACGTATTTCTCTGTTGTTTTGGTCAATTGTTACACATAATATAGCTATGTTGTTTTAGCCTTGTTTTCTGATGGTATATACTGGCGATATAATTTCTGAGATATCGAATAGTCGAGCTCCTCTGTTTTCCGACAGCTCCTGTTTTTAATAGAATGGGATTTTGTTTTTAAACAAATGCACTTAAATGTCATCTCAGCAAACTGCAAACTCCACTGTTTTAGTTGCTAAAATGTTTACAAACTTTCATTTAAGCAACATGGACCTTTTTTTAAAGCCCCCGTTAGGCGATACATGTGAATCCGCGGATTTCTTGTTTTGGTAAAAGGTATGACAGTTTGTTAGTATGGTGTTTTACGTCATTTTCAACAAATGAAGGTTATATATGACGGTATACTGCTTGTGTTTTTTCCTGGGTATAACCAGTACTGTACACCTCCCGCCATCCGTAAGAATCGACACTTCATCACAAGTCGAGCTCCAAGTGGGATTCGAGCCCGCAGTGGTGCGGGGCAAAGGTTTACAACGCAACGTCGTTAACTACTCGGCCACGGAGACGCTATAGAAGGTGTGACAGATTCATGGTGCTTGTTGCACATATAATAAAGTTAGTGTTCTGTCACGATGTTTTTGGAATATATTTATGTTACGGAATATGTTTTAACCAACATCTAAGTTGAAGAGGGGGACAGTTCTGGTAAAATGCAGGACCGATTTATGGTACTTGACAGATATGGTTGTGTAAGGATGATGATCATTTGTGCCAGGTTTTCAGTTTTCCGTCATTTCATTGTCATTTCATTTTTGAAATATGATTGATCATCCAAAATATTAACCAAAAATCTCATTACGTGGTCCGAGTACTAACTTTATACCACATGCAACCCCTTCTCCAAGAAGCGAAAACGGGATTGGCTCAGGTATGGAATAAAACCTTTATTTCCGCTTAAATTTTTTGATTATTTTAAAAATTAAAACATTTAATAGATAATTATAAAGTTATGCATTTTTCAGTAAAGAAATGTTTTTTAACATGTTTTATTGGCGAAGTATCCGTTATAAAATCCTGCTGATATAAGCTTTCCATGGCTTAATGGAATTAAAAGACGGGATCACGTAAGTGGAAAGGGGATAATGCTGGTAAAATGTATGACATATTTATGATGCTTGTCACATATTGTGGTGTAGTGATGAGGAACATGTTTGTAGTTTCAAAGCTTTCTGACGATTTGATTTTGGAATATGACTACATTCACTAAAAAAACAAATAGAAAATCGGAGATAATTCTGACAAAATGCATTACAAAATTAAGGTGCCTATATGGGTGTTTTATGATTATGCATATTGATTATGCATATGTACGCTAATTTTAAAAGCTTTTGATAATTTGTTTTTTTATGTTTTTAATATGACTGTACAATCAACATTTTAACTGAAACTTTAAGTAAAAATGGGAATAATTCAAGTAAAATGGATGACAGAGGTTCTGGTCATATAACAGTGTTTTTTTATGAGAACTGAGGAAAAGCAAAAACTTTAACCAAAAACATTAACCCAAAAGTCAAAACGCGTATACGGACGGACGGACGGATTGACGGATAGACGGAAAACGCCAAATTGTTAGGCTGGATTTGCTACGCAATCCGGCTAAAAAAAATCATATCTTTTCAGTTTAGAAATATCTATGCGTCTCAGTCCTTTATTGAAATAATAACGAGACAGTAGTTCATAATGAAAATTGAGGACATTATTAGCTTAAACAATATCTAGCCAACTTCATTTGTACGTCGAAGACGACCTTTGTTATAAGCGTTGTTGGTTGGCATTTACAGTTGATTGTTATTGATGCTGCAACTGTTTGCAATGACACTAACTGGCACGTGTCATTAGAATAAATGAAATTGAAATGTATTGTATTACCATACCATTATGTTATCATAGCGAATTTTGAAAGTTAAAGAAAGATAAAAATATCGGACAGGGAAAGCAACATTCAAGGACGACAGTCAACCACAAAACACAAAAACAAACACGCAAACAATGCAACCGACATTACAAACACAATAGGGTTGACAATAGGGCTACCGCCTGCCTTGGAACGGTCAGTTGCAACAAAGACCACTGGGGGTTTAAACCGGTTCTACGGTGCACCAAACCTCACACTTACCCTACTGTCATCCCATTAAAACAGGACAGTGTAAATAAAGAAATCCCCGCCATGATCTAATCTCTAACCAACAAGGCAGCATCAATAGGCAATATAAGTAAAACACAAATATGCTCGTGTAAATATAATACAAAAGAAACAATAGCCTAGAAAGCCACAATGAAGGTACTCAATGACTTGGCAGAAGCCAGAGCAACAAGAGAATAAACCATTAAGTGCACGACAGGAAAGATCATAGACAAACATCAAACGCCACCGTCCCAATGGGCTTTAGGTAGGCGTCATCATAGGGTCCACAGCCTGTCCGATCATCTTACAATTAAAGAGGAAAGCATAGTGGCGAACTGTAAAAGGGTCCACCACCAAGCATGCAGTACGTTGCAAAATGATAGGGTCATAACCTCTTTTGATAAACTTTTTAACAAGTTTAACAAAGATAGTATGAAAGTGATCATGACCAAGTATCTTACGAAGTTTATAAATCACATCACCATAGAAGTCTGGTTGTGATAGCCCTTGTCGCAGAAGAGTCCTTAAAGTTACAGACGCCCTATATCTTCTTTGTAGGCTTGTCTTTATTTGTAACTTCATGTTCATCAGCTCATGTCGAAATCGGGTATTTAAGCGAGCAAATATAGCGCATGAAATCATTTACTGTATATACATCGACCAGTTCACATCGTACCTTTACAAAGGTAACAGTAATTTTTACCGAAAAAAAAAAGCTTCTTTCGGGGCTCGAACACACGACCTTCTGATTTCCAGTTTGTGCTCTATCCACTCAACTACAATGCTACTTGAGAAAATAGTATACTAACTACCATATATTATGAGGCAAAATTACTTAACATAGTTGAACGCAACTAAAGATGGTTCAATAAATATGCAGTCCATATTGTCGCACGTGTAAATTAACATTGCCTGGTGTAATACTGTATCTTATCAATATGAAACTAATACTTCGTCTCAAATCAACCATATATCGACTTGTTATTAGCGCTTGATGAGGTTTATGCGCGCTCTTGCTATTACGTAATACCTATTTAGTGTTAAAAATGCTACAAATTACCAATAAATAGCAGTGATCTAGAGGTTCAGCGTACATCTTTCAAATCTTACAAGTGCAAGACCGTGGTTCAAATCCCGTTCGGGCAACTATTTTTTATCACGTATATTCTGGAGCCGTATATTTATCGATGTTACCTGTATGGAGGCTAAATAAAAATGTGAACTTTTACGTATCGATTTCTCCTTATATACCGACTTTTGGGGTTTTCGTCGATTGGAAACTACTTCACACGTGACTCATTCATATTCATGAGTTATTACCAGTTAAAATAGGGACTGTATAGCTTTAAATTACTTTTATATTTGGAAAGAAGATCAGGGTTACGATAATAAAATTTTGCAAAGGTTTTACGAAGTTTTTGGTAACGGTAACCCTGATTGAGTAGCTTTTTAGTTATACAAAGATTACGAATATTAAAGTCCTCAACTCGAGTACAAGCTCTTGAAAATCGAATAAGTTGAGACACATACACCCCATAAGAAGTTGCTCGAGGAACATAAAGGTGGTACATCAGGGATTTTCTAAAAAAAAATATTTTAAAATGTTCCAATTCATGATAAAAAATTTAAAAACTCAAATCAATCAACATAGTGCGTTTGTACAGTGTTATTCAGGTTTGCACTTTGAATTCACCTTAGATTTTGAATGCAATGGGCCTACAATGCGTAAATTTACCCTTTTCTCTAATTTAACTAGGGAGTAAATGTTATACTTATTCATTATATGTCGACCCTTTAAAACAGAAAATATAATTATTTGTAAATTATTTGTACATTTTAAGTCGGACACCTGCACCCCCACCACGAAAATTCTGGCGTACACACTTTAACTACGAGTGTATAATCGGATGATTCCATATAAACTGAAAGTGAGATTGGTCAGATGGCCTTTAAGAGAAAGTATAATTGACTGATGGATGGATATTAGTAATTTATCAAATGGATTAATAACTTGACAACACAGTTTAAATATACACCAAAGAACACACAAAACAAACACACACAAAAATCTTTTCTACACAACTTTATGATTAGACGAAGCCTGGCACGTTCATTCCTGTTAAGCGCCATATAACCTTTCATGTGTTGTTGCGCCTTAAAACCCCAAAAAATAGTTTGCTCAGTATATTTTCGACGGATCAATATATTTCAGATACGGAGGTCGGTTTTCATGTAACCCAGATAAGGTCCATAACGTTGGAAAGAGGTCAGCATATCAAATTTGACACGGTTGTCACCCTCATCAGCAATCACTACGACAAGAGCACAGGCGTGTTTACCTGCCATATACCCGGGACATACATGTTTAGCGTGACCATCGTCTGTGATCCTAAAAGTTACATGGAAGTAACCATCATGAAGAATTCCGAATCCGTTTTCACAGCCCTTAGCGACTACAGAGAAGGAGTTAAGAATCAGGGCGGTGGGACGACTGTATTGAAGCTGGCAATGAATGATGAGGTGAAGGTCGTTATGACTTGGCCAGGTAACGGTCAAACTTCTACTCTACAGGGAAAAGGATTAACGTCGTTTAATGGATACCTGTTAAGATCGGATTAGATAATACAATAAACTTGTAATGAATTTGTAAATATTGCAAACAAGTTCGAATAGAAAATGTGTGTATACGCATGACTCATATATTAAGATAAGATAAAAGATAAGATCATTTAGTCTATAACGATCGGCTCGCATATGTGTGTATTATCAAAACATACATAAAAAGATCAACACGAATGTATGTTTATAACATCATTAATCTATAAAGATCGACTAGAATATGTGTCTAAGCATCACTAATATATAAAGATGGACATGGATGTATGTTTATAAGCTCATGAGTCTATAAAGGTCGACTAGAATATGTGCGTATTATCATGACTAATCTATAAAGATTGACACGCATGTACGTTTATAAGATCATAAGTCTATAAAGATCGACTAGAATATGTGTATTAGCATAACTAAGCCATCAAGATCGACTAGAATATTTGTGTATTAGCATAACTAATCTATAGAGATCGACTCGAATTTATGTTTATAAGATCATTAGTCTATAAAGATCGACCTTACGACTTAGATATGTGTGTACCAGCATCAGTAATCTATACAGATCGACAGGAATGTACGTTTATAAGATCATTAGTCTATAAAGATCGACTAGAACATTGTGTATTAGCATCAATTATCTATAAGAATCGACACAAATGTATGTTTATAAGATCAATAGTATATAAAGATCGAATAGAATATGTGTATTAGCATAACTAATCCATAAAGATCGACTAGAATATGTGTGTACTAGCACAACTAATCTATAGAGATCGACTCGAATGTATGTTTATAAGATCATTAGTCTATAAAGATCGATTCGAATATTTGTGTATTAGCATACCTAATCCATAAAGATCGACTAGAATATGTGTATTAGCATAACTAATGTTTATAAGATAATTAGTCTTTAAAGATCGACTTAGATATGTGTGTACTAGCATCAGTAATCTAAACAAATCAACACGAATGTATGTTTATAAGATCATTAGTCTATAAAGATCGACTAGAATATGTGTATTAGCACCACTAATCTATAAAGATCGACACGAATGTATGTATAAGAATCACTGATCTATAATGTGTATATTAGCATCATTAATCTACAAAGATTGACACGAATGTATGTATAAGAATCACTGATCTATAATGTGTATATTAGCATCATTTATCTATAAAGATCGACACGAATGTATGTATAAGAATCACTGATCTATAATGATCGACGAATATGTGTATATTAGCTTCATTAATCTACAAAGATTGACACAATGTATAAGAATCGGTAGTCTATATAGATCGGTTAGAATGCGTATATTAACTATCACTTATGTATAAAGATTGACACACATGTGTAATTATAATTTATATAATAAAGATCTAGAATGTATGTATATGAGCATCATTTATTAATAAATATTTGCTAGATATAATTTAAAGAAAATGTCTCTATATTTAGTGTTACAGTCAAACACACCTGACATAAATGATGCAGTAAACCATCATCAAAACAAGTATTCATGTATTCTAATTATATACTAAACAACATGCGCAGTCATGTGTGCAAAACGCTAAAGGTAACAATTCCGCTAAAGATAATTACATCTAACGCTAAAGGTAACAGCGCTTACGCCACATGTGCCACAGTAACTACATCCGTTCCCGATTAGCATGGAAAAACATCGATTGTGTCAATGGATGTCTGACGCATCAGACATGTAAACAACCGATGACGCCGTCCAATTAATAGGAAGTACTCAGTGAATTGAAACTAGTTGACACCTCCCACTCGCCCCGTTTACAAGTCTCACGTGACAAAAATCGATATCATAACATAACACTAAGTACATGTACTTCTAAAGATTCACCTTTTCACTATAAGGTGTTGATGTATTCCACTCCCTGAAAATAACTTTGGGCGTCCCCAGCAGTGATGGAAGTTACTTCTTTCAAAATAGCATATTCAATGTTAATCCCTCGGGCAATTCTATTGTAATGCTGGCTGATTTTATATGCCTAAAGCACATCTCCGCCGGATTCAAATCGGAAACGGCTGTATATTCACGCACGTGTTTACATTCAGCCAGCGAAGAATAGGGCGGAGTTGAACACACGATGACATTGCGTCATTATGAATGTAATTCCATGCTCAATCGTGAACGCCTGTAACAAGAACCCGTTTACTAAATTGTCATTGAAACTGTAGATGCTGAAAAAAGTTGTTACCTTTAGCGTTAGCTTTGTTACCTTTAGCCTTGTTACTTTTAGCGGAAGATATGATTGTTACATTTAGCGTTGCAAATGTTACATTTAGCGTTGCAATTGTTACCTTTAGCGGCGGTTGTTACCTTTAGCGTTGTTACAATGTTTTCCAGCTCGCGTTTAAACCTAGATTCTAGATAAAGTAACTGTTTTGATATTAAGCCTCAACTCTTGTAATATTGCTGGCTTTCTGACCTTATAACTATAATCAGATGTATCAGAGATATTTGTATTTGGTTGTTGCCTAGATGACGATAAATTAGGATGCAGTAGTAAGACATAAAGGAGAAAACTGTATAAAATCACAGCGACCGAATACAATGACACCGTAGGTCTGCAGTGAACCACACACTAAATCAAATGGGAAAGTTGAATAGCCAATAAACAGGGCTTCGAACGGCAAGTAGGCAATTCAAGGTATATTGGTAATGCAAGGCCTACTGGTAAACACAATTGTGTACACAATCTCACTATAGTCCCATCTTCAGCTCCCAAATCTTACAAGATAATATAAATATCACAATCCAAAAATTAACATGTAACACACGGTTTACAAGTCGAACATAAAGTCAGTATCCAGTAAACTTATATAAAACCAAACATGTGAAACCCATCAGCATATATCCATAACTGTACTGAACAACCACAGCAGTTGCAGTCAACGAGGATACCAATCTAGGGTAAGACCTAAGGACACTCGGAACGAACATGCCCTTACCTTCTGTTATAGGGTTTCAGAAGCAGCAAACATAGCAGTATATATATAACAGTTGAACAAGACATGTGTCTTTCAAGGACCAAAATCAGCAAAAACACGCATAGAAACAAACAGCACTTACAAGGATAAATGAAAAGAATAAATGAAAAGAAAGGTATATGCTATCACAAACATAAAAATATTGGCAATAGTGGTCGGTGAAATTGGGCCAGGGGTTCAGCAGCACTTGTCCGGACAAAGTTTGCCAAACATCTTTCAACCGCAACAGGGTGATGATATGCACAACTAGGCTTGGTACTGATCATCCCTGCAACGTTTCTCTGAAATCCGGCAAGGGGTTCAGGAGAACAAGTCCGGACATAGTTTGTGTAGTAAAACCTTTAAAGGGCCATAGCTCCACTAAAATTCTTTCAACTGGAACACGGTGATGATATGCACAACTAGGCTTGGTACTGATCAGTCTTGGCAAGTTCCGCTGAAATTCGGCCAGGGGTTTAGCAGAACTAGTCCGGACAAAGTTTGTGTATTAAAACCGTAAAGGGCCATAACTTTTCCAAACATCTTTCAACTGGAAAACGGTGATGATATGCACAACTAAGCTTAGTACGCATTATCCCTGAAATCCGGCTAGGGGTTCAGCAGAACTAGTCCGGACAATGTTTGTTTATTGAAACCTGTAAAGGACCATAACCCCGTCAAATATCTTTCAGCTGGAACACGGTGATGATATGCACAACTAGGCCTGATACTCATCATCCTTGCTAAGTTTCGTTGAAATCCGGCCAGGGGTTCAGCAGAACTAGTCCATACAAAGTATGTGTATTATAACCTTTAAAGGGTCATAACTCCACCAAACAAAAATCATTCAACCGGAACAACGTGACAATATGCACAACTAGGCTTGGTACTGATCATCCATGTAACATGTTGCTGAAATACGGCAAAATGAAGGCCTTATCATAACAATCTGGTAAAGTTTAGTAAAAATATAGCAATGTTCGTTAATTCAAGGGCAGTAAAAATGGGTGGGGTGGGAGTGAGTTTATATTAACATTCTAAACAAATATGGTAAAGATCAGATACAAAATGAAGTAACTACAGATTTAACAAAGGAAAATACAATATAGCATTTTTTAACAGTTCAAGGGCCATAACTCTGTCGTTACTAACAAGATCTAACTGGTTTTCGAACTTGTCCACGATTTCATACCGCGCTTAGCAACATCTAGACATCCTACTGAGGATTCCTGGCAAATTTTGTAAAAATCCAACAAGCTGTTTAGGAGGAGTAGCGCCGATAAGAAATTTAAAGAAATTTAAAGCAAACATGTCAAAGGGCCATAACTCCGTCATAAATCAGCGAACTGGGAAAAAAGCGCGATATGCACTAGATATCTTACCGATGCTTCCTGCCAAGTTTCGTCGAAATCCAACAAGGCGTTTAGGAGGAGTAGCACCGACAAGATATTTAAAATTAAAAATCACAAGGGTCCGTAACTCCATCAAAAAACAACGAACTGGAAAAAATGCAACAGGCACAACTAGAAGTCATGGCAATGCTTTCTGCTAACACGGCGTTAACACATTTTTTAAAAAAAATAATATCTAAAACAAAAAATAATTTTAAAAAAAATGAAATAAATTTAAAAAAAAAATATTAAAAAAAAAAAAAAAAAAAAATAATTAAAAAAAAAAATAATGAAAAAATAATAATAAAAACAAAATCTAAAAAAAATCTATATATATTAAAAAAAATAAACAAAACAAATACACTAATAACAAAAAAAAGGCAAAACATCTGGTAAAGTTTGGTAAAGATCAGATGAAAAATGAACGCCCTATCGTATTAACGAGGAAAAATATAGCATTTTTAACTAAATCAAGGGCCATAATTTCGCTGTTACTAGTCCAATCTGGCTGGTCTTCGAACTTTCATTGATATTAACAATCTGTTTGATAAAGATCAGATGAAAAATGAAGGCTCTTGGCCAGTAGAGCTCTAAAAATCATCAGCTCCAAAAAGTAGGTCAAGCTCATAGATGAAATCCATGCGTCCAAAAAGATGCACTACACAAGACACAACTATGTCAAAATAAAAAAAATTTCTTCCAAAAATTAAGCTATAAATTATGTTTAAAATGATATATAGGGTCCTATAGAAACCACAGCGTCCGAACGCAATGGCATCGTAGGTCCGCACTGTACGGCAAACAAGGACTTGAAACTAAAATGAAAGAGACAAAAAACAACAGAAAGGGTGGTGAAGACAGGGTTACCGACTTGGAATGGTCAGTAGGCAATAAGGCCTACTGGTTAGCTTGAATCGATTTTATATGCGAACAATCATCGCTATTATCCTGTCTTCAGCGCCCAAATAGACAAGACAGTATAAACAAAACTACATCCCATCAAAAGGAAATCTCTAACAATAAAGTCCACATCCAGAGAAACTTACTAAAGATATACATACAAAATAATAAACATCTCAGGATGTATCCAGAATCGTACTGAACAACCATAGTAGTTGCAGCTAAAAAGATAACCAATCTAGGGTAAGACCAGAAAACCCGAGGGACGAAAGCTCATGCAACCACTTCCCTTAGTTGGGGTTTCAGTAGGTACAATCATAGAGTCCCAAGAGGTAGTCCACAAAACATCCAGTGCATGATTATAGTTCATGAGAAAGTGATGTAAATGTAACAATTAAAGTCATATGCCCTTTGCTTGGATGGTGAAGGTCACATCCATATTTGCTTTATCACGTTGCAATGTACCACTCAAGATACAACTATAAGCAAAGTTTGAAAGGTCTTAGTGCATACAGTTGGTGAAAAAGTGACCAAAACGCCAAAGTTGAACATAAATATTATAAAGCTATCTGCCCTTTGCTTGGAGGGTCAAGGTCAATTCCACATTTATAAGGTTATCTGGCCCTTGCTTGGAGAGTCAAGGTAACATCCACATCTGATTTATCACGTTGCGATGTACCATCCTAGATACAACTATAAACAAAGTTTGAAAGGTGTAGTGCATACAGTTTGCGCGAAATTGACCTCAACGCAAAAGTTGAAGGTAAAATTATTAAGTTGTCTGTCCTTTGCTTTAAGGGTCAAGGTCACTTCCCCATTTGCTTTGTCACGTTTCGATGTACCACTCAAGATTCAACTATAAGCAAAGTTTTAAAGGTCTAGTGCATACAGTTTGTGAAAAAGTGACCTAAACGCAAAGGTTGAACCTAAATATTATAAAGCTATCTGCCCTTTGCTTGGAGGGTCAAGGTCAATTCCACATTTGCTTTGTCACGTTGCGAAGTACCACCCAAGATACAACTATAAGCAAAGTTTGAAAGGTCAAGTGCATACAGTTTGTGAGAAAATGATCTAAACGCAAAACCTGAATGTTGACGCCTTCGCCACCGCCGCCGGAAAAGCAACACCTGTCTCTTTTTTTCTTCGAAAAGGCAGACAAAAATAGAGTGTTGACAAGATAAACTATAGCACATTTCGTTAATTCAAGGATAATAACTCCGGTGTTACAGGTCCAATCTGGCTGGTTTTAGAACTCGTCCGAGCTTTCATTCATATTAATAATCTGGTAAAGTTTGGTAAAGATCGCATAAAAAATAGGAGGCGCTAGAGTGTTGACAAGACAAAATACATGTATAGCTATATTTTTTAATTCCATTGCAATAACTCTGCAGTTACTGGTACGGTCTGGCTAGTTTCCGAACTCGTCTGAGCTTTCATTGATATTAATAATCTGATAACATTTGGTAAACATAAGATGAAAAATGGAGGCGCTAGAGTGTTGACCACACAAAATATAGCAATTTTCGTTAATTCAAGGGCAATAAGTCCAGTGTTACTGCTCCGATCTGGCTGGTTTTCAAACTCATCCGAGCATTCATTGATATTAATAATCTGGTAATGCTTGGTAAAGATCGGATGAAAAATGGAGGCACTACAGTGTTGACAAGACAAACTATAGCTAGGTATGATAAGGGCCCATTTTGGCCCCTATTTAAATTTTGATGAAATATGCATAGATGTTTTGCAAAATACCTATATTTTAACAAATAAGGAAAACTAAAATGTTGGCTTATCTCATTTTTCATAAAAAAAAGATGTTTTCAACACATGTATGTTGTTTTAAGAAATTACAAGCACTCTTGCTCTCATTGTCTTTTTTAATAATGTTTGTACTTTAAAAGTGTTTGCTAATAAATTATAAATAATTACACTATCAAGTTTTACCGTATTAAAACACAATATATGAATTATAAGGGAGATAACTCTGTTTCAGTCTTGACTTTAACCAAAACTGCGACTTTTTTCAATGCTTACCTATTTTTGTTAACATTGCAGAAATACTTGTTGTGAATTCTTATTATTTGATATTAGTATTTATAAACATTTGTTGGTTGGTGTGAACGTAAGGTGTAAATGTCTTATATTATTGCCGGTAACCATGGCAACAGTTGTTTAAATGAGTTTTTTTCACCAAATATTCCTTTTTCTTCCAACTTTTTCATTTCTTTTTTTGTTTAGAAGCGATGGTTTTATTTCAGATATGTATAGAGTTGTCCTTGTTGTATTCATACCTAGTTGATATCATTTCATTGTTACCATGACAACAGGCAGTCTAAATAAGTTTCCTTAAAAGGAGTGATTCTCCGTTAAGAAATCTTTATCTACATACGTTTTAGGTGATACTAATTTTCACTGTTGTTTATAAAATAACAGTATGCGTAACCATGGTACGCATTCACAATCTGCAATGCTGTTTTTGAAAATTGTAATATATTATTTAAAGGGACACAAGGCAATCTATAATCAATTATCAGTGTCTCGATTTATTTAACCAGTATCATTTTGACATGAACCCTGCTTGGATATAATTAAACAAAACGATGAGTTTTCGTCTTATGCTACCGTATGTTTACATATATTACCAGTGTAATATATTCAGTTTACATATATTACCAGTGTAATATATTTAACAGTTAAAATATATGAAAACCAAATCGCTTTAAAGAGAGTACATCAGGCTTTTCAAAGGGATCTAGGGGTCCGACTTAAAATTGACAAATAATGATATTTTCTATTTTAAAGCGCCTAAACATAATGAATGATCCTAAAAATGACCGCTTAGTAACAGGGAAATTCATTCTGTACAGCAATACGTGCTATCCTAGGCTACGCAACAGGGTTAATTTCAGCATTTTATGCCCGATTCCGTCCTAGCTATATGGTGTATTCGAAGTTTAAACCTTAACAATATGGTTCCAAACATCATATGTTGATGGATATAAGTGTTTTATCATGAATTGGAACATTTTTATAATTTAAGATATTTCTAGAAAAATCATGATGTACTCCCTTTAATTAATATTAATGATTGACAAATGCCAGTTGCGTAGAAAAACTAATGGGATGCCACAAGTTTTTCAAAAATCAAGATTGTCGTGTGTCCCATTAAAACCTGATTGCGATACAAAAACTGGTCCATAAAACTGTGCAACGTTTATACTGAAACATTTGTGATTCCGTGGTCGAGGGGTTAAACCTCACTTGTCACCGCTGCGAGTTCGAATCCCACTGGGATCTCGGCTTTTGAAAAAGTGTTGATTCTTACGGATGGCGGTAGGTAAACAGTACTGGTTCTACACAAGAACAATGGGGTGGTCTGCCACACAAACAATTCGACTGTCATATATGGCCTAAAATGTGCAAAAGAAGTTGTAAAACACCATTCAAACAAACAAATCAAAAATTTAAAAAATAAATTATTTGACTTAGATATGCAAATGCGTTCATTTTTTTGTTTTTAACTTATCTGTCCCATTAAGGACATGGTAAAACCTCATTAAAGATCAACAGGGATCAGCAGACAACACCATGTATAATATACCCAGTTGCAAAAGAAAGTAAACTTTGAGTTTTGTTTAGATTAAATTATATAAAAAAAAAATAGAATTAAATTGACAAATTCCTGTCATGTTTGGTACCAAAGTTTTTATCATTCCATTACCAATATCATGTTGTCAAACTCACATGGGTCATACTATAAACTAAAACCTTCGTAAACATAGGTACTTGTACTATGAGCTTGAGATGTTTAGCCAAACACATTCAAGTATATGCCAATAATAAAAATATGCCTGACATTATATGAAACAATAATTAATATGTTAATTACAAAAGTCTCCCTAACATAAAACCATGTTGCATAGGCTATATAAAGTGATTATTAGGTAACAGTTTTATACTTCTAGTCTTACTTATGATTTACAATTGACCATTTACAATATATCCAGAAGGAATACATATTGCCTGATATCATGGAGAAAAACAACAAACAAGACAATGTGGTTCAGCTAATACACTTTTTTTTATCAATTTTATTATTTTTAAATTAGCATAACTATGGTGGTATACTGCACCAAAAAAGGTATGTATTATATCACAATTAGCTTTCAAACTGCCCTTGTTGAGTTCATACATGTAGGTTCATAGTCAATAGTTGCACTGTGCCCTTGTTTATTTTTGACATGTAGAATTCTGTCCAAAAGGAGGCCTGTAGTTCACTGGACTGGTCATCCATTGAAATTCTGCAATATTCTTCATGTTGTATCCTGATGGAAATGTATAAAAAAAGTGCTGCTTATAAAACATAAAATGCAATGAAAGCACCAAAAGAACTTCACCATTTTATGTAGTGCATATACAAATATTTCAGATAGATTTATAGCGAGCACAGCTCGCGTCGCGAAGCGACGCGAGCTCCTATGGTACCATGCAGGCGAAAAGTAAACATACCCATCCATCATTTGAAAAGTCTTGGGTCATTTACGGCAGCTTATAGGCGACTTCAACCGTAAAGTAGCATATTTCGTTACGAAATTAACAAGATAAACATTCGTAGAAATCATCAGGAATGGTGGTTTCCAAGCAGAATGAGGTGAAAAAACATTAAAAACCTTTCTCGAACCCATCCAAAAGTGACAATGAAATTGCATTTTTCCCTATGTCGCCAAAACGGCCATTAACCGGAAGCATAGCCCAAAGTGTTACCTTGCGCGTTGTTCATTGGCGAAAATTCGTCAACACATTTCACAATTTAATAAAAGTAGATTTCGTGTCGCAGAAATGTATATATCTTGCTAACCGATTAGGATAAACAAATGATTTGGTTAAAAACTATCTTTCATTTGTTTATTTTCCCGTAAAACCATAATTGCAATCGGAATTCTTCGCAGATTCCCGTATTCGGTCGTCTACTATTGTAAGCCATTGACGGAAATCGACGAGGTTATTCCGTGTTCATTGTGTCAAACCCGAACCAAATCTGGCAATTTCCGGAAATGTTACGGAAATTATAATACAATGACAAGACGTCATTGATTTACGTCATCATCGTATGTCGTCACATTATGACGTACGGTCTGTTAGTAAACAATTAGTGAGCAAGGTGCTTTTAACCGATCCGTCTTTCTTTGTTTCTTTGTTTCTTTCTTCCAATACTAGTCTATTGACGTATTATACACATACTTATGATTATCACAGTTTCGTTTCTGTGGATGAGTTTACCTGCATAACCACAGAAGTTCAGCGAGATGTTTAACCTGAATTGGGTATTCTCTCCCTGCACAGGAGACCAACGGCTTTACATGACATACTTTCACAGTAACTTTAACTATCTTACACGAATAGTTCTAGATCTAAGGGAGTGCGTTATCAATTCTCGAGACGTGAACCTCCGGGAGTCGAACCCCAGACTTCTATATCCAGAGGCAAGTAAGCTAACCACTCTGTCATTGCATCTCTTTTTACCGCACAGTAACATTATGGTCCATTATGAAAAAATATAACTACTAGTATTTAGAACAACACCAGGTCTAGAGTGACTAAACGATGGTTAGGTCCAAGATGTTACTCACACTGACAGGGTAGGAACAGCCCACTCGAACAGCCTCCTTCCCGAGATCCCAATAATTTGACTGGCGTGTTTGGGTAGGGGAAGTTCAAAAGGTATTTTACCCTATGTTGCATATTTTGGGGCGCTTCGACCTTTTATCCAAAAATGGTTTTAATGAGTTGGGCAAACCGAAATTAAGACATTCTGAAACTATTGAGGCTAACTGAAGTTATATTTGATATTTCTTATTTTTTTGCTGTCCCAGCAACACGGCAGATGAACACCCGAAAGAGGCTAATGCAGGATGTAGACAGATAGATAGGAATTTACATACAAAAAGCCTCATCAGAACTGATGGCTGTAAAATATTTATTTTTAACCGAATTTCCAAACTGTTTTTATTTACCACTAAAATGCCAGTTCCAATTATATATAATGTATTTACATTTTGTTAAAATTACTCTCTCACATAGCTGAAAAAACCTTTAGCTTAAACAAAACAAACGCCCGAAATAATAGCAAATTTGTCGGGTTTAGACTCCACCATAATGTACAGAATTTGTATTTTTTATTTTTATTGCATAGCAAATCCAGGCTTACAGTTTGGCGATTTCCATGTGTCTGTCCGTCTATCCGTCCGTCCGTCTACGAGTTTTGAAGTTTTCGTTAATTTTTTGTTTTTTCCTCATTTCTCAAAAATGAATTGTCGAAAAGCTTTAAAACTTGACACTTGTTCAATATCATTACAAATGTTATATGAAAATAACCCTAACTATATCATGTATTTTACCTGGACTACCCCACTTTTCACAGATTTTTCACTTAAAATCCGGCTTTCGCGCCACTATTGATGCTTCACCTTTTTTTTTTTTTTACCTTTAACAAAGTTTGAGGTTCCACTGGACCCCCATATAAATGAAACGTTCCTATGGCAGTGTACCTGTAACCGGTCATCCGGTTTAGTCTGATGCTACGGAGTAGTTCAAATTTGATGAAAACACGGTTTGGAAACTTTACCTGTCTTCTGCTTCAATCGATCTATGCTTTTCTCTGTCCTATCATTTCACTATTTTTGTTCTTCTACCACCGACAGAAACATTAGGGTCAAATAGGACACTCAGTTTCTTAAAATGTAGATGTAGAAACTAATAAGTATCTTGAGCACAGCTAGTGCTAAACGTCAAGAACAGTGAAACAAACCAACGTCTTCTCTACATAGCATTTGATGAATTTGGTGCATTTTCAGAATATATTGATGAAAACGTCCCGCCGGTGTCCTCCACCCCCAGACATACTCAACTAAATATTGAACTAATATTCTGAAAATGGACCACCATGTATTAAATGTCAAGTAGTAAACAACAAATTCCTATGATTTAAAATCATTGTACTTTTCTCAAACATACATCATGACATCATAATGATTAGACAATACGTATTCATGAATCAATTTAACACACGTTGAAGACAAGACGTATAATAGACGTATATTCAAATAAAAAAAAGAGCTTAAATCATATATATACATGTTTCGTAATGACATAACGTTGAATCCGTAATTACATGTTGTTCGGCAAAAAAGTATACGCGTGCTTCACGGTTGATGTATATATAGCTTACATACACTGATGTAGTAGCAGCTTTTAAGACGGTTGGTGATTCAGCCAATGTCGATCCAGACTGGATCATGACTAAATAGCCGTTCGAAGTTCGTTCCATGCCATATCTGTCCTGTCTGGGAACGAATTGAAATTTGACCGAAGCATTGTGGTGTACTGGTTACAGCGTCTGTCTTGCATTCGGGAGGTCGTGGGTTCGAGTCCCCGCGTCATACCAGATACTTTAAAAATGGAACCCTTGCCTGACGAGCAAATAATGGGTAGTGCTACGACTGATTGACCAGTGTCAGAATAATGTGACTGGGGGTATCATTCTACTACGGTGTGGTAGTCCAGTGTGGCAGCACTATAAAGAAACCATTGAGATCGCTGCTACAAGTAGACATATCATCACACACAAACACACAGATAAAAGTCCAGACTGCATTGTACCTTTAATCGTCTAGTACGACGCCTGTCGTAGGCGGACGGATTATAATCCTTAGAAATACACACACACACACACTAATGGAAATTTGTTGGGGTGGAATGTCACGATTCATAAGACACGTACAGGTAGACTTGCACTAGACGTGAGAATCATGGCTCTTATGGTGGTATGTACCTACCATGGTATAGGTACACGCCATAAGAGCTACGATTCTCGCAGCTAGACTTGCACATAACGGTGCATACAAACGCAGCGGCACAATCAAACATGAACTGTGCTCGCCCTATAGGTTTAACCTATTTCATATTATGTATGTTTACGTGTTTCGCGGATACATGGTAGGCCTATTGATAATTTATTAATATTTTCCATATGAATGCCCGTCATACAGGGTCTGTGATTTGCACAAGTTTCCAATAAAGTTGGTGAGTATATAAATATCCCTTTAAATGAAAAACTACTGCTCCACGTTAAGTAGTTAACTGAAAAGTAGTATTCTGTTTCTGCATATTCTATCAAACCACCATCCAATGATTATAAACCCGTGCTGGTGATCTAACAAGAGTGTCGGTCCTCTCGCGAAATCACATGACACAACACTTAAAAACTTGCTTTCGTAGGAAATTAACTCTACATTATCACACAGCATTTCAATAAATTGACATGTGTAATTATAGTATGTGTAATTTACCAATAATAACACTTACCGTCGGAAAATCGACTAATAACGCGTTAATTTTGTCCTGTGTGAACCAGGAAGTAAATGGCGCCATCTATATAAGTACGATAACTCTCCTTAGATACGGTCTTGTTTTGTTACGAACGACAACTCTTTGATAGCAACACAGCGAGAAAAAATACCGCTTTTTTAAACACTAAATCATCTGAAGCAAAATAAACCAAAACGGCATCCCAGAGATATTTATAGGCTTGGTTTGGATTACCATTATGCACGAATTCTGGAAATATCTCTGGGAAGCCGTTTTGGTTTATTTTACAGGTGCCGTTTTATAATGGCCGTTTTAAACGTTTTTTGCTCAAAACGACCTACCTGACTGCATTCAAAGCACAATATCGCCCCGTTAGATACGGTTTTGAATATTATTTTGCATTTTTATAAACAGATGAAACATTTATCTGGAAATGTATTACATTTTTATCTTGAATTTCAATGTTTCAAATTTTCACAAATCCTGGGGCCAAATACGTTACACCGGCAGCTAAAAAATCGAAGATAAATGCTAGTAGTAGACAAAAAGTGTTTCAAGAAGCCTGGCTCCGCCCGTTTGATTGGCTCGAGTACAGTTCTGACTCAGAGGTCAATATATTATAGATATTTGTCAATGTCCCGCTGTGTCTTGTCTATAATTACTGTTCCGTAAAATTTAAGACTCTTGTAATACACAGCTAAGTCCGTGATATATGGTCAACCTCCCGTTGCTCGATAATTACTGTTACGCAATTAACGGTGATGTCCAATTATTCCCCATTAAGCAGTTAATAACTATTACGTAACAACACTGATAAGATTTTACAAATTTGCATATTGGATTTCATAGATAGATTTATTTATTTCCAATTTCCAATAGGCTTAAGCCCGTGAGGATACAACATACAATTTCACAAAGCATGGTTTATTAAATTTGTGCTTAAATGATGTCCACCAAAGACAGCACTTCATATGACCAAGTATCAAACAAATAAAAGCGAAGTTATCATAAGAAGTTAAGTTAATGAGGTTAAGTGGTTAAATCAGGGTGTAGTTTTGGGAAAATAATGCAAAATATGACCTTGACCTTGATATTTTTTTGTCGTTCAGCGATGTCCACCAATACCAACAATACATATGACCAAGTATCAAAAACATAAAGCCAGGCAATCATAAAGTTAACTGATTTTAAGTTACCTAACCAAGGTTGTTACCAAACTAAGGTTAAAGGGACACTGTCCGTAACTTTTAGCTTATAAAACACGCAATAATTATGTTCGCAAACATTACACACTAAACATTATTGAATATTTACCAATTAAAAGCAAGATTGTTTAACGGAATTGAATCGCGGTACAAAAATAAGTAAATCCGCTTTGTGCGCTTGAACTCGCAGCCCAAACTAAAATTACACTCACCGTAATAATAGTGTGCGTGAGCGTAAAGTGGTCGACAACGCTCCCGACCGAGCTAAGCGGGCTATACATATTTCGCAATACATACTGTGGTGAAAACCGAATGCGCTAATGGAAGTCACGTGATCGCAGAAAAGGTAAATATTGTGGGTCCCACTTTATTTACATATAATAATTAAAACTTTTTTTTTTAAAACTCACGAATGTATTCCTACATACTTCTTAAGGTCTATCCTCATGTTTTCATGTATACATTTCACTGAATAAAAGTCAGCCAGTTATTTGGTTATGCTCAATATCTGCTTACTTACAGACAGTGTCCCTTTAAGTTTCGGGGAAATAATGCAAACTATGACCTTCACCTTGGCATTTTTTCACCAATGCCAACTAGAGCTGTCGCCTTTTAAGGGCGACAAATATACCCCCACTACCAGTCCCCTCATTCCCCACCCTACATTTTGAGTAAAGTTTAAGTAGAATGGGATTTTTATAATCAGGTAATGGTGGCCTTGACCTTTGACCTACTGACCTCAAAACCAATAGGGGACATCTTTTCATCACAGGCAGTCCACCATTAAGTTTCATGAGATTTGCTTTAGGGGAAGAGGAGTTATGGAGCGGACAAGATATTTATTATCTGGTCCCGGTAACCTTGACCTTTGATCTACTGACCTAAAAATTTATAGGGGTCGTCCTCTCACCACAGACAGTTCACCTATGAAGTTTCGTGAGAGTTGCTTCAGGAAGAGAGAGTTCACCTAAGAGAGGAGTTATGGAACGGACAAGGTTTTTAATTATCAGGTGCCGGTGACCTTTCACAGGCAGTTCGCTTTTGAAGTTGCATGAGCTTTGCTTCAGGGGTAGGGGAGTTATGGAGCGGCCAAGGTTTTTCATTATCGGAAGCCGGTGACCTTTACCTTTGACCTACTGAATCAAAATCAGAAGTGGTCGCCCTCTCACCACAGGCAGTCCACCTATGAAGTTTCATGAGATTTGCTTCAGGAGAAGAGGAGTTATGGAGTGGACCAGATTTTTCATTATCGGGTCTCTGTGACCTTGACCTTTGATCTACTGACCTCAAAATCAATAAGGGTCCTCTCACCACAGGCAGTTCACCAATAAAGTGTCATGAGATTTGCTTTAGGGGGACAGGAGTTATGGAGCAGACAAGGTTTTTCATTATCGGGTGCAGGTGACCTTGACCTTTGACCTACCGACCTCAAAATCAAAAAAGGTGCTATCCTCTTACCACAACCAGTTCACCTATGAAGTTTCATGAACTTTTCTTCATGGGGAGAGGAGTTATGGTGCGGATAATGTTTTTCATTATGGGGTATGACATTTGACCAACTAACCTCAAAACCAATAGAGGTCCTCCTCTCACCACAGACAGTTCACTTATGAAGTTTGATGAGATTTGCTAAAGTGGAAGAGGAGTTATGGAGTGGACATAAAGTGAGACAATCACATAAAGTTAACAGAGGTTAAGTTTGGGGGAACATAACGCAAAATATGACCTTGACATTGGTATTTTTTGTCGTTCAGTGATGTCCACCAATGCCAACAATACATATGACCAGAGAAATATAAAAAGATCGGACAGGGAAAGTCAAAAATTCAAGGAGGACAGTCAACCACAAAATACAGAAACAAACACGCAAACAGACAAACAAGAAGGCAAAAGTAATAATAAATGCAACCGACGTCACAAACACAAAAGGGTTGACAATAGGGCTACCGCCTTGGAACGGTCAGTGGCAAAGTAGGCCACTGGAGGTTTAAAACGGTTATATGGTGCACCAAACCTCACACCTACCCTACTATCATCCCATTAAAACAGGACAGTGTAAATAAAGAAATTCCCGCAATGATCTAATCTCTAACCAGCAAGACAGCATCAATAGGCAATATAAGTACAAAACAAATATGCTCGTGTAAATATAATACAAAGACAATAGCCTAGAAAGCCACAATGAAGGTACTCAATGACTTTGTAGAAGCCAGATCAACAAGAGAATACACCATTAAGGGCACGACAAGAAAGATCGTAGACAATTATCAAAGGCCACCGTCCCAATGGGCTTTAGGTAGGCGTAATCGTAGGGTCCACAGCCTGTCCGGTCATCGTACAATTAAAGAGGAAAGCATAGTGGCGAACTGTAAAAGGGTCCACCACCAAGCATGCAGTACGTTGCAAAACGATAGGGTCATAACCTCTTTTGATAAACGTTTTAACAAGTTTAACAAAGATAGTATGAAAGTGATCATGACCAAGAATCTTACGAAGTTTATAAATCACATCCCCATAGAAGTCAGGTTGTGATAGTCCTTGTCGCCGAAGAGTCCTTAAATTACTTTTATATTTGGAAAGAAGATCAGGGTTACGATAATAACATTTTGCAAAGGTTTTACGAAGTTTATGGTAACGGTAACCCTGATTGAGTAGCTATTTAGTTATACAAAGATTACGAATATTAAAATCCTCAACTCTTGAAAAACCAATAAGTTGAGACACATACACCCCATAAGAATTACTCGTGGAACATCCCCATCCAAGTGGGGATAATTAACAATGTCAAAATTAAAATCATCTCTCTTGTCATAGATTTTGCTAATTATTTCACCATTTTCAATCGAGAGATCACAATCAAGAAAAGAAGCGTTATTATCAGGTATATTAGCTTTGTTAAGCTGAAATTTTTTAGGATAAATATTTGGAAAGAAAGGGTTGTCAATGTTCAATATGTCATCCAGATACCGAGAGGTGTCATTAAAGGCTTCAATAACATCTGCCTAGGTATCTGGTGAAAGACTCAACATGAAATCTCTTTCATAGCAAAATAAAACAAATCTGCGACAAGTGGTGGCACAGTTCGTACCCATGGGGATACCAAGAATTTGTCTATAAACGGTGGTTCCATACCTGACGAAAATACTATCTAATAGGAAGTTGAATGCTTCACAAACTTCATAGCAAGTCCACATAG
The DNA here is from genome assembly GCA_037043455.1 of Cyrtodaria siliqua. Taxonomy (NCBI): domain Eukaryota; kingdom Metazoa; phylum Mollusca; class Bivalvia; order Adapedonta; family Hiatellidae; genus Cyrtodaria; species Cyrtodaria siliqua. The sequence continues at coordinate 301,776 of JAWPHD010001259.1, read as the reverse complement.
TATAATTGTCTAAACTGCCGTTAGTAAAAAAACGCTTTAATATTATTATTATTAAGGTTGTATATAGTGTAGAGAGGTCATAAGTGCTTATTGATGAAACTTGACCTTTATTGAACATTTTATCAAGAACGTCTCCTGAATTTTTTATAGACCAAAATAAATTAATCCCAGAGTTTTTATAAGTTTTATCACAATATAGTTTAACGTGATCTTTAACGGCAGTAAGACAAGAAGTTAAACGTTTGGAGATGTTTGTTGTGGTGCAGGCACTAGAATTCGAAATAAAGCGAGCCTTATACGGATTTTTATGTAATTTAGGAATCCAGTATATAGTAGGCAGTTTATTTTTCTTATCGTTTACGCCAGCCTTGAAAGTAGTGCACCGAGTGATATGTGCGGAAACAACAACATCCTCAGTAGAATAAACTGAAGTATACGAATTGGTGATGCTGAGTTCCAGAGATAAAACACTGACGTAATGTAGGCGTCAAACAATAATTACATTATTAGCTGCTTTATCTGCAGGAACTAAAACAGAGTTATTATGAAATTCCTGAATTCCCGATTTTGAGTTACGAAAGGAAAACCTAGGTCTCGGAGAAAGTAAAGAGGGGTTAGCATTATACAAGTTAATACGTGTATCTATAATTTTAAGAATTTACTTTTTCAAAGTAGAAAGCGAGTTTGAGTCCGCATACGACACCATTTTATACTAAAATCTTCAATGGAGTGGGCGATCTGGGCACGACAGGCATTAAAATCAATAGCTGAAGGTAATCTATATTTAGGAACTTTCGAAAACAAATGCCGAATACGTTTATCAACAATATCAAAATTACCAGTGATGGTATCAAACAAAGAAATTATCAGAAAAAAATGACTGAGGTTAACTTACCTAACCAAACTGATGTTTAGGGTAAATAACGCAAAAGGTCACCTTGACCTTGGTATTTTTTGTCGTTCATCGATGTCCACCAATGCATATGACCAAGTATCAAAGACACAAAGTTAGGCAATCACATACAGTTAACTGATGTTAAGTTACCTAACCAAGGTTTAGTTACCTAACCGAGATTAAGTTTGGGGAAAATAAGCACAATATGACATTGACCTTGGTAATTTTTGTCGTTCAATGATGTCCACCAATGACAACAATACATATGACCAAGTATTAAACAAAGAAAATGAGGCAATAACATACAGTTAACTGAGGTTAAGTTACTTAACCAAGGTAAAGTTTTGGAAAAAAAAAGGCAACATGACCTTGACCTTGGTCATTTTGGCATTAAGTGATGTCCCTAGACCCAACAAAGCATCTGATAAAGTTTCAGAAAAAATCGAGCAGCGATTGTTGAGATATTCACTTGGTTGCAAAAGAAAGTGTGCACTCAGGTTTTTGTTAAATTTATTGTAAAAAATATGTACGAAATATGGCATACAGGGTACTTTTTTTTGGCATTCTATTGCCAATGTCAAGAAGGAATTTGTTTTTCGATAGCTTAATTCATTGAAGCATGCATGGTCAACAGGTGAAGAAGGTAGGGGTCAAAATCATAAATCGCAAAACAGTCCAAAAGAATATGCTTCGTTTTTTCAAATTTAATTGGGATTGAAAGCGCATTTTTGTCAGATTGGAACCTATCACGCAGCTTAGGATAGTGTTTCCATGGCAATTAAATGCCCTAGCGACAGCAGTGACACTATGGTCTCTCGTAATCATGACTTAAGCTTGAACCCTCTGGTTTTCGGTAAGCCGTGGCATATTGAAAATACAGAAGGAAATAAAATGCGTTGTGTGTTTTCGTTTATCCAAATGTAAGATAATTCAACCAAACATGTTTTAATCTACACGGACCATTTCCACGAGTTTCACGTGCAAATCATTGCAAAAGAACACAAACGTTTTCCCAACCAAAACAACTGTGTATTGACCGATTTATTGCCATTGGCAGATGAAGATACATGTATATATGTACAGGTAAAAGTTTGAACACTGTACTATAAATATAAAAGATAACATTTGAATTTTGAAAGTGCACAATTTCTTATGCAACCGAGTATAGTTGATTTAAAATGTGGCCGCCGCCGCCGCCGCCGGAAAAGTGACTGCTGTGTCTCGCTATCCACTATGTGGGTGGGACAAAAATACATGTCGAACTATAAATATGTATTTTATCTCTGGTAACTTATTAGAAGCCATACAGAGCCTATATATTGAATTTAAAGCAGCAGTTAATGTAAATGGAATCTGCACTGAAATGTTTGATATACATTCAGGTGTAAACAAGGGGACGTATTTCTCCGACACTTTTCTCTATCTTGATCAATGATCTTGCGTTAACAATTAAACATTTGGATCTTGGTGTTGAAATAGAAAATGATATCAAAGTAGAAATTCTTCTTGTTGCAGACGATATTGTGTTAATGGCTCCGTCTGAACTTAATTTACAGTTAATGATACATTTCTTAACACCTGGTGCTGTAAAATAAATGTTAATATAGGTCAAATGAAAGTAGTAGAGTTTCGCCAAAAAGCCAACCAAGGACCAGCTTTTGAACTTCTCATAGGTAATACCAAGCTTGAAATATGTGAAACTACAAATACCTTTGTATCATATTAAATGAGTTTTTAGCTCGACTATTCGAAGAATAAGAGAGATATGTTAATCACCCCGGCGTCAGCGTTGGCGTCCCTACATCAAGATTTACGTGTAAGCTGTGTTTACAAGTCTATATCTCTTACATTTCTTATCCTACCACAACCAAATTTGTTCATGGGCTTTCTATAGCATTATCTTAAGGGCTGCATAAGCAATTTTTGTTCCTGTAACCCATGGCTCTTATGGAACCCAAATTCTGATAACCCTTAAAATGTGTGCTTCACACAACATTTTGCATGTAAGCTGTGTTTACAGGTCTATATTTCTTGTCCTAGCTGAACTAAATTTGGTAATTGGTTTCCTTATCTTAAGGGCTGCATAAGCAAATTTGTTCCTGTACCCATGGGCTCCCATGGAACCCAAATTCTGATTGCCCTTTAAAATGTGTGCTTCACACAACATTTTGCATGTAAGCTGTGTTTAAAGGTCTTATATTCTTGTCCTAGCTGAACTAATTTGGTAATTGGTTTCCGTATAATGTAGTATGTAGTATGTTGTAAACGGTTTGGGTAAGTAATTTTGTCTTCTGCAAATTCTGGGCTCCCATGGAACCCAAATTGTAATGGCCCATAAAATGTGCAATAATGGCAGATCTAGGTTTGCATGTTAAGCATGTATATATCTATAATTTTGTTTGGGATTTCTTATAGAATTATGCATCTTATCATAACTCACCGATATTGGGGCATGGGCTCCCTATTCCGCCCCACTCCACCACCACCCAACATTTTTTACATATTTCTGTATTGTTTTTAGTCAATTCTTACACATATGTTGCCCCTCCCCACACTCCCGCCTCTCACCACCCTCTCACCCGCCACCACCCCCCCAACTTGAAACTTTATTTTTTCTTACATATTTCTGTGTTGTTTAGTCAATTTCTACACATAGTTTCTTACACATATAATATATATATGTTGCCCCTCACCCCGCGCCCACTCCGACCCACAACTCGAAACTCATTTTTTTTACCTATTTCTGTGTTGCTTTTGTCAACATTTTGCCTACTAGCGACCCTCCCCCACCCTCCCCTACCCCCACTCGAACTGGAATATTTTTATTTTTTATGTTTTTTTTACATATTTCTGTTTTGTTTTGGTCAAATTTTACATAGCTTCTTACGCATATAGATGCCCCCTACCCCACCCCACGCCTCCCCACCCCAGACCCACCAACCCCATCCATTTTTTTTTACATATTTCTGTGTTGTTTTGGTCAAATCTTACACATTACACATATATGTTGGCCCCCCACCCTGCCATTTCCCCTGCCCGCCCCCTCTCGAAACTCAATTTTTTTTTTTTTTTTTTTTTTTTACATATTTCTGTGTTGTTTTTGTCAATTCTTACACATAGCTACGTTGCCCCCACCACTCCCTCCATGCCTCCTACCCACCCACGCCTTCCCCCACCCCAGACCCACCCACCCCACTCGAAACTGGATTTTTTCTTTTACATTTCTGTGTTGTTTTGGTCAATTCTTACACATAGCTATGTTACGTTGCCCCTCCTCCCCCCGCCCCCAACTCGAAACTGGAATATTTGTTCTTATTTTTTATTTTTTGTACATATTTCTGTGTTGTTTGATCAATTCTTATACATTCACATATATGTTGCCCCCCACCCCTGCCATTCCCCCTGTCCCGCCCCCCTCTCTAAACTCAAATTGTTTCATTTTTTTTTTTTTTACATATTTCTGTGTTGTTTTTGTCAATTCTTACACATAGCTATGTTGCCACCAATCACTCCCTCCATGCCTCCTCCCCACTCGAAACTGGATTTTTTTATTTGTTTACATATTTATTTCTGTGTTGTTTTTGTCAATTAATTACATAGCTTCGTACATATACATGTTGCCCTCTCCCACCTTCCCCCACCCCCCACTCGAATCTCGATTTTTTTTTACATATTTCTGTGTTGTTTTGGTCAATTCTTACACGTAGCTATGTTGCCCCCCTTCCGTACCCTGCCTTCCGCGCCCCCACCCCAACTCAAAACTGGAATGTTTTATTTTTTTTACATATTCTCTGTGTGTTTTAGTTATTCTTACACATAGCTTCTTACACATATATATATATGTTGCCTCCTCACAACCCCAGCCTCTTCCCCCTCCCCTCCCACGCCACCCCCTACCTCAACTCAAAACTGATTTTTTTCTTTTTTTACATATTTCTGTGTTGTTTTAGTCAATTCTTACACAGAGTTTCTTACACATATAATATATATGTTGCCCCTTCATCCCCCGCATTCCCCCTCCTCTCCAACCCCCTTTCGAAACTCATTTATTTTTACCTATTTGTGTGTTGTTTTGGTCAATTTTTACATAGCTTCTTACAGATACAGATGCCCCTCACCCACCGCCCCACCCCCCAATCCCACCCCCATCCGCCCCACTCGAAACTGGATTTTTTTTTTACATATTTCTGTATTGTTTTGGTCAATTCTTAAACATTACACATATATGTTGCCCCCCCACCCCTGCCTCTCCCCCGCCCCCGCCCCCCACTCGAAACTCAATTTTATTTTACATATTTCTGTGTTGTTTTTGTCAATTCTTACACATAGCTATGTTGCCCCTCCCCCACTCCCCTCCACGCCCCTCCCCATTCGAAACTGGTTTTTTTTCCATATTTATGTCTGTGTTTGTTTTGGTCAATTATTACATAGCTTCTTACACATATATGTTGCCCTCCCCCCACCCAACCTCTCCCCCACCCCCCACTCGAAACTCGTTTTTTTTGCATATTTCTGTGTTGTTTTTGTCAATTCTTACACGTAGCTATGTTGCCGCCTTCCCCCTCAGCTCTACGCTCCCACCCCCCTACACCAACTCAAAACTGGAATAATTTTATTTTATTCTTATTTGTTTTACATATTTTCTGTGTTGATTAAGTCAATTCTTACACAGAGTTTCTAACATATATATATGTTGCCACCTCACCCCCACGCCTTCCCCCTCCCTTCAAACACCCCATTCGAAACTCTTTTTTTATTTTTTTTACATATTTGTGTGTTGCTTTTGTCAACCATGTTGCCTCCTCCCCCACTCTCCCCCCTACCCCGACTCGAAACTGGAATATTTTTATTTTATTTATGTTTTTTTTACATATTTCTGTGTTGTTTTGGTCAATTTTTACATAGCTTCTTACACATACAGATGCCCCTCACCGCCCCCGCCCCATTCCCCATCCCACCCCATCCATTTTTTTTTACATATTTCTGTGTTGTTTTGGTCAAATCTTACACATTACACATATATGTTGCCCCCCACACCTGCCTCTCCCCCCGCCCCAACTCCCAACACTCGATACTTAATTATTTTTTTTACATATTTCTGTGTTGTTTTTGTCAATTCGTACACATAGCTATGTTGCCCCCTGACCCTCCCCACTCCACGCCCCCCACTCGAAACTGTAATATTTATTTTTTTACATATTTATTTCTGTATTGTTTTGGTCAATTATTACATAGCTTCTTACACATATATGTTGCCCTGCCCCCCATCCCCCATCCCCCACCCCCCACCTTCCCCTAGCTCGAAACTTGATTTTTTTTTTTTACATATTTCTGTGTTGTTTTTGTCAAATCTTACACATAGCTATGTTGCCCCCTTCCCTGCCCTCCCCTCCGCGCCCCCCCCCCCCCACTCCAACTCAAAACTTGAATATTTTTGTTTTATTTTTATTTTTATTACATATTTCTGTGTTGTTTTAGTTAATTCTTAAACATAGCTTCTTACACATACATATATGTTGCCTCCTTCCAACCCTAGCCTCTTTCCCCCCTCCCCCACACCCACTCAAAACTCAAAAAAAATACTTTTACATATTTCTGTGTTGATTTTGTCAATTCTTACATGCAAAACTCAAAAAAAATACTTTTACATATTTCTGTGTTGATTTTGTCAATTCTTACATGGCTTCTTACACATATATGTTGCCCTCACATACACCCCCACCCCACCCCCGCCTCTCCCCCACCCCACCTACCCCCACTCAGAACTCGATTATTTTTTAGATATTTAAGTGATGTTTTGGTCAATTCTTACACATATAGCTATGTTGCCCTACCCCCTCCATCCCCACCCCATCACCCCCTCAAAACTCGAAACTCAATTTTTGTTTTTTTTTACACATATATAGCTATGTTGAATGTTGGATGCGCAACCGCTCTGCCACCCCATTACTTTATGGGCTCCCCTCACATGGAGGACAGGGGGAGGGGAGTTGTTTTAATTTTATCTTCCATTATTTGATATTAATATTTTTATTTGAACGCAATCATTTACATATAAAATAATTTAAATTAAATTCAGATACACAGATGAAATATCAATGAAAAAAATGAAATGAGGCCACAATAAAAATTGCCAGATATCAACTCCCTCCCCTAATTGCCTTTCGACCACAAATTTCTTTAAAATGACAGCAATTTTGGATTAAACAGATAAAAATAATAACATTTCACATAATTTTATATCGGCCCGAGTTTCTATATAAGCCCCATCCCCCAACCCACATTGTTTTAGCCTTGTTTTCTGATGGTATATACTAGCTATATAATGTATTACTCTCTGAAAAATCGAATAGTCGAGCTGCGCTGTTCTCCGACAGCTCTTGTTAGATTTTACTGAAACAGCAAATGTTTTGAGCGAATCTGCTGGTAGAGCATTTTCATCAGTAGTATCAGTTATATCATAATGTTGATATAATGTATCACAGGTATTAGGCGCGTAATTTGATCACTACTACCCTCCACAACCACCCCCCCCCCCCCCCCACCCTCTACTACCTCCCCCCCCACCACAAAAACAAATATCATATTATATTGTAAAAAGGTGTCCGAGAATCGCTGATTGTTTTTGGAAAACATCGACTCCACTTTGTTTACGGTCGAATACACGTTCAGTTCTTGGACGATTTGCTCAAGCTAGCACTCAAATTTTGCAGGAGGGATAGCTGTCTATAGATACAGTAACAACACCAACTAAACTCAATGGCATTGTGTACCCAATATGTTGAGAAGTGAAGAAATACCTTACTCGTCGGAGATATGACCGACCCCATTGTCACCGTCATTCACCTCTGAAACACATATATACACCGTTCAACCTGCATAAAAATAAATTAAATTAAATTAGAATAGACGATAATTAAACAACTTACGTTGATGGAAACGACTGATATCTATGAAGAATAATAGACTTAACGAAACAGATTTTTCTTTGGGTTTATTCAAAGTGTATAAACAATTGGTCGCATGATATTAAAACAATTTTTAAAGAAATTAACTGTGTTTCGGCCTTTGATAATTTGTCATTACAAGATTTTAACAATACGTCTTTTATACACGAAGTTAAAGCAAAATGATGACAATTTATAAGGAAAAATAGCTCAATGATGTTAACTCTCAAACCAAATTGAGCAATTATAAACTTTTTAAAGATACATATGAATGCGACAATTATGTGCAGTTAAATTAAAGGAAACACATACGCTCTGTGAGTGCTCAATTTAGAGTAGGTTCATTGCCAATAGAAATTGAAATAGGCCGATACGACAAAATTCCAAGACAAGATGGAATATGTAAACAATGTGATGCTCAGTGTGTAGAAACCGAAAATCAGTTTCTATTGTACTGCGAGAGACACAGTGCCTCTCGAATTGAACTTTTGCATAAATTAAATGAACTGTGTCCAGACACAGCTACTAAGGCATACAAAATTAAAGTGCTTTTAACAAATGAAAGGATTTTATTAAAAACGTGACAGGTTAATATAAATGCCTTAAAAATCGTACAACTTAATGTGTACTATATTTACTATTTAGTTTAAATATTTGTCGATAAACAATATCAACGTCAGTCTACTTAATGGGCTGTTGTGTATATATATATGTGTGTGTATGTATATATATATATATATATATATATATATATATATATATATATAAACTCTAGCAATATGTATATATAAACTCTAGCAATTATATTTATGCCGTAGCTTTCGGTCTTGCGGCCTTCCTCAGTGGCGTATTTATTACCAATTAAATTATATATTTGTGTGTGTAAGGCCAATATATTATAACAGTGTGGTTTATGTTGCCCGTCCGACCTTGTTTTTATTTTGCAACTTCAGTAAGAACAGAAAATGGGCATGAATTATTAGCCAACGTTTTGACCTTTCAGGTAGAAAACTTATGTAACGACAAATACAATGTTCATACCTAACATATGTACCCAACTTCCGTATATTGCTGAATAATAGAAAAGCATGCTAGTATATGTGATATGGAGCTGTTAAGTACAAGATCAATAGTAGATTTCTGAAATAAGTAATATGCATTCATCACCATTATAAATTGTATTCAAAACACATACCGGATGGTATAGCTCCCATGTTTTCTGACCAAGTAATATTTTCACTCTCTTGAAATTGGCCGCTAAGAGCATTCCGGACTGTAACATCTCCTGTAAAAGGCAATAACTACTTATTATTACATCGCACGATTAATGTATACTTTACATACAACACATTCATATTAAAATCTTCTAAGATTATTGTATTTAAGTGCATGATTTTTATCTATTTCCTTTACATTTAGTACTTTTATCATTTTTGGCAGCCTTTCATCATAGAAACACCTTCCGGGCATAGATGTGATTTCAATTTAAAATGAAATCGATAATTTAGAAATAAAATCCAGTCATAAGAGTGTCATCAATACAAACATATATAGAAGTTTCTTACCTGCAGTAAATTCATTGTTTCCATTCTCATTAGAAATGTCACTTAAAGCACTTCGATTCATTCTTCAGGAATAAACTAAACCGTTCTAAGTACAGTTATTCACAACTCCAACAAAACACGTTGAATATATATATCGTCCGTTAAATTTGGCGCTCTGAACTCTGATTGGCTTTTCCAAACTAAACATGTATTATATTTGGTTGTTTCAGAATGTATGATGTTGATGAAAATGAGGGAGAAAGCACCACGGAAAACGGTAAATAATTTATTTTTCTTAGTAGTAGTCATTTATTTTCTAGCAATCGAAGTACAATGTATGAATGCACTCCATAAATGTAAGCACAAAAGAGTCGTTATAGTGTGTTCGGACAATGCACATTTAGTATAATATTAGTCAATATACAATTAATATTAAAATGAAAATATGGCCTGTAGATCTACAAAGTTAATATTTGTACTTTGTACATATAGAAGGAGTTTTAACTTTTTTTTAGACCCACCCCCGTCCACCCCTGGACAAAGCATCCTAACAACCCCACCCCTGGACACCTCAAATATAAAAAATATAAAAACACTCCCTGGACTGAAACTTGTGAACAGATGGACATAAATCTAAATATTTGTTTGTTTGTTTGTATGTTTGTTTGTTTGTATTGTGTTTTACATCATGTTCAACACATGTAAGGTTATACAGGACGGTTAATTTTTTGTGGTGGAGGCAGACCACCCACTTTGCCTGGGTAGAACCAGTACTGTACACCTTCCGCCACCCGTAAGAATCGACACTTCCTGACTTACATGTGTAGCTCCCAGTGGGATTTGAACTCGCAGCGGTGAGATGCGAATGTTTACAACGCAATTTCGTTGACCATTCGGCCACGGAGACGATAATTGTTTTTAAAAAAAATCTAAATAATAAAACATGTTCATTTTTAGCGTGCAATAACGTTGCCTATCTATACGTCAGTGCCTACATTATGCCAACCAATATACTACGTCATTAGCTGTCTATAGACTACGTCATTAGCTGTTCACATTGCTGCATTTGTATGACCGATAAATAATTTGTCTTGCTCATTTCCCAGGAACTTGTTTTATTCACAGATACACTGTGGTTCATTTTGGGAGTCAGTATTTCCCATTACTTAAGTCTTATTTGACGCTGACATGTTGATGATATAGTGTGATTCCGTATATCCTCTCAAGCCCTCGTTTTACGTTTTTGTTTCTTTTTTTCTTTTTTTCTTACTTTTTTAATTTATGATTTTTACAGACAATGTGTACGCAGATGCGTGGCCTGCTTACATGTAGCTAAGCCTCTTGCATTTTCTAAGATAATGACTTTCGAATAACTTTTTTTTAAATAAAAACAAAAACTGGAGGTCTAATTAGGTCAAAATTGTCGTGTCAAACGGCGACAAAAAACGTCATTAAATACGCATGCGGCGAAAGTGTTTGGTTAAATGTCAGTTGCGGGCCCATAGTTCAGTTTAGGGTACTGTCGACGGAAGACAGGTCATGAAGAGAGAATTATCTGAAGGTGCAAACGAACGAAAATACCCGGAGTATATTTATGTAGTATTGTAGCTAAACTCACCACCAGATTCAAGAGGGCAATCACTATAACAAGATCACACCCTCTATATTTTCCAACCATAACTCATACAATAATTCAATACTGGACTTTTTGTTTGTTTTTCATCATGCTTCCGTATGAATGATTTTAGAACCGGTGGCCCAGAGTGCTAAGGCGCTATTTCAACCTCACCGCTACGGTCGTGAGTACAAATCCAGCTCGCGCCCAGATTTGATGAGGTAAATAAATCGACCGTCATATATAACCTAACATATGCTGAAGATGACATAAAATACCCAATGATTTTTTTTATTGTTTTTGTTGGGGGAGCAATAGTCCCGATCGTCGTTTTCTCTTTAATATGAAGTTATATAGAAAACAAACAGCCTATCTACCAGGGTCCGATGCCAAGGATACCGAGTGTGTCCGTTGCTAGAATATCACGCATTTTTTTTTACAAAGCAACCAGGTTCCGGTGCTCTGAAATTTAGACATGATGCTAACATTTACAGATATTTAGGCTAAACATTTATCTTTATTGAACCACAGCCGTTGCAAACCACTTTGGGATCAAATGGAAGTTTGATTTTCATAAAATTCAGAGTGAAACATAGAAGTTTGACTTTTTAAAGTCATGAATATTGTATCGACCGGTCAAAAGTAAATTTGTTTCATCTTGTTAAGAATTATTCTGCATTTGTTCTAAATAAAGAACATATATTTCGAAGGATGACATTCAAAAGTTCCGTGGCATAAAGTTTTTTTCTTATACATACCATAATTTATCTTTATTTTCGAAAGTTTTGACACCAGTGTACATTTTCCACCTGTTATTACCAGCCAGGGTACGTTACACGTGCAACCAGGATCAGTTTTGAGCAGCTAGGGTCCGTTACCTCTATCAACCATGCAGTAGGAATCGCTCGTTAATCCATTCACGCGCGTCAATAATTAGATGGACTTTACCCCATTCCCAAGACAACTAAAATATCAAAATACCCCCCAACCCCCTCCCGTGCAAATTGACTGCATGGGCCCCATATACTGAAATACATGTGCACTGCAGGCCTGTTTAAATAGCAAAACAAAACTAGTTACCTCCCACCTCCCTCCAAACTCAAATCCTGGATATGTCCCCCACCCCACCCCACTCCCCTGCAAATTGACTGCATAGGCCCCATACACTGTAATAAATGTTTGCACTGCAGGCCTGTTTAAATAGCTAAAATAAAACTAGTTATCTCCCAACTCCCTCCAAACTCAAATTTGCTGGATCTGTCCCTGACATGTCATATTAAATGATGATGTCATAAACTTGTGAATTGAATTGAATGTTGTTTAACGGCTCATCAACACAGTATAGGTTATTTAGAGCCGCCCCGGAGAGAGGGGATTGATACATAGGAATCCGGGAACCTGCCCTACTCTTATTATCGAATAGATTCCTATGGTTCATAAACTTGTGAGTGGTATGATGTTATCATGAATCATAAATGTGGTTCTAATAAGTTCAATACATTTAAATGCAAAGCTAGTATAACTCAAGCAATTTATAAGTCAGATTACATTTTTGGAATGAGTTATTTGGAATCAAATTGTTAAACTGTATATATTTCCCACTATGCTGCTGCTGCTGCTGCTGCTGCTGCTACTACTACTATTATTACTATTACTACTACTAATAATTGTGAGTTAATGTTTGTGGTCAATTTTTATAATTCACTTGCTTATGCTTTTAGTGATCATTGCATTTTTCTACAAGTCTAAAACTTTTTTTTTGACAATATCTTATTTCAGTGGTAAATAAGCGCTAACTGAGAACATTATCAATGATGCTAATAACACAGAAATCATCAAATAATTTTGAAACACCAAAGCCAAAAACTGCATGATCACTTGTATTAGACTAATTTATGATACAGTCCTGCATTTTAATCACAAACTATAGAAAGTGTATGTCCTCGCTCTTATCAGCTTGGTACTATAAACTGACGATACGATTATACACAGAAACATCTTGCTATCATAAAAATTAACAGTTCTGTTATTTTCCCAGCAGTTTGTCCAGACACACACTTGTTAATGACCTGATGATACATTGTAGTGGGCAGAGTTGCCTAGACTGGCTCGTCTCAGTGATTATATATAGAGATCTAGTTTCTTTCAATAAATTGCAATCAGAATACTATCTATCTATATTCCATTAATTCCAAACCCCTGCTACAATTAATATCTTTGAAATCTTATGTTTATATCATGTTTCACTGTGGAGAGAGAGAGTGATCAGACAAAAGATGGGAAGCTTGTGGTTTTTAAAACTGCATGTATAAAGACAACTCACAATACCATTTGAATTTATAAAATTTAATTGATAAAATGTATAACATATTAATGAATATTTTCAATTATTTATGAATATAAAATATCTCTCTCTCTCTCTCTCTCTCTCTCTCTCTCTCTCTCATTTCGGCCGGAAATTGAAGATGGCCGCCACGGCTAAAAATAGATTTTTAAAAACAAGTTTGTAGCGACTACTTCTTGACAACTGTAAGATATATTGATATGGGACATTTTATAAAATGATCAGAATGACATGATGTTGGTCCTTGTCGAAAATCATTTTGATTTGACATTAAACATGGCTGCCAGAGGCCATCTTTGTTTACATAGAGTTATGTAGTAAAAACGTTTAACGCTACTCCTCTGAAACTACGTAACGGATTTTCATGAAACTTCACTGGAATATTGCTCTGGATATCTAGTTGATCCAAGCAACATTTCATGTCGGCCGGAAATTCAAGATGGCCGCCATAGCTAAAATATATTTTTAAAAAACAAAATGTTAGCGACAACTTCTTGAAAACTAAAAGCGATATTGATATTGGACTTTTTCTAAAATGATCAGCATAAATAATGTTGGTCTTTTTCAAAAATCAGATTGGTTCGACACTAAACAAAATAGTGTGAACATCAACCCCAATAAATATGGGGGAAAGACTTTACAATCAGGTTTTGAAAAAGTAATAGTAGAAGTATGAAATAACATCCAAAATATTATGTTTTTGTATATATTTAAAGAGACACACGGCAATCTTGAGATTTTTTAAACTCAGTGGGCCCCGTTAGTTTTCTACATAACTTGCATACTTGCAATCCGGCATTACTATTAATATTGAAATAGCTCAAAAGAAAAGTGCGTTAACAGATTAATAACTTTTGATAATAATTCACAAATACTATCTTTAGAAATTGTTAGAAATCACAATTGTTAGAAATTGAAATCACCATTTATTATTTATTTATATGCAAGCAGTTTAAATGTCAAAATGAGGCAGGATTAATAAATTGATGTGCATATTTTATTGCTTGCATAAAAATCAAGATTTCCGTTTGTCCCTTTGAGACTTGACCACATTGACCTTGTTACAGTACTGGTAGTAGAGCAATACACTGATACCATGTGGATCAATAAATAATAGTCTTAATCAGCTAACTGTTACAATAATTAGACCTCATGCTGAGCACAGAAAAGGAAATTGCATGGTATTCTGGGCAAATCTGTAGGATTGTATGGCTGTATCCTCAGCTAGAAGTGTATATGTGTCCCCTTCTTATTTGAAGTTACCCTTAACAACCAAAACAAAACCGCTATTTATTCTTGTAGCAGCATATATTAAACTTCGTCGTATAATGACGTCGTAGCCTTATTGTGTACGTAAAAATAGTGGATTGTATGGCTGTATCCTCAGCTAGAAGTGTATATGTGTCCCCTTCTTATTTGAAGTTACCCTAAAAAACAAAAACAAAACCGCTATTTATTCTTGTAGCAGCATATATTAAACTTCGTCGTATAATGACGTCGTAGCCTTATTGTGTACGTAAAAATAGTAGAAAATCAAAATATATATTATCCACTTGTAACTCAGGAGCAATTTGGTTGAGATATTGTTGGATCTTTCCCTGCTTATAACGGTACATTTTACTAGTAATATAAATTAACGGGATTCAGAAATGTTACATATGTTTTGATGTTCATTTAAATCAAGCAGGTTATCTTTGTTCGCTTTCAAACTAACGATTATGTACAAAATGTATGGTGTGTAAATTAGGAAGTGACAATGCGTTTACAATTCTGGACATCATTAACATTTAGCGAAACGGAGTTTATTGATCTGAGATTATCTGTGTCGTATTATAATTGAAATTGTTTACTTACTGATATTGTAACTGTATCAGGTGACTGTATAATGTACAATAACTATCAACACCCGCAACCATTGAAAGGGATTTTGTATCATCGTGATAGCTTACAACGCGGGCCTTCTATTTTATTATTGATAATACGAACTTGACAACATGTATAAACTAATCCGATGTAAATACTTACAGAAACTTAAGGAGACGATTACACATTTGGAGACTACATTGAATGAAGCACAGAAACGGATCAGAGAAAAGAACAGTCTTCTTGAGGTATTACTTTTATAGCTACTTTTATTATATTATATATGTATATATAACATTTTTAAATAAATTAGTGATTTGTATAAATTAATGATTTTGTATAGATGTGACCTGCAGTTCAAAGGTGACCAATATTAAAACACAACATAATAATTAGGTTACGGTGATCCATAATATAAGAAGGAAACAGTTAGCCTGTGAACATACAAACTCAGTACTTTTCTTTTTTTAACATTATTTAACTCTTGATTACACATCATAGTATCCCTCTCTTTCTCTATCTCTCTCGCTCGTGTATGTATACACATTACTACATTGTTTAGCGTTCGTTAATATGTACATAAAAGCCCCACAGTTTTATATTAATGTAATATTATGTTTATTTTCTTGAATATACATGTGTATATTCATATTGAAATGTTTTTCGTGCTTTGACCGTTCAGGGATGGTTAGAAATAGTAAGATACTATCTTTTAGAATTTCAGTAAACTTAAGCACCGGAAATAAATGCATTTACAATTATGAGTGTAAAATCATGTTTCAGAAAACGGTGCAAGAGTTGAAAGAACTGAAAGAAGACAACTTAAAATTAAAAAGTTGGCTTTCTACTAGTACTCGGGTAAGTCCTCCTGAAAACAAAATTAAAAGTTGATTTGTATTACATTTATGGCAAATTTAATTAATTGTTTCATTTTATTCATATTATAGAAAAAGACATAAACTGAAATGTAAAATGCCACATAAATAAATATGAAGCATATGTTAAGTATATGTTAAGCCAATTAAAAAAATACTGAAAATTGGAAGCAACAAAGTTGTTTACGTGGTATTAAGCTCATTCCTATTGATATTGTATGTATATTTTAAATTGATTAACGTTTTGTTCAAAAGGTAAATATTATAATAATACAATAATGTATGATATTGCAGGATAAGGTTGTTTCAGAGGAAGACATGCTACCCTTTTCGCTAGGAGTACATACATTGGATGTTGATAGTAAGGTAAGCATGTTGGAGTATTGAATAAATAAAGCTATACATATTTCATCTCTACCATAACCAAATTACTAGCGTTTTCTTTATTACATTTACTACATGTATAAAATAAACAAGAAAAGTGACAAATGACCCGGAAGTCATTTGACCTTTGACCTCCAAGTGCAATTGTACTAACAAAGTATACTACGCTTTAAGCTTGCCATCACATTATGGTAAAATGGGTATTCGTTATCACAGAAGAGTAGATCATAATGCCTCAAAGGGTTTATGTCTGATTTTAGAAACAAGATTAGCCCTCGATCTTCTTCAGACGAATGTCAAACGTTGACCGACCTTGGCATTTTTTACCAGTGTGTAGATCTGCGAAGTTCTGGTTCTAACATATATACTATCATTTATATATCAAAGAAAAACAAATAAGTCAAAATGGCTCATAATAAACCTTTGTATTCTAAATTGGGTCTGGGTTAAGCACAGAGCCTTTGGGATAATAAAAACGGCCTCTTGATTCCGGTGTATCGTGCTTGTTTAAATAGTTATGCATGCTTTAAATTTCAGAAAAGAAATCATTCAGAAGAACAAAATGATACGGTTTCGGTAGTAAAGGTATGTACCTTAATGGTCCGTCAAGTTTATTTACAAAATGTATAAGATGAATATTATTTCGAAATGTAATAGAACCTCTCCGGTGTCAAGATATATAAATATGCTTATTTTATCAATTGTTGAACCATTTAAATTTTTAATAAAATGACAATTTACAAAAGCCATTTTCTGTAATCATGCATTTTATCATGACAAGCTTTATGATCCTCGTATAAGATCGGTTTCATGGTATATAATTTGCGTTACTTCACTCATATTATGTGTGACTATTCGAAGTTTGTATCTACTTTATGTGAGAATCTCTTGAAGAATATCGTGTTTTTCTAACTTGCGTTTGATCATTACCTAGATGTACATATACATATACAGATATGTTGTATGACGAGGCGCGGAAGTGTCTCTGAACGCAAAATAAATTTAATTAGATGCTTTAATATCCACATAACTTAAAAGACATCATTTGAATTTTATGTATATGTTTATATGTATATATTGTTTCTTCTCCAATTACGATTGTATGCTTGTTAAAATTAATCAATATCTGTGTTATTTCTTTGTCGTTGTTTTTTCCTTCAGAAAAGTGAAGGTCAATACGGAATCGGCAAAGCTGGACAAAGTTCAAAGAAAGAAGAGGTAAGATTTGTTTCTGCTACCGTTAAGTTTGCTATTACTATTAAGTATAATGTTAATAGTACTCAGAGTGAAACGTTTCAAATTGTATTTATAGTACGCTGTACTAAGAATCTAACATCGGAAGATATTTAAATTATGCAATTACTTACATGTATATGCTTCTGATTGGCTCTAAATCAAACTGATCATACACAAGTCGTACATAGTAATTGTGTATAGTAGTAATTAATGATGTCAATTTCGAAAGCAAACAAACAAGAAAAAAAGACTAGCAATGGAATTGTTATGTCAGTATCATTATATAAATACACAGTTATTTCATTATACGAAACATATATTCGAAAACTATTTGGATCGGCGGAATATCCTTTGAAATAAAACACGAAACGGACACAGACATTTTGTAAATGAATTTAAAGCTCATCCTTAACATAGTTTATTTCGTAATAAACATAATACAGTTGGGGAAACTCCCAAACATGATCAACAGGCCTTCAATAAATACGTTAAGGTTATAACTCTGATGAAAGTTACTAATTACTAAAATTAGTACGCACTTAAATAAAAGAAAAGGGTTTAAGTCCAAAGGGAAGTGTAACATTCACAGAATACAGTCACTCGACAAGTATTACAACGCAAAGGTGATTCGAAAAGTACATCGTAAGCATTTAAGGGTTGACAACAGATGTACCACCTTGGAAAGGTCAGTGGAAAAAGGGAACCAACGGATAGTTTAAACTTGTTCAAGGATGCACCAAACCTCACTCTTATCCTGTCATCATCCCTAAACAACAGGACAGTGTAAATAAAAACAAGAAGACAGTGAGTTTTCAAAGTATCACATGCCGGTCAGAACAGTTACATAAGAAAACAGTAAGGGGAAAGAATATGATAAAAATAAACGAACAGTGTGTAGATGTTAGAATTTCTTTATTGGTCATTGTCAACAATCAAAACGCATTGACCATGAAAGATTTGAGATAAAATAGACATGTTTTTAATTTTGGCATCTGTGTTGTATAATGTTATAATTTGGATATGATAGACATCTGAAACTGAATGTTTAATGGGTCACTAAATAGAATGTTGTTTCATGATTAGAATGTGAGGAATTTGGAAAATATTATAGTTATAAACAAAACGACAACTTAATGATAATATAATAGCAACTGGATTGAAAAAATAGCGTCTGTGAAGGTAATCATGTTTTTTAACAATGGAAATTTGCATTAGAATAAAGGGTTTACTGTTATATGTATTTTATTATTGAAATCTGATAAGTTGTTTATGAATTATAATTCTTGTAGTAAAGGCCAGTTCAAACCAGTTCTACGCGCATGCTCAGATCATAATTTGTGGACTGTATCCCTAAAATTGATATGTAATTTAAATAGTAGAAGACCCATAAAATGCCTGAATTCCAATTTGACTGCACCCCGATATTCTTACTAAAATACAGTTGTGTTATGAACAGTAAATTGACGTTGATACACAGTCTAACACCCGTACCAGCTTTAATCCCCGCCGAGTTCAACCCTTACTTATAAGAAAAAACACGGAAATGTTCATGTATATAATATATCAAAAAATAAGTTAAACCTAAGAAGCTAATCTCATATGTTCTCATGACTTGTTTGAAGTCAGAGCATCAAGGGCACGACAAAACGGAGTGAAGGATATCCATCAAACTGTTCCTGTCTTAAAGGATTTATGAAAACCTTGTCAGAGAGTCCGGTCCCGTCCGGTCGCTGCACAATCAAAGAGGAAAGACGGGTTGTGATAAACCTTGTCGCGGAAGTGTTTTAAAATTACTATTATAATTGTTGAACAGATCAGTGTTACGATAATAAAACGTCCTTTACAGCGTACCATGACCTTGTACCGCACCGCATGTTTGGCTGTAGAACCCTTACACTCTTTCATAGCATACCATGCGTTTGGAATAAGTCTAAGCCTTAGTTATAGACGCTTGCAAAAATTAAGTGTTTCGTTGTCTGTAATACACAAAAGCAAGGAGGCACAATGCATAACGTTATGATTTTATATATAATTGTTATCTTGATCGTTTTTAAAGATATATTCTATATCTTACAACGATACTGTAATGCTTATGACCCACGTGAATTTATCATGATGTAATCGTTCTATTGTAGGTTGTAATGGTAGAATACAACAGTAAACAATTATATCTGGGCAGTTTAAATGGATCAATGATGACGTTCGCCAAAAAGAAATCTCAGGGTGTTCTGCCAGATGCGTCAGTGTCATTAACTAAACCAGACACAATGATTATTGACAAAACATTTATTGTTGCATCTTTAAAATGTTGTGTCATGAACGATACAATAACTATCGACGAAACACAAAGACAGGAACTAGTAAAGGCTATCAACGTATATTGGGAAAAGAAATATAAATGAGTATTCAAATTGTGTGCGATTTATTTTGAACTCTGTTGACATTCCAGATTATAAGGTACATTTTCACCCTCATCATGAGGGAGCAATATAATCAACAGGTATCCTAACACGCAGCATGAGGCTGATATCAATTACCTGATAACTACTCCAGTTAATTTGTAGCCGTGTCAGACAAGTGTTACCAGTTGGTCACTAAATAATATCATGAACAATTGAGTAAACATATAACAATTTTTTTTTTATAATTTATCATACAAGTTTGAATGTAAAACAATTGGACAGAATAATATTTAGATTATTTTAATTCTCCGTGAATCCTCCGGGTTTAGGTTAACTCGACATATATTTTCTCATATTATTACATGGTATTTGAGTGAATAATATTATTTCACTTGATAGAGGTGGGCATGTACTTGGAAATTAATTGATTGATTTAAATCGGTCAGTGTTCATTTTACCAAGAATGTTGTATTTCTAAAGCTATGAACAACTGACAGGAATCCAGTTTTACATTCAAGCAGGATAGAGTCATGTTACAATGTAATGTATCAGCTAGGTGAGAGCCAGTCATATTACAGTCTAGTTTGTCAGCTAGAAGACAGACATTCTTGTCATACTGCAAAGAAAATTCTCAAGATTTCATTGGTCAGTGCGCCGTAAACATGAGCCCATTACTGAAATACACAAAAACAAAATGGCGCTTTCCATTGTGTGTAAAAGTCAGAAATAATCGTAAGTGTATTTTTTTGGCAATTTTGCAGATGATAAAACATTAAATAGTGATAAAATACGTATATTTTGTTAAAAAATCCGCCAAATTTAACGACGTTAGAGCGATGACGTCACGAAAATGACAACGTCTAGTTAGAGGCACGTTACGCGGAAATTAGCGCAATAAAAATGAAATCCTGTTTTTTGCTGTTATTTTTCTTAAATAAATGGTTACAACTTTGAAGTATGACACATTCGTTATTAGGATTCTTGACAGGAAAATGGCCTCACATTCCCTACCTGGAAAGTATATCCCCCTTGCCTAACGGCTCGGGTGAATATAATTTCCAGGCAGGTAATGTGAGCCCATGTCCCCTGTAAATAATCCTAATAACTAATGATATTACAATATAATGCGTATGATAGACAAAGGTGCGTTAGAATTACGATAAAGGTTGAACTCTGTTGTAATCATAACTGTTTAGTATTGTACCCTGATGAGTACAAGTAAGAACTGTGTTTAGCTACATTGCTCAATTGACATTCGCTGAAGATATAGGACCGTTGTAAGTGACACATATTGATCGTTCTATTCACAACTCGCCTTTAAACGTGGTTACTTGTTTTATATAATAACTATTTTTGATTCGATTTAAATTGCATTGGTTCTGCAGCAGGGTCTGAGAATTTTATTTATTTGACAAGAGTTTACTCGAGCAGTATTGCATAATGATTTTAGCTTTACATGCTTTCACACGCGCTTAGTGCACATTTGAACTACTTACATGTTTGGCAATACAAAAATGCAGCAATAAAAAACTAGACTAAATTAATAACTAAATTAACATACGGCGATATTATTTAACATGTCGTTATGATATCCATGAGTTTCGGAATGTTTCTAGTTTGGTTTTACTGTCACATGTTTGACTATTTATGTTAGTAATCAGTTTCATTCCTGATAGTTTACATCGTTGATTGCCATGTAAAAGTTCAAGATAGAACGAACGTATGTCAAGGAGAAATTGCTTTGTAATGGTTGGTTATAATTTCTTTATTCGTCTAATGATCCATGACGATTGTGTATATAAGGTTAAGACATTTATATATTCTTGTATTTTAAATTAATATTTGCTAGATTTTATTATTTGTTGCCCTATATGTATTATTATTTCCGTTAATCTTTAACACATACTGATAATCTGATATTGTATTGGACAAAATAGTGTCTAGTATATAAAAGTAGTCAGAGATGAAAAGATTCAAAGAGTTTGTTTTATATATCGTTTGTCTTAATCCCGATTCAATTAACAATACTGGTGTTGACACTGAAATGTTTTATTATCTCCATACTATAAAAAGCCTTAGTGGATATTGCTAACGCATATTTTTGTCCATCTGTACACCCTTCTGTTCGACCGTTACCATATATTCTCTTAAACCTCTAAACTGAATACAACCAAATTTAACGTTTGGCAGGTTGACCTGTAGCAACATTTTTTGACTGGGCCAAATGCACTTAAAATCAATCACACTAATCATTTGTCTTCGTATAAATGGCTATGTTTTATAAACATATGCATACGTTTTCTATATATATTGAGAATACTGTAAATGTGAGACAAATTGTTATCTATAATTTGTCTCACATGTCTCTTTCCGGAATCCTCCGTAATCCAGTATCCAGAAAAGGTATTGTAATATGTATACTATTCTTTAGCGTATAAAGAGTATGATATATGTATAAATTATATTATCTCTTGAGCAGAGTATATGCATATACAATGATTTAGTTTAGAAAATAACGCAATATTTGATATTATAAGAAACAACACTTTAATGGTCTAGGTGAAACATACATACATCTAGCAAAAAGATGGACACCGACTTCAAAAGTATAAGTATCGATGCTCAGTAGTGTAAATGAACTTGACGTTAGTGTCTTGTGCAGTCGATGGCGTAATAATATACTGTCATTATTGATAGTTTGTTATACACTCAGTAAGTTGCTTGATGTAACTACTCTGAACAATTTATGGCAAAGTTAATTGCTTCATGTAAATAATAATAAAATAAATTGAAATACTGGTGATAATGTTGTGTTGAGCAGCTATCACCATATTTATGCATGCATAGAAATGATGGAATTGTTTAATCAATACAAAAATTGTATAACTAGTATTTACTGTGTAATGGCGTTGGCATGGTTTTGGTGAACAAATCATTTATGTTTCAGTGAAAGAATACATGTATCGTTGCGTGTGTTTGTTGTTGTGCTTTTTGTTGTTTTATTTTCTTGTTGTTTTTTGGTATGTCATTTTCTTTTTTTTTGTGTGTTTTTCTTTTGTTTTGATATTTATATGAGTTTGTCAAGGTGAAATGTTTTAAGGCAAAAACTGTTGTAATAAAACACAACTTCGACCTTCCTTGATTATTAGCGCAAAGTAAATAATTCAGTATTGAATATATATATATATATAATTCAGTAATGAGTGGATATATATATATAGATGGGGAAAAAAACATTTATACAGTGCTACAGTTTATAGAAACCCTGTAGCACTGTAGAAATGTTTTTTTCCCAATCTATTAATTTATTCCAACATTGTCGTATCCCCCCGTGGATCCAGTGCTTTTTGAAAGGTATTTTGGGGATGTATGTATTTTCTCACCCTTATATATATATATATAATTCAGTACTGAATATAAGAATATATGAAATGGATGAACACAAATAATATGGTGTTTATACGAGTATGTCATATATCATGGTGTTTCTAGTAACAAAATCCGGGGAAAATGTTTACGAGTCATTATTACGTGCATTTATTTCGTTATTTTTACCTCTTGACTGTAATTAAAAGGATAACATATTTTACTTATAAGGGTTGCTTTTAGTCTTAACTATGGGGCGCCGTACTACTTTTTAATACCATTTGGTGATATCACCTATTCGAATTGGTGATATCACTCATTCGAATAGGTGACATCACGCATTTAAATAGGTGATATCACCTATTTTTCTGAATGCGTGATAATATCTATTGAATGGATGATATAATCTAGTCCAATCAGTGATATCACTCATTTGCATTAGTGATATCACGTATTCAAAACGAATGAGTGATATCACCCATTCAATAGGTGATATCACCTTGTTTTGAATCAGTCAAATCAACTAATAGAATCAGTAATATCGCTGATTCGAATAGGTGAAATCACTCATTCAAACAGGTGATGTTACTGAATTGTATTAAAAAGTAATACGGCGTCTATTATGGGACAACATATTAATTTTTAATACCATTTGGTGATATTACCTATTCGAATCGGTGATATCACTGATTCGAATAGGTGATATCACTGATTCAAATATGTATATTACTTATTTTAAATTTTAATCGGTGATATCACATATTCTAATAAGTGATGCCACTCATTGAAATAGGTGATATCACTACTTTGTTTTAAAAAGCAATACGGCGCCTATTATGGGCGCCGTACTACTATCTAATACCATTTGGTGATATCACTTTTTCAAATCGGTGATATCACTGATTCGAATAGGTGATATGACGCATTCAAACAGGTAATATCATCGATTTATTCTAAATGCGCGATATCACATATTAAATGGGTGATATCATCTATTCGAATTATTGATATCTCCCATTCGAATCAGAATGATATTATCCTTCGGATTGAATCAGTTATAATACTCATTAAAATTAGTGATATCACCAATTCAAGTGGTAATTCCATAGAATTAGTGATATCACCCATTCAATAGGTGATTTCACACTTCCGTTTTGAATCAGTGATATCACATATTTGAATAATTGATATCAATGATTCGAATGTGTGATATTACTGATTCGAATAGGTGATATCACTCATTTACATTTGATTCCGTGATATGGCCTAATCGAATGAGTGATATCACTTATTCAAATAGTTGATATCACTAAATTGTATTAAAAAGCAATACTGCCTAATAAAGATTTGAACATATTCGTTTTAACAAAATTCTGTTAACGATTTTTAAAAACAAAACAAAAAACAACATATTAACAGAATTTTGTTAAGGTGGAATATCGCCTAGTAAATATGTGAACACACTCGTCTTAACACAATTTTGTTAATGATTTGTGCAAAAAACAACAATATTTTAAAAAAATTGAATTTTGTTAACGTGAAAGACCGCCTAATAAAGATTTGTAAAAAAAAAGAATATCATCTTAACAGAATTTTGTTAACGATTTTAAAAATAAATCTTAACAAAATTTTGTTAACGCTTCAAAAAAAATCTTCAAAGAATTTTGTTAAGGTGTAATAATGCCTAATAAAAATATTAGAATACATTCTTATTAATAACATTTTGTTAACGATTTGTAGAAAAAATTGTCTTAACAGAATTTTGTTAACGATTTTAAAAATAAATCTTAACAAAATTCTGTTAACGATTTGTGGAAAAAGTGGTCTTAACAAAATTTTGTTAACGATTTTAAAAATGAATCTTAACAGAAATTTGTTAAAGTGGAAAACTGCCTCCTAGTAAAGATATTTGAATACATTCTTACAAACAGAATTTTGTTAACGATTTTAAAAATGAATATTAACAGAATTTTGTTAACGATTTTAAAAATGAATCTTAACAGAATTTTGTTAAGGTGGAAGCCTTACTAGTAAATATATTTGAATACATTCCTACAAACAAAATTTTGTTAACGATTTGTAGAAAAAATAGTCTTAACAAAATTTTGTTAACGATTTTAAAAATGAATCTTAACAGAATTTTGTTAAGGTGGAAGACTGCCTAGTAAAGATATTTGAATACATTTTTACAAACAAATTTTTGTTAACGATTTTTAGAAATAATTGTCTTAACAAAATTTTGTTAACGATTCTAAAAATGAATCTTAACAGAATATTGTTAAGGTGGAAGACTGCCTAGTATACATTCTTACAAACAAAATTTTGTTAACGATTTGTAGAAAAAATAGTCTTAACAAAATTTTGTTAACGATTTTAAAAATGAATCTTAACAGAATTTTGTTAAGGTGGAAGACTGCCTAGTAAAGATATTTGAATACGTTCTTACAAACAAAATTTTGTTAAAGATTTGTAGAAAAAATTGTCTTAACAAAATTTTGTTAATGATTTTAAAAATGAATCTTAACAGAATTTTGTTAAGGTGGAAGACTGCCTAGTAAAGATATTTGAATACATTCTTACAAACAAAATGTTGTTAAAGATTTATAGAAAAAATTGTCTTAACAAAATTTTGTTAACGATTCTAAAAATGAATCTTAACAGAATTTTGTTAAGGTGGAAGACTGCCTAGTATACATTCTTACAAACAAAATTTTGTTAACGATTTGTAGAAAAAATAGTCTTAACAAAATTTTGTTAACGATTTTAAAAATGAATCTTAACAGAATTTTGTTAAGGTGGAAGACTGCCTAGTAAAGATATTTGAATACGTTCTTACAAACAAAATTTTGTTAAAGATTTGTAGAAAAAATTGTCTTAACAAAATTTTGTTAACGATTCTGAAAATGAATCTTAACAGAATTGTGTTAAGGTGGAAGACTGCCTAGTAAAGATATTTGAATACATTTTCACAAACAAAATTTTGTTAACGATTTGAAGAAATAATTGTCTTAACAAAATTTTGTTAACGATTTTAAAAATGACTCTTAACAGAATTTTGTTAAGGTGGAAGACTGCCTAGTAAAGATATTTGAATAGATTCTTACAAACAAAATTTTGTTAACGATTTGTAGAAAAAATTGTCTTAACAAAATTTTGTTAACGATATTAAAAATGAATCTTAACAGAATTTTGTTAAGGTGGAAGACTGCCTAGTAAAGATATTTGAATACATTCTTACAAACAAAATTTTGTTAACGATTTGTAGAAAAAATTGTCTTAACAAAATTTTGTTAACGATTTGTAGAAAAAATTGTCTTAACAAAATTGTGTTAACGATTCTAAATATGAATCTTATCAGAATTTTGTTAAGGTGGAAGACTGCCTAGTAATGATATTTGAATACATTCTTACAAACAAAATTTTGTTAACGATTTGTAGAAAAGATAGTCTGAACAAAATTTTGTTAACGATTCTAAAGATGAATCTTAACAGAATTTTGTTAAGGTGGAAGACTGCCTAGTAAAGATATTTGAATACATTCTTACAAACAAAATTTTGTTAACGATTTGTAGAAAAAATTGTCCTAACAAAATTTTGTTAACGATTTTAAAATGGATCTTAACAGAATTTTGTTCAGGTGGAAGACTGCCTAGTAAAGGTATTTGAATACATTCTTACAAACGAAATTTTGTTAACGATTTGTAGAAAAAATTGTCTTAACAAAATTTTGTTAACGATTTTAAAAATGAATCTTAACAGAATTTTGTTAAGGTGGAAGACTGCCTAGTAAAGATATTTGAATACGTTCTTACAAACAAAATTTTGTTAAAGATTTGTAGAAAAAATTGTCTTAACAAAATTTTGTTAATGATTTTAAAAATGAATCTTAACAGAATTTTGTTAAGGTGGAAGACTGCCTAGTAAAGATATTTGAATACATTCTTACAAACAAAATGTTGTTAAAGATTTATAGAAAAAATTGTCTTAACAAAATTTTGTTAACGATTCTAAAAATGAATCTTAACAGAATTTTGTTAAGGTGGAAGACTGCCTAGTAAAGATATTTGAATACATTCTTACAAACAAAATTTTGTTAACGATTTGTAGAAAAAATTGTCCTAACAAAATTTTGTTAACGATTTTAAAATGGATCTTAACAGAATTTTGTTCAGGTGGAAGACTGCCTAGTAAAGGTATTTGAATACATTCTTACAAACGAAATTTTGTTAACGATTTGTAGAAAAAATTGTCTTAACAAAATTTTGTTAACGATTTTAAAAATGAATCTTAACAGAATTTTGTTAAGGTGGAAGACTGCCTAGTAAAGATATTTGAATACGTTCTTACAAACAAAATTTTGTTAAAGATTTGTAGAAAAAATTGTCTTAACAAAATTTTGTTAATGATTTTAAAAATGAATCTTAACAGAATTTTGTTAAGGTGGAAGACTGCCTAGTAAAGATATTTGAATACATTCTTACAAACAAAATGTTGTTAAAGATTTATAGAAAAAATTGTCTTAACAAAATTTTGTTAACGATTCTAAAAATGAATCTTAACAGAATTTTGTTAAGGTGGAAGACTGCCTAGTATACATTCTTACAAACAAAATTTTGTTAACGATTTGTAGAAAAAATAGTCTTAACAAAATTTTGTTAACGATTTTAAAAATGAATCTTAACAGAATTTTGTTAAGGTGGAAGACTGCCTAGTAAAGATATTTGAATACGTTCTTACAAACAAAATTTTGTTAAAGATTTGTAGAAAAAATTGTCTTAACAAAATTTTGTTAACGATTCTGAAAATGAATCTTAACAGAATTGTGTTAAGGTGGAAGACTGCCTAGTAAAGATATTTGAATACATTTTCACAAACAAAATTTTGTTAACGATTTGAAGAAATAATTGTCTTAACAAAATTTTGTTAACGATTTTAAAAATGACTCTTAACAGAATTTTGTTAAGGTGGAAGACTGCCTAGTAAAGATATTTGAATAGATTCTTACAAACAAAATTTTGTTAACGATTTGTAGAAAAAATTGTCTTAACAAAATTTTGTTAACGATATTAAAAATGAATCTTAACAGAATTTTGTTAAGGTGGAAGACTGCCTAGTAAAGATATTTGAATACATTCTTACAAACAAAATTTTGTTAACGATTTGTAGAAAAAATTGTCTTAACAAAATTTTGTTAACGATTTGTAGAAAAAATTGTCTTAACAAAATTGTGTTAACGATTCTAAATATGAATCTTATCAGAATTTTGTTAAGGTGGAAGACTGCCTAGTAATGATATTTGAATACATTCTTACAAACAAAATTTTGTTAACGATTTGTAGAAAAGATAGTCTGAACAAAATTTTGTTAACGATTCTAAAGATGAATCTTAACAGAATTTTGTTAAGGTGGAAGACTGCCTAGTAAAGATATTTGAATACATTCTTACAAACAAAATTTTGTTAACGATTTGTAGAAAAAATTGTCCTAACAAAATTTTGTTAACGATTTTAAAATGGATCTTAACAGAATTTTGTTCAGGTGGAAGACTGCCTAGTAAAGGTATTTGAATACATTCTTACAAACGAAATTTTGTTAACGATTTGTAGAAAAAATTGTCTTAACAAAATTTTGTTAACGATTTTAAAAATGAATCTTAACAGAATTTTGTTAAGGTGGAAGCCTGCCTAGTAAAGGTATTTGAATACATTCTTACAAACAAAATTTTGTTAACGATTTGTAGAAAAAATTGTCTTAACAAAATTTTGTTGACGATTTTAAAAATGAATCTTAACAGAATTTTGTTAAGGTGGAAGACTGCCTAGTAAAGATATTTGAATACATTCTTACAAACAAATTTTTTTAACGATTTGTAGAAAAAATTGTCTTAACAAAATTTTGTTAACGATTTTACAAATGAATCTTAACAGAATTTTGTTAAGGTGGAAGACTGCCTAGTAATGATATTTGAATACATTCTTACAAACAAAATTTTGTTAACGATTTGTAGAAAAGATAGTCTTAACAAAATTTTGTTAACGATTCTAAAAATGAATCTTAACAGAATTTTATTAAGGTGGAAGACTGCCTAGTAAAGATATTTGAATACATTCTTACAAACAAAATTTTGTTAACGATTTGTAGAAAAAATTGTCTTAACAGAATTTTGATCACGATTTTGAAAATGAATCTTAACAGAATTTTGTTAAGGTGGAAGCCTGCCTAGTAAAGATATTTGAATACATTCTTACAAACAAAATTTTGTTAACGATTTGTAGAAAAAATAGTCTAAACAGAATTTTGTTAACGATTTTAAAAATGAATCTTAAAAAACGAAAAAGACAAGAACTTGACAGTATGGAAACAGTCAAATGCAAATGGAACGTGTTGTCCATGATTTACGATTCACTCTCTTCTTATATATTACATATATATGTATATGCAATAATGCATCGTGGTATGATGGCTGAACACAAAAACCCGAGGTCAATATATTTAATTTTGTTGATAAACAGCTGGGTACCAAAACAATGAACATGTGCATACATGTATGGTTCTATGGAGAAAAGGAATTGACCCCTTTTTCAAAAAGCTTTGTTAATTTCAGTGTTTTTGTGCGTTTTTTATAACCAACAAAATTTACAATGTGCAAGCAAATAAAGTTACATGTAATTGTCTACCTGCTTGGATTCGAACCAAGGTCTCATACCAATAAATGATATGGGTGTTTCCACTACACCACAGGAAGTTTGAGAATGCAATTTGAATTTGCACACTGTAAATCTTTTAATATAATGGGTATTTTGATGTGACTGTTGAAAACACAGTATCGTTTATTTGACGATTTTTCCACGCCAGAAACTTCGTTCTTTTAATACAAGAAACAAAATGACTTTCAACAAGTATGTGCTTGTCACCCACGATCAAACGTACTCTGTTAAAAAGACCCCAAAAGGCTCGTGTTCACAAGGCAGAACTTGACATTTTTCAAAAAAAAACAAGGGACATTACTCCGGTGTTACTGAACCGATTTGGCTGGTTTTTGAACTTTCCGAGCTTTCAATGATATTTACAATCTTTGCAAGTTTGGTAAATATCGAATAATAAATGCTAAAGTGTTCACAAGGCTTACTATGCCATTTTTTTAGCAAAACAAGGGCCATAACAACTCCAGTGAAGTTAATCCGATATGGCTGGTTTACGAACTTGTCAGAGCTTTCATCGATATAAAGTCACTGGCAAAGTTTCCTAAAGATTTGATTAATAATGAAGGCCATAGAGTGTTCACAAGGCAAATGTTAACGGACGGACGGACGCCGGACAACTTCATCATGTAAGCTCTGCTGGCCTTTGGCCAGTAGAGCTAAAAAGTGTTGGTTTGCTGTTTCCCTCTCTACCCACGAAAAAGGGCCCTCCTTAAAACTTTTTATAGCAATTCTTTAAGATGTTTTTTTTTAATATCTTTAGTATATTTTTCTTTTCATTTCTTAAGGTTTTTACTGTCTTTGGCAACAACAAAAAAAATCACCTACATGCACCATCATACCCATCCATAAAATCCTGGCTCGGGATTGGGGAAACAGCAAACCAATATTTTTTAAGGATGGCCTCACACATTTTAGCTGCAGTTTCAGCAACTGCGCTTTTCAAAGTGAGAGTACTGAAATAATGCTGAAATGTGTCAAAACGTGAAAGTTCAAGTCCCTTTCTAACCAGAAATCCACATGAAATAAAAATACAGAGGATATCAAATGAATTACCATTTCATATAGAATTTATGAAACAAGTTTAAATGAATTTTTCATTAAACAAGCCTCTGATGAGTTACAGAAACATTTTCACGAATTTCATACAAAAAACAAACACATTTGAGATAAATTTTATGCCACGACTAATTCTAAAATGATTCTATTTCCATTTTATGATATAACAATACAAAAATACTTTGAAAAAACATGTGTATCTAACGCGTCTGTTTTAACCAACGTGATGTCATGTGTTCCAGGAATCACCTTAAAGTTGCGTGGCATTATTAAAACTATTGCGTAAATTAATGAAACCGGTTTAATAAATGTACGTGATTCGACATCCACATGCATGGGTCCAGGGTTCGATTACTGAAGGAGTCACATCCCGGAGTTTTAAACACACTCCCGCATAAACCGAGCCGTCTCTTCTTTATTTTCTTCTTTATTTGATATCGACTTTTTCGTACAAAAACAGATGTAATATCAAAACATAAAAAAAGGCTTCGAACCGGTCAAAGAAGGCTCGGATTAACTCCAGTAGAACCTTAATTTAAATTATACTGTATATGGGACATATAGCGCGACATCCTGTGCGTCGGAGGGAATGTTAAGCCGTCGGGCATGCTCAAACGAGGGCGTACGCCTACAACTGAGAGCCATACCCTGTGTATGTTGAACTCCTTGCAAAGTTTGAAGGTTTAGTGTCTTTGTGTGTGTTCATTGTGGTATGAACTGTCAGCTCTTATTCTTTCTTCAAACACTTATGGTTTTAGATATTTCTTTTGTGTTCACTGGGGGTATGAAATGTCAGTTGTCTAATCCCAGTGATCGTAATGCCCGAAATTGAAAATAACTTACTTACATAATATTGCGTTCTTTCTGGTCACGTCGTCGTTGATTGACTCTGTAAATGTTATCCGAAAACTAGTATAATCCGAAAAATATTCATCAAATTTTCCACATTTAAAACTCTGTTTCTGAGATAAAGCCTTTTTGTGTCGTATATATCTTGTTCATATCAACTAATTTAATCCTTCTTTCTGTCACAAGAACCTTTTTGAGAGACACTTTAACGGTAAAATCCATGTTTAGCATCTGCAACTCCTTCACAATTCTCGTCAGTTCAAAACCAAAATGGCGGATTTCTTGGTTTGTTTACTGTGACGTCAAGGTATTTTCCCAAAATAATCTTAAAATAGCCATTACAAGTATGGTAACATATTCATACGCGTGTGGCGGATAAATGAGATCTTGCTTATAAGTGCACATTTTGAAATAAATAAAGATTATTTAACACTGAAACAGTCCAAAAGCAGACTTTAAGGTGCTTGAATTTGAGAAATATTTTGAAAGAAATGATGGACTATATTTTTAGAACGGAGGAAGTTAGGCAACCGGATGTAGAATAGATTGGATAGACCATTCGCTATAACAGAATTCTTCTTGAAAAAGAAGATTTCGTTAAAAATCGAACAGGAGAAGTAGCATTTAAGGACAACAGTCAACCACAAACACACAAAGAAACAAAGAACAACTTTAAGAATGAATAAAAGGCCAAAATAAGACACCACAGACACAAAAGGGTTGACAATAGGGCTACCTCCTTGGAACAGTCAGTGGCATAAAAGGTCGCTTGAGGTTTAAACCAGGTCCTAGGGTGCACCACTAAGTCATCATTGTTTCCAGTATAAACAATTTCATAAGCAATAATTCAACCGAACTTTACATGCGAATTATTTAATGCATTCACACATTTTAAAGGAAGTAGGTTACATCGACGCAAGGTAAAAGGAGCATACTGCAGTTTGAGAGCTATTCCTTTCTTAGTAGTCAAGATAAACAAAATGTGTACTTTCACTTGGGCGTAATCCGGACGCACGGTCGCATGGAAAGAAGAAAACACACATGTGCAACAAACGCAAACGTGATCTTTAAAAAACTTTAGAAATTTGTGTTTCTTGTCGTGCCCTTAATGGTTTATTCTCTTACTGCTCTGGCTTCTTCAAAGTCATTGAGTACCTTCATTGTGGCTTTCTAGGCTATTTTGTTTTTGTATTATATTTACACGAGCATATTTGTGTTTTACTTATATTGCCTATTGATGCTGCCTTGTTGGTTTGAGATTAGATCATGGCGGAGATTTCTTTATTTACACTGTCCTGTTTTAATGGGTTGACGGCAGGGTAAGTGTGAGGTTTGGTGCACCCTAGAACCGGTTTAAACCCCCAGTGGCCTACTTTTCCACTGACCGTTCCAAGGCGGTAGCCCTATTGTCAACCCTTTTTGTGTTTGTGATGTCGTTTGCATTTATTATTGCTTTTGTCTTCTTGTTTGTCTGTTTGCGTGTTTGTTTCTGTGTTTTGTGGTTTTCTGTCCTCCTTGAATGCTACTTTCCCTGTCCGATCTTTTTATATTTCTTTTTAAGCTTAACATAGTGTTTATTTATTATATGAAAATCACACTTTCTGGCCCAAAACAATATTGTTGCGTTTTGCATCAACTGTTTCGGTCATTGTTTTTATTAATACAATTCACCAATTACGATACTAAACATGTCCAAAATGCAACCTAATTATTTTATTTTATCTCAGCATAAATGTACACATCTCAGACACACATAATTTGACACTGACAACTCAAAAACGGTGTTATCTATTTCACCTTGTCTAAACTAGAGCTCATCATGTGCGGTTTAACGTTGAATTTTCGGGTCTGCTGTCGTTCCGATACATATAGTCAATGGTTTTTGAGTTCGGACAAGCGACAATCGCAAATGTGATTGTTAAATTATTTATTAAAGGGAAGCACGCGTGAAATTTGCGTTATTTACAACAAACATAATTTAAAAGCAACGATCTTTCCATGCTAAAATTTCAACCCATTAGGGGATTTTATAATTGATTTCTTTTTAGAATAACGGATTTCTCCAAAGGAAAAACAGCGAAAACTAATGGGAGTGTTTCTAATGTTGCAGGTGTTGGTTTAAATCCGGTATAAGAGACATACAATAGAACAGACAAGGCAAACTATGTGTGATGCTACGCATATTAGCCGGATTTGAGTACTGAGTCGCTGACAATTTTATAAATCGTACGTTGTGTATTTACCGATTTTATGAATTGACAAGTAAATGGACTGCAACTTTTAATGTCAAGCCTGTGTTACAGACATAAACAGTGGTAAATCAAATAATATCTCCCTGTAAATATTGAACAAAATGAAAAATGCATATATATTTAGGAAATGAAACAAAAAAAATCTGTAAACGTAGATCTGCAGTCTGTTTCACTTTACATACAGTTTTTAATTAATTAATGATATCGTTTTACTATATGTTATGCACTATCTGTATACCGTTTTATGTCTCGTTATTCGACCACTTTCTATTCTATACGCTGAAAATCCATTGTTTAAAATGGTTATCACTTAAAATGGAGTGCGTGGTCCAGTGGTAAAACATTTTGACTCCATATCAAAACGTCGTGGCCATGTAATTTATCATTGAGCTAGATAATTCATCCACATCGATGTTCTACCCAGGAAGCCATCGAGAGTGATTAATGCAAAGAACTTGTTTCGCAATTTATTTTAAAATAAATATGTTATGGCGAGTTAACTAAGTATCAGGCAAGTATGCCTCGTATGGTCCCCTAAATAAAAATCGTAAGTATTGTCTCTGTACGAGATATTTCGGGTTATTTATTTTACCTGTCTATTCTAAAGCGTCGCAAGTTGTTAATTAACACGATTAAAAAAAGTAGAGGAGTATAGTATGGGCTAAAATCATCGTCCTTCCCGTACCAAGTCCTCTGTACATTATCCAAAAAGCTGGATGTATCTATACAAATTAAGTGGTTTTCTTATCTCAACCCACATTGACCCGCTCAATTTCAACAGGAAATACCTGTATTGGAACGCTAGGAAAACCAAACCTTCAAAGCTAATCAGTACATGACTTGTTTTATGTTAAACAGGGTGTATTCAGTCTGGATTAGGTAAACATGATAAGAGGACGTGATCGTTATCAAACATCTTACAGTTTTGAAATATACAATTTATCGGCAAAAATGAAGTTTGTAGAAATATTGTTTGCAGTAAGTTGATTTATTTTTGTTGTTGTTGTTGCTGTTGTTGTATTGTCATATTATATGATTCTGAGATACCATATAATCAATATGTCAATTAGTAATGCTACTATTTCATCAGTGTCAATGGAATTTGGTTGGAAAGTAGACGTTTTATTGACACTTTCTTAATGCCGCCATTTTTTACCAACACTGTACTCGATCATTATGGTGTCCTCCTTTCCTAAAGAGGATTGCGATCGTGAATAACATGCCCAGGGTATCACTCTCTGTAGACATAGGACCGACGGCCTTGCTTCCCCTCCGCAGAATGGCATAGAATGATTCTTTCACAGTGACTATTGAGAATGTCACAACTCCAAATTTTGTTATGAACCCAATGGTAATATAGTTACATAGGATATGATAACAAGATAATCAGGCAGTTAAGTGCAAAAGGACATAAGTATCTCTTTCCATCGTGTATTGATTTTAACGCCTGTTGCAATGATATTGCGGATTTATAAGTCTATTTCTGTAATAAGAGGTGTAAATTCAAAAGCGCCACCTACTGCTTAGATGCGAACATTTCCTGGAAATATCGAATTACTTGTACAATTTTACGAGTCAAATTCCCCTCTGCTTCCACGGCCGTCATCTTACAATGAACGTCATCGTAAGAAGGAATCCATACTTTTTATAATAAATGTGTTTTTGTTCCAGCAGACAAAGCCCCATGACTATCATTGTTGTTTTACGATTATATTATATCAACACTTTGAATGCAGAGCTAGCAATCATTTTGACCTATCTAACCACATTATTTTTGGAGAAGTACATTGTTTCCCAGCATGTGTACTTTATGGAGACTTTGAAGGTTTCTGTAAATATTAAGCAGAATAGCTCCTTACGATGTACTGGATTCTAAAACTTCACATAAAACAAAACCACTCAAAGTAAGTTTTATCGCATATTCAAATTCATCTACACCTACTCATGGAATCAAAATTGTTGACCTGTTGCCTTTCCGCTATTAAAGAACAAGCAATAAACGACGGCGGACATGTTTGTGAAAATTCAGAAATCAGTTATGTAGACCTTGATAAAGTATGGTGGAAGCATTTTCATGCCTTTACTTTTAGCACCTACGACATTTAAGAGAATTGATTTAGGTTATACAGAAGATATTTGATAGAGAAGGAAATACTCTACTTGCTTGCAATACTGTCCGGGCTTTCTTTACAGACGCCCCTAATGATAATGAACATGTGGGAAAGCGCTGATATTTGTAGAGCGATATCTGTTTCTCTGGATAACATCTATATTCGATGCGATTGATATTACTTCTTGGTACTTTGATGACATACTGAATATTGTTAATACGTTCCTTGTTCCCATGGTCGCTTATATTTATCCAACATACATATAGTTCACGTTGAATAAGGCCAACAGTTCGGACGCAATAGCGGCTTTCCTCGATCTTCCTCGATCGATTTAAATTGGATTATATTGGATTTTATAGTCGCACCAACACTAAGGTCATATGTCGACTTTCCAGCTTCCATTGGTGGAAGAAGCTCCCAGGTGCCCCTGGGTAGAACCACCGACAAGCCAGCTGTATAGTTTCCACGATTTCAACAGTTACATAACATAATACCTTATATTATAAGAGAGATGACTTTAACTTTGATATAATAAATTATCCGCATTTAAATTCAGATGTACCTTGACTACAGCATACGGAGTTTATATATCCCAGTCATTAGTTTTACTATAGCGTTTAACGATGTTAAGGACTCCAATGGTCGAACTCAAATTATTACAAGGTAACTTCTTCAGCAAGGTTTTCGTTATCACAATCTTCGTAGATCAAAGTTATATCGTCGCATTGAAAACCTACTGTAGAAGTACAACACCACCCTAAACACATGTCTGATATCAGTGACTAGGAATATCACAGCCTTTGCTTAATGGAGATTCGATCTATAAACATCGGAAATTAAAGATTCGGGCGAGTTTCCTGACTATTTCACAAAAAACTAATCGTTAAAAAGCTCTTTTACTTGCAATCACTTTGTGCTTCATGCTTAGTGACTGACCTCTTTACAGTAAATCACTATGCTTCACTTTTACTTGTGCTATGACCGGATAACCTCATTGGACTAGATGATTGCACTTTCAGAAACCCTGAAATGGGAGGTTGGGGCATGAACTTTCGTCACTAAGGTTTTTGATCGTACCCTAGACCGGTTTTATGCTGTGGTAGGGGTTACACTGTACAATTCGGGACACATTCCGAGGTGTTTCGAATAATATTGTTTACATATCTTTGCAACAACAAGTCAGTGTATCGATTGCCAATTTCTCAAGATGACTTTATTGACAGAGATTTCCTTTCGGTGAAATGTATTTTTATTTACAATATCTTGTCAATTTGTGCGCTGAATACAGGTAAATAGCGTGGTTATGTACACATAAAACGAGTTAAGCTAACCACTAGGCCGTTCCAAGTCGGTATCCCTGTCTTCAACACTCTTGGTTGTTTTGTGTATTGTCATGTTTATTAAATATTTAATTTGATTTAGATGGTGGTAAAGTGCAGATCATTGTACTTGCGTGCTGTGATTTCTGTAGAACGTTTTCTCATTTTTACATGAATCATATTACTTGGCGCGTTGTTGACAAATGTTCTACCAGTAATATCGATTTGGAAATCATATTTAATTCAACTTATATAATTGTCGCATTGTCAGATGTGTATTTATGAGTAATACACATATTCATCGACATCCACAAAGAAATTGCCGGTCTAGGAATATCTGTCGTCTTTGTAAAATTGTTATATGTATTTTGTTTTTTCGATCACCAAATTAATGGTAATCCATTTATTCACCCTGTAATAGGTCTGCGAAAGTCGGGGTGGGTCACCCCTCAACAAACCGTACTGATATATATGTAATATGCATCATATTTATATATAAACAGTTTTTAAAATATTTAAAAAAAAATGAATAACATGATTAGAAACTGTATAATTAGGGATTTTTTTTAAAAATTCTTTACAATTTCAAAAGAAGATTTAAAATACAATTTTCTGAAAGGGGGACTCTGCAATCTGAGGATCTTTCAAAATAGTTGTATTTGCAATTAAACCAGATTGCTGTTTGTCCCTTTAAATCTTACAAGCAGAAAACATTTACAAAACTGTCAAACTATTTATTTTGTTACTTTAATACGCCTTCATTGATAATTGTACAGAAATGTTGTTGTTTTCAAAACCCAGCATATATATTTTATACAAAACATGTGTTTAATGTAGATAAATACAGTGCTAACATAGTCAATGTACGAATGTTTCAGTTTTTATGCAAATCCACATACTATCTCTGCTGATTGTTTCTACAGTTGATTGTGTGGAACAAAATTGGTGTTATCTAATCAAATATATAAAGAAAAGACAAGATATTTCTATGGAGGTGTGACTCTTCGTTATTCAGTGGGAACAGTGGGAAAGGTAATTTAACAGATAATAACTAGAAGGAAAACAAAACAGAGCCCAAAACAATAAACAAGAAGATACAAGATAGATGTGTTGCACAGTATAAATCTTAAAATGTAAGACAAAACTAATTCAGTAAGGATTTATAAGTGGAAAAGTGGTAATCTTCCATCTAACATGTATATGTGAAGTATTTTGCAAGCAAACTTAATGTATTTGAAACATTGCCATATTGACAATACCCAAATATGATTTCTTTTGTAGTCCATTCCGGTTGGATTATTATATTATTGTCATTGCAAGTAATCCTTAAAATATCCCAAAATATTCTGGTATATTTACATTTAAAAAATAAATGTGTAATGGTTTCAGGAGACTCTGTGCAAACGCTACCTGAATTGTTAGTTTTTATCTTCATTTTTGTCAAAAGGATGTTTGTAGCAGTAATTCTGTGGTTTACTTTTTTGCCTGAAACCGTTGAAACCTGGTATATTTTGTACCTTGGAAAGGTATTCTGAATAATTCATTTCATTCTCTGTCTATTCTGTGTGGTTGTTATAAGAGACACTAGTGATGGGCGAATGGGTTTTTCTAAATTGAGGGCAAGATGAGCGAAATTTTGTTTTTGAAGGTAGTCCCGTATTGAAATATACTTTCATACTCTAGTCATACTTTCATACTCTAAACAATGCGAATGTACATTAAACTTTTCGATAAATAGCGTAAAAGAGAGAAGATAACCATTGTTATCCATTATATCATTCATAAGGAAAAAGGGAGTGTATGTTTACTCTGTCCAAACGCAGCGGTGCTTAAACGTTAGGCATCTTCAAGCGTCTATCTCTGAGTTTGATCTACTGCCGGGTTACCTCAACTACTAGAAATATTAAAATGCTATTAGTTGCTCCATTGCTTGGCGTTCAGTATATAAAGAGTAGTTCTATGACTGGTCGGCCCGGCGTCAGTATGGGTGGGGGTATAATGTCATGCGTGTACGGCGTGGTATTCCAATGCGGCAGCACTATAAAACTGAGCAGTGCGCTTACAGCTACAAGTAGACACCATCGTGATTTTACTGAAAATGTGTATTCGAAGTACAAAAAATATCACTTTTTAATCGACAAATAGATATCTCAATCCCCTTGCTAAAACTACTACTTAGT
Source organism: Cyrtodaria siliqua (assembly GCA_037043455.1). Taxonomy (NCBI): domain Eukaryota; kingdom Metazoa; phylum Mollusca; class Bivalvia; order Adapedonta; family Hiatellidae; genus Cyrtodaria; species Cyrtodaria siliqua. Next base: position 261,834 of record JAWPHD010001259.1, on the reverse strand, counting down.
TTAAACTTATTTATTTTACATCGATTGTAACGAAAGTTCTATGAACTTATTTGAATCACTCTTGTCCTGGGTAGAACCAGTACTAAGCAAATGTAGATAAAGTGTCTTGCTCAGGGACACAACGCATTTGGCAATGGCGGGGATCGAACCAACGACGTTTCGATCATGGGTCCAACGCTCTACCACTAGATCACAACGCTCCCCAAAAAAATACTACTTATATTTGTAAGGTTAAATATTTTTTTTTTTTTTTTTTTGATTTTTACACGATAACTCGTAATAAAATTGTATCAAAATAACACCTCGGTTTAAGGCGCGAGTTTACACCACTTTAAAATGTTATAAGCTACTGAGTTATTATGTATAACGTATTGCCTTTGTATTGCGTACTGTGTTTGCCATCATTGTTAGATATGAAAGTTTGCCATACTCGTACATAACCACCTACGGCAATTGGGCATGTATTGCTAGAAAGAATTGAATTGAATTGAATTGAATGTTGTTTAACGGCTCATCAACACAGTACAGGTTATTTAGAGCCGCCCAAGAGAGAGGGGAAGGATACATAGGAATCCGGGAACCTGCCCTACTCTTATTATCGAATAGATTCCTATGGTTCTTTAACGTGCTCGGATGATAGCCCGATACACGGGACCGCCCGGTTTACGTCCCCATCCGACGGACGAGGCTAAGGAATAGTGTCTTGCCCAAGAACACACCGACGGAACTCAGTGGCACCACGGAGGATTGAACCCGGGGCCTCCGGTTACAAATCCGCCGCGCTACCAAATGCGCCACGCCAGCCCTCTGCTAGAAAGAAAGATGCTAGAAAGAAAGATGGCAGCTGTTATCACAAATGGATTAGTTCTTTTGAGTAGGATTGGTACATACAAGTTATATGTGTATGTATGCCTAATATAGTACCATGTTAAACTGTACTTGTTTACACCCTTGCTGTAAATTAATTGTTATAATGTGCAGTCCTTTAGTATAGTAGCGATTAAATAGCATAAGGTAATGGGCAGGATATAAAACAATACCATATTACATGGTCGTAGGAACGTTTCAATTATTGGTGGGTGGGTGTGTGTGGGTGGGGGGTGGGGAGGGGGGGGGCGAGTGGAGGCCAAAGGTTTCAAAAAGATATTTGACAGTCAAAAAAAGTAGTCGGGGTGGGGAAGGGGGTGTATACTCTGGGGAGGCCCCCCTGGTACCCCGGCTCCTACGCCTATATATAATTGCACTTGTCATTATCATGTAGTGCCGTCCACAACTAGGATAGGAATTTCTGATCTTGAGTTCATAAAGTTACAGTGTTTATGGAATGCATTTCCGTGTTAAAGACATGTTTATGTCACATTTGCTTATTTGCTTGCAACCTCGTTGCATTATATAAATATTACATCCATGTAAGGTTGACAGTGGATATTGCCACTTCAACCTGGGGGAAATAATGTCGACCGAGGTGAAGCCGAACATGACATTATTTTTCCGAAGCTTGACAATATCCCCGTCATCCTAACTGGGATTTAATATTTATTTTATTATACCGAAAAAAAAAAGAAAATATTTTTTAAGGGAGTGGGGGAGGGTGGGGGTGGGGGTGGGGGTAGGGATGGGGTGGGGGGGAGGTGGTTGGGGGGATGAAACATGTAGGAAACGGTCCATTTCGTCCTTATAAAAACAAGGATGTTTTTATTTTTTGAAGCATTTTTAATTTAAATAATACCAAAAAAAATATTCATATCTTCTAAAAACAATAATTGCAAATTACATCAACATTTTAAAAACATAAATACATTCTGCCCTCTCGTGACATCATTCCAGGGTGTGACATTACAACAGCGTACGGCAGCGCGCAATATCAAATAGCAGTATATGGGAATTTAACATGGGGAACTTACATGAGGCATAATGAATTAACTTGTCTAAACATAAAGTTCATGACAAGGGTGTTCGATGGAGAATAATACGTACTCATTTCTTGTGATTCTGCAGTATGGTCAGATATGTAGGACCGTCTGAGTTCATGCTTAAACTGGAAAAGCGACATTTGAGCATATTAAAACTGAGAAAAACTTATTTTTTCTTTCAGAAGTTTCCCGCGTGGAAGCTTATTGATACATGAATTACCATAAATACCCTTTTTGATAATGCAGTAACTTTTGCCCCTCAGTACATGACACATTGATATTTTCTGGTTATATTCTTCATGATTATTTCCCTTGTAGTATTACAGATTACCACAGCCGTAGTAGCAGAGCCATGCGTGGTTGAACATGTTCCAACGTCAAGTAGGTGAACTTCATGACGCAAAAGTTATGAGAAACACATTTATGAATTTGTTTGAAAGAATAATAAGGTCACGTGTATGCTACCTTGGCCAGACCAGTACATTCAGAAAAACAGCAAAAGTCAAGCAGTGTATACAGATAGAGGAATCGGATCGGTCATATTTATTACCCTTCGTTATTTTTGTTGTAATAATAGTAACAAGCAAGGTAATACCCAAGAGTGAAATAGCCCCCGAGAGAAAATAGCATAATACGCCAGGACCGTTTTTTCTTGCCACATATTTTAGATTTTTACCATCAGTTCTTCCTACATATAAGAATTAGCTGAATAAAAGGGAGTTTAAAAAAGACATATTCCTGTGAATACAGCCCTCATATTCCATCTGGCGTCTACTTTAACGACTAAAATTCAAACATATAGAGACAACGATATTGTTGGTGTAAGTAAATTATTACATAATTTTATGTGGAGTATTTGAATTTTCAATGTGTTTTTAAAATATATCTTGGACTAAAAATTCGTTCTAAATGAAAATTAATACAAGAAACAAAATGCGATACATATATTTGGATAACAGTGTCAATAAGTTCAATATTCCAATAACAGTTTCAAAATACTTAACTTGCGAAGCTGATTTTAATACAATAAAAAATGCAATACATTTACCTCTTAACTACTTTAATGGCGCTTGTAATACAATATTGATATACTTTTAGAAAACTCAGACATCTAGTTTAAAAAAAGAAAACAATTTTATATCGGTCAAAAAGAAAACAATACACACATTACATTCTGATCGAGTATCAGGATAAAATATAACAATATTTTGGGGTTGCAAAATATAGCGATACTCCCACCTTGGCTTTAGTCGTTAATGTTTATAAAATATCCTACTTTATATTTATTGTTTATTTATCTTTCAACATATTTGAATGCCAATATTTTACATGCAAGTTTATGTACAGGGAACAGGGGCGTAGTAAGCGCCTTTTGGAGAATACGCCCTTGGGGAGGGTGCGGAGGGGGTGTCTCCCGCCTGCTGGTGGGGGTGCCCCCAGGGGAAATTTTGAAATTTGAGTGCAATTTCGGAGGTTTGTGGCTTCATTTGAGCAAGATTTTTGGAGGCTTTGATGGACCTACACAAGCCGCGAAGCCTCCATTCATTAAGTGTGTTTGAAAAATAGTGCCTCAGCCCCTACCCCACTTCATGTTTTATTGCTGAAAATAAGAACTTTTATTTTTTCACATTCGATTTTTTAGAGTACGCCCGGGCGTACAGAAGTATGCCTGGCTACGCCCCTGGGGAAATATAAACATACATACGATAGCAATGTATAATAACAAATTGGTCGGATAACACGTAAACTACCAACATTAGCGTAAATCCTTGTCATTTAACATTTTGACTCAGTTATCGTTTTAAAATTCTAAATGCATATGGCTGAGTGTACTGAATACAATAGAAAAAACTGTGGCAGAAACAGAGCTCGATAAGTAAGGAGTAATTAATCCAACTTGAATTTTATTCAGTTTAGAAAAGTGTGAACTTGTTTAAGGAAATGTCTTCCAAACAATTTAATATACAGTCAACCTGGTTTAAGAGACCACTTAGGGGTTCAAAACTGGTATCGTAATACTACGTAATGTATTAATGTCTTACTACAGTTAGTTTCTAACATTATTTCCCTTCTTATGAAATGTTTAGTTAAATAGTTGCATGTACCTTGTTTATACTGTACATGAGTGGAAGCGGTGTTTCGTGAAAACCGACAATTAATTGTTTTATTTCTTGCATGAATGATACATAAATATTTAAGCTATATACATACGTATATTATGATGTAAACTCATTATAAAACATCATTAATTTAATCAAATTTACGCCGAAAAAGTCTACTTTTTTTGTCTCAATCCGACCATTTAGCTGTAACAATCATTCATTGTCCGCGTCTTGATAGAATAGATTGTTGCAAATCATATCCAACCTTTTCAGTTTTCGACATCATTTAAGATTTCAAAAGCGTGCTGCTAATCCTTTGATTACTGTATATAAATTATAATCAATTGATATGAACAGAAGAGAACCGAGCAGAAAAGAAAATATATTTTATTTCGACTTAAGCATCTACAGCTCATCGTCATACAAAGTCATGGTTTCAATTCATGCGTGCAAACAAATATAAAAAGGTTGTCTGAAAAGGAATAATAGTTCAGTTAAGTGAGAGTGTAATTCTTGGATGTTACCATTTACACAAAATATTATATTACAATATTAAATATAAGTGCAATCCTTTTGGTTATTTAATACACCAGCTCTTATTTTAAATGCTTTCTTACAAAACATTGCTAGTTTTATGAGTAGTGAATTTTTATCTGTATTTAGTGAACTTTAACATATTTGGGTAGTTTGTAAAATATGCCGCAGTGTGTGATTTTCTCAGATCATGGTAATAAAAGCAAATAAGAATGAAGTGATATTCATCTTCAGTATCATTTAAAGTACATAGTGAACATTTCCTTTGGTTTCTATCAATATTTCTGTTTCGACCTGTTTCTAAGGATAATTTATGAGAAGACAATCTGATTTTAGTGACCATATTTCTATCATTTCAAACTATCTAGAATTTTGAGACAACTTGATATTTCAAAACTGGATTTAAGTTCCCTATATATGTATAATTATGAACAGAGTGTCATATCAGCGCGCTATTTTGTGATATATATGTATATTAGGCGATTAAGTAGTAATGGAGTAAAGGTATTTATTTTAACAGATTCTGGATACAACCAAATCTGAATCCCGAGTTTTGTAAAATATCTCGCACCTTTGTAGACCAGTATATAGAGCGGGGATTGCCCTCTATCTCATTTCTTTGTTTGTTGATAATAGTTTTTAATATGCAATTATTATATTTATTATTACCGTACATCTTTAGCCAGTATTGGATGATTCGTATATAGCATGGTGTATTAGTTGCCGGCATGAATTATACGAATTAAACTATCCAATATGGCGCATCGGTCAAAGGTCATAGGGGAAAAACATCACACGTATCCAATGTAAACAATATTGTAGCAGAGTGTATCTATCGCGTTTGCTGGTATTTACAATTGCTTTTGCGTGTTAATAGATGTGTTTGCTTATTAAACGATACAGCAGACGTTAATTTTGTTAAAAGTGTTATTGTCATGGTCAAATACGTGTTTCAAACCATTAAATGGGAGATTTTTCTTACCACTATAGAACTGTCAAATTTGATGATTTTCGCACATTTTCATTTTTGTACGCTGTTTGAAGTTGGGAACAGGTCGGAATGGATGATTTAATACATAGACTATCACTCTACTTTTAGTTCACAGAGAGAGAGAGAGACAGGGAGAGAGAGTTTAATATTTTTCAGATCTTTAATTGTTATCCCTTTGATACACAGTACTTTGTTTTATAAAAGTGTTGTGAGAAATTCCTATACAGTATATCAGTCACATATTCAACTGTTTAAAACATCATTTATAAATTAAATGTCCATGCTTTAAAAGCATTTATATTAAATACTGATCTTTCTGGTGGTGTTGTACCACAGACCCCTGGATCTCAAAACTCAACCAGAGACACATTACTCCATTTAGACCTGCATGTGCTTATCTGAATGGTGGTCTGATGCTGATAAGAAAGTTCCAGTGGTCTGGGTTTTTTACATTTGAAGCTCAACTAAGAGAAGAGAAATAAACCTCTGGCAAGGCTTTATTTTGCCAGTATTTAAAGTCAATCTAAATACTACAGTAAGTTTGTAATGAAATAAAACAAACAAAGGTTAAGTAATAATGTCATAACTTCTGCTATGGTGAAATTTTGAAAAGCATAGTCGCACAGTTTAATAATAAGTAATGGAGGTAATTAAAGATCAAAATAATTATGCAAATAAAGTAGGGAGATTAATAAAGTAGGGTGAGATGATAGGTTTGCATCAGCACTCAACTGAATTTAGCATTTAGAATTTTTTTATGACATTTGTAAGCTCTTCATCCAAATACTTGTCACTTGGCTGTTGTGCAACAGAGATTGTTTGACTGATTAATTACACAGAAATAAAGAATATGCTAGTTAAGTTTTAATCAATATTTATAAATCTATGCATAATATAATACTGATTGAAAATTCCTGTGAAATAAGTGGATATGGATTATATGTGAATAGTTCCTATCAATTTGTAAAAACATAAAATAGGATTATATATTTCATATTAGTCTTACCAGAACACCTTTTACAAGACCACCACATACCACACATACCACACATAATGACATTATGAAGACAAAAAACTAGTCAATTAGTAAATGTGTTCATTGTAATATTTAGTGTCAAGAAAGCAGTTTATTCAGGCATATATACTCGGTAAAAAACGTTTTGTTTTGGACCAGTGCATATAATGGCGCATAAAAAGAAAACCAGTTGACGGATTTTATTATTATCCCTTATTATCTCAATTGATAATTGACAATAGATCAACAATCAACAATAACTATCGTTTGCAATGAAAGTTTGCAAAAAAAATAATAATATTTTTATTGGTTACTCGAATGTCTGTAACTGTTACTTTTTATGGACTTTGCAACATTTTTTACAGACCCTTTGTATGTTCGCGATATTTTTTAAAAATCAAATCTTGTATGGAATTTAATGTTTCTGGTACCAAATTAACCGAGTAGGGTAGGCATTGGTTACCAAAAAATACTTAAATTCTGTCAACTAGATTTGTTTTTATACGACTTTATATACACTGGTCCAAAACTTGTTTTACCGAGTATATAATACATGCAGGGTATCTGTATTTGGATGGTATTATTTTTCATGTAATGTGAATCAAACCAAGGTAATGTAAAATCATATTTGAGGGCTACATTAAACAGGTAAAAAGTCAAATATGAGACATAAATTCAATAGCAAAATGAAAACACACTCAGACATATATTACTTCATGTTAACTGCTTGACTTTTATTCGTAGATCTGAAATTCCTAATATACACCATTAAATATAGGACCATGTGTAAAGAAACATAAGGAAGACTGTAGAAAGATAATGTTTATATAGTTAATTACTGTTTACCGTTCATATGTATTTACTATTTAGCCTAATCATTAGCTATTTTTCATACCAATTTAAAATATTGCCATCAATAATTTTCATTCATTCATTAAAACTTAACGTTTATTTCAACCCTAAGGTACCGTTGGCAAGGAGTTTTCATTCGGGATATTGGTCGCACTAAGCAGTGGTATTAGAGGGAGTATAATAACACTGGAGATCGTATCTGAAAGTAACGGTACAGTAACACTTGAGATTCCATTTCTTGCTATTGACAGGACATATTCTATCTTTGGCGGGGCCATGCTTTCCATACCTGTCAATGCCAGTATTCAGCGGGATGAAACATTTTAGGAAAGACGAGGTATAAGGGTGACATCAACGACGGATATTTCGGTCCTTGTCACCAATTATTTTTACAGTGCTTCGTTGGCATCTTATGTAATTTACCCGATAGAAAGTGTTGGAGATAAATATATAGTATCATCATACACTGCCTATGCAGCTTTCTATGGGAGTAGATTAATGGTTATAGGTGTGTCAGATAACACTACAGTTACTATCAAGCATGGCAATGTTAATAACGTTATATTGAACACACTAGACGTATATCAAGAACAAGCGCCGGGCACAAGTGATCTTTCTGGATCCAAAGTTATATCTAATAAGCCAGTAGTGGTCTTATCTGGTGTTGGGTACTCTAACGTTCCTACTGAATTTCCAACGGGCAATCACCTTGCTGCTCAAATGTTGCCCACTGATACATGGAGCGATGTGTACATTATTCCTCCTATAAAGCCAAAAAAGGCATTTGTTGTGAGAATCCAATCAGAAACCATCAATGTAAACGCGACACTCATTAACAGTACTAATACATACACGGTTATTCCGACAAGTGTGAAGGATCATTTGTTTGCAACCGAACCTGTGGTCATAACTGCTGACGCCCCTATCGGCATTTTTCAGCATGGGGTCGGTGAAAGCTACGACGAGGTTAATGGCACTCCTTTTATGGCACAGGTTCCTGGAATTTCGCAGTATGTAAACAAATACACATTTTCTGTTCCCAATCCCGCCGACGGATTTTCCCATTATCTAGCAGTTATCGTTCCTACTACTCATACGAATGGACTACTACTGGATAATGACAGATTTCAAAGTTCGTACTCGATACCAGTTGCCCTGCCAGTAAATAACTTCACGGTTCTAATTGCTAACGTTACGAATGGGTACCACACTTTGACGCATCAAAACACGGATGTTGCATTTGGTCTGCTGGTGTACGGACTAAAGTATCAATTCGGATATGGATTCTACGCCGGACTGAACTTAAAAGGTGAGAAATAAAATAAAGACTTTATAATTATCTTCTTCTGCAAGCTGCTTAGTCAGTCTGTAGTCATGAAGCGAGATTTTACATACCATACGTACCATAATGATACTAAATAGCATCGTAAGTCCTCTTTCTTGGTATTATAAGTAAAGAGTTATAGGGGTATACTAATATAATGGCATACCTGTACGAGTTTTGGAAAATAAATGTTGAAAATATAAATGATAAGGCATGTTTGCTTTGAATTGGATAAACATGTATAAATACAGATATTTGAATGTATCTACCAGAGGAGCAAAACTCTATATTACTTTAGTTATTAGCTGTACTGGCCACGGTATTTTGTCCGTCGTCCGTCTTCCGGCGTCCGTCCGTCGTCCGTTAATTTGTGATGTCAACACTCTAGCAGCTTCATTTTCTATTCGATCTTTACCAATCTTTGCCAGATAATTAATATTAATCAATGCTCAGCGTAGTTTGAAAACCAGCCAGATCGGACTAGTCACACAGGAGTTATTGCCTTTGAATTTAGCAAACATTTCTATATTTTGTCTGGTCAACATCATAGCGCCACTATTCTGCATTCTACTTTTACCAAACTTTGTCATATTCTTGATATTAATGAAAGCTCGGACAAGTTCTAAAACCAGCTAGATTGGACCAGTAACACCGAAGTTATGGTCCTTGTATTCTTGCAAAATGTGTTAACTTTTTGATTTCAACACTCTAGCACCTTCGTTTTTCATCCAATATTTACCAAAACGTGCCAGATTGTTGATATTGATGAACGTTCTGTCTATTTCAAAAACCAGCCAGATCGGACAATTAACACTGGAGTTATGGCCCATGAATTATTGAAAAAAACAATAACTAGCACCTTTATTTTTCTTTACCAAACTTTACCAAATAGTTATGATATGGCCTTCATTTTTCCGTATTTCAGCAAAACTTTGCAGGGATGATCAATACCAAGCCTAGTTGTGCATATTTTCACCTTGTTGCGGTTGAGTGCTTTGTATTGACTAGTTCTGCTGAATTTCATGCCGAAATTCAACGAAACTTGGCAAGGAAGATCAGTATCAAGCCTAGTTGTGCATATTGTCACCATGTTGCGGTTGAATGCTTTTTGGTGGAGTTATGACCCTTTACAGGTTTTAATACACATACTTTGTATTGACTAGTTCTGCTGAATTCCAGGCCGAAATTCAACGATACTTGGCAAGGAAGATCAGTTTAAAGCCTAGTTGTGCATATTCTTGATATTGATGAAAGCTTCGTCAAGTTCTAAAACCAGCTAGATTGGACCAGTAACACCGAAGTTATGGCCTTTTAATTCTTGCAAAATGTGTTAACGTTTTGATTTCAACACTTAAGGACTCACACTATTATCTCCCTTGAATACTCCTGCCCTACAGATGAAGGAGGTAGATAAAAAAAACAAGTTCGCTTTTCTACATTTTACAGGATACATTGATTTATCTTTACCAGGTTCTTAATCTGCAGCATTTTAGGAAGAGATCCCAGAAAAATGCATGTTGATATAAGATTTCTAGCTAATTCTGCCTCATTTTACACATCATGGGTCTAATCTCCAAAGGGTTGTATTTTTGTCTAAATTTTGGTAGGTGTCAGGCAAACATGAAATTAAAAAAAGTTCAATCTGGTAAATATTCGTTAAAAGTTGATAGCATGCAGATATTGGATCAATGAAGAATTTAAGCATAAATACATGTTGCAAAATCTTTTTTATCTCTATGCCACGAACAAAAACATTACAATGGGACCCTATGGAAAATTAATTGTGTTGTGAGACGTTAAGAAAGAGCTGCAGAATCTTTATTCGTTATTCTTAAGGCATTGCGCTTTAGAGCTGCAGAATGGCATTTTCATCCGTCATCTCTAAGGTATTGCGCTTTAGAGCTGCAGAACGACTATATTTCATTCTTTAATGCTAAGGCATTGCGCTTTAGAGCTGCAGAACAGGTATCTTTCATCATTTATCTCTAATGCCTTGCCATTTAGAGCTTCAGAATGGGAATTTACATCATTCTTCTCTAAGCCCTTGCGCTTTAGAGCTGCAGAACGGGTACCTTACATCCTTCACCTCTAAGCATGGTTTGTGTATCTGTGAACGTTTCAGACATGTTAGGACACAGTTAACACGGTTATTCAGAAATCCCGTCTGTGTATGTATAGTTACATCAAGTTATCTTCATATTGCAGGAATTAGCAGAAATTTTATATGATACCATGTTTAACTAAAAATTAATTATATTTTCAAAACCTATACAGGTATAAGCATAATTTTAGCTTTATTTTACAGCTATTGGCTTGTAAAACAAACACACATATCAATGAAGACAGACTACTTTAAAAAAATGTCAAAATTAAAGCGAGAGACTGTTACTTTTCCTGGAAAATCAAAATTTTGACGGGTAACCCTTAGTTTGAGTTTATTATTTTCAGCATTTTTCTCAATAATCATTTCTTAAAGATCATTTTTATGCTTTATTCAGATGTAGAGATGCCTTTTCATGTATATTTGAAAGTTTCAGACATAGCTGAGCACAAATGACCAGGAAAATGCAAAATCCTTATCACTACTGTAGATTTTCAAAATATTAAAGGTGCTCGGCCTGAATTTCGACCAATACCCTAGGTCACTAAAACTTGAATAATTTGAAAAGCAATAAACATGGAATCAAACGTTTAGCACTTTTCAGCGTGTAATTGATTTGTATACATGTTCAATTATTATTGAGGTGATAATTAGAAAAAAAATGACCTTAAGGACTCACACCACTATTATCTCCCTTGAATACTCCTGCCCTACAGATGAAGGAGGTAGATAAAAAAAACAAGTTCGCTTTTCTACATTTTACAGGATACATTGATTTATCTTTATCAGGTTCTAAATCTGCAGCATTTTAGGAAGAGATCCCAGAAAAATGCATGTTGATATAAGATTTCTAGCTAATTCTGCCTCATTTTACACATCATGGGTCTAATCTCCACGGGGTTGTATTTTTGTCTAAATTTTGATAGGTGTCAGGCAAACATGAAATTAAAAAAAGTTCAATCTGGTAAATATTCGTTAAAAGTTAATAGCATGCAGATATTGGATCAATGAAGAATTTAAGCATAAATACATGTTGCAAAATCTTTTTTATCTCTATGCCACGAACAAAAACATTACAATGGGACCCTATGGAAAATTAATTGTGGTGTGAGACGTTTAGCACCTTCGTTTTTCATATAATATTTACCAAACTGTACCAGATTGTTGATATTGATGAACGATCGGTCTATTTCAAAAACCAACCAGATCGGACAGTTAACACCGGAGTTATAACCAATGAATTATTGAAAAAACAATAACTAGCACCTTCATTTTTCTTTACCAAACTTTATCAAATAGTCATGATAAGGCCCTGATTTTTCCGTATTTCAACAAAACTTTGCAGGGATGATCAGTACCAAGCCCAGTTGTGCATATTGTCACCTTGTTGCGGTTGAATGCTTTTTGGTGGAGTTATTGCCCTTTACATGTTTTAATACACATAATTTGTATTGACTAGTTCTGCTGAATTCCAGGCCTAAATTCAACGAAATTTGGCAATGAAGATCAGTATCAAGCCTAGTTGTGCATATCGTCACCATGTTCTGGTTGAATGATTTTTGGCAGAGTTAAAGGTTTTACTACACAAACTTTGTCCGGACTAGTTCTCCTGAACCCCTGACCGGATTTCAGAGAAACATTGCAGGAATGATAAATACCTAGCCTAGTTGTGCCTATCATCACCGTGTTTCGGTTGAATGGTTTTTGACAGAGTTATGGCCCTTTACATGTTTTAATACACAAACTTCGTCCGGACTAGTTCTGCTGAACCCATGACCGAATTTCAACGAAACTTGGCAAGGTTGATCATTACTAACCCCAGTTGTGCATATCATCACCGTGTTCTGGTTAACAGATTTTTTGGCGGAGTTATGACCCTTTACGATTTTAATACGCAAACTTTGTCCGGACTAGTACTGCTGAATCCCTGGCCGAATTTCAACGAAACTTGGCAGGAATGAACAGTATCGAGCCTAGTTGGGCGTATCATCGCTGTGTTCCGGTTGAATGATTTTTGGCGGAGTGATGGCCCTTTAAAGGTTTTAATACACTAACATTGTACAAACTAGTTCTTCTGAACCGCTGGCTGGATTTCAATGAATCTAGGCGGGAAAGATCAGTACCAAATGTAGTTGCGCAAGTCATTGCCATGTTCCGGTTTAATAATTGTTGTCAGGGTTATGACCCTTTATTCACGAACTTTATCCGGACTAGTTTTCCTGAACCTCTGATTGGATTTCCGTGAAACTTGGCAGGAATGACCAGTACCAAGCATAGTTGCGGATGTCATTGTTGTGTTCTGATTGAATGATATTTGGTGGAGTTGTGGCTCTTTAAAACCTTTTAATACACAAACTTTGTCTGGACTAATTCTCCTCTACCACCATTCGGCTTTCAGCCAAACTTGGTTGTGTATATCATTGTCTTGTTCCGGTTGAATGATATTTCGTGGAGTTATGGCCCTTTAAAGATTTTAATACATAAACTTTGTATTGATGACTTCTCCTGATCCGTTGCCTGGATTTCCATGTAACTTGGTAGGGATGACCATTACCAAACCTAGTTGCACATAGCTCCATCATGTTCTAGTTTAATGATTTTTGGCAGATTCATGGCCCTTTTTCCTGTAGGGGAGACATCTGTTTTTACTAAAATCAAGTATTTAGGGACTCGAGGCACAACAATTATATAAAATGGGTTTTGACTGCCTGCATAAAGGGGCCCCTCTACAGGCGGTCAAAACCTATTTTATACAATTGTTGTTCCTTGAGCCGTTTTAGCCAGTAGAGCGTCCACATGCCCTCTATGGTCTCTTGTTATCATTGTACTGAAATAATGCCGATATTAACGTACTTTCTAATGAATATTAGTCGAATGAAGCAATGTATTTATAAAGGTAACTGCAAAGAAGCTGCATCGCCATTCCCTGTGACTTCCACACCAGCGAGTACATCAACTTATACAGCTGTACCACCACAAAAAAAAACACAAAAGGTAAACTTCATTTAGTGTTCTTGAGTTGTTCTTATGTTTGTTCTTATGTTGTTCATGCATTAACCAAATAACCCAGAAGTTCGCCGCCATTTCCCCCCTTCTATCCCCCCCTCACCCTCACCACGGGAAGTTCATTGTATTTCATACAAAAATCTTACTGAATAGAAAAGATGGTCAACGATTGATAGCAAATGTACGTATTTATTATTTGTAATTAAAACCTGATAGACACACAATTTCAGTCGGTTAGGGCCTCGTGCTATCGAGGTAAAGCTCGATGATTCAGTCCCTACTTGAGACAATGTTAAATTTAATATATTTAGAGCCGTATAAAATACACTGTTAAAGTTGTTCTGTATTGCATTTAGTAGACGTTGTTTATCTGAAAGTACTAGCTCTTAGAGTTAAATTCAGCTAATGTCCAGCGCTGATCGATTTCTAACAAAATCGGTCAAGAACGATTGCATTTAGTAGTCGTTGTTTATCTGAAAGTACTAGCTCTTAGAGTTAAATTCAACTGATGTCCAGCGCTGATCGTCCTCTGACAAAAATCGGTCAAGAATGATTGCATTTAGTATTCGTTGTTTATCTGAAAGTACTAGCTCTTAGAGTTAAATTCAACTAATATCCAGCGCTGATCGCCCTCTAACAAAAATCGGTCAAGAATGATTGCATTTAGTATTCGTTGTTTATCTGAAAGTACTAGCTCTTAGAGTTAAATTCAACTAATATCCAGCGCTGATCGCCCTCTAACAAAAATCGGTCAAGAGCGATTGCATTTGTTCCTCATTGCTTCACACATATCAACCAATACATTGTTTGCGGGATCATAGCTTTCCTTGATACATTACATACAGAGGGTGCTACTTCTCGCTGTATCGGTAATATCTTCTGAACTTTTTGATTACTGAGAAGGTTTATATTATCTTTAATCGGAAAATTGTCTGATATCTTACGACATCAAGTACAGATAGATATAAATTAAATAAACAAAAGCAGCGTCTGTCATATTAAATGGAATGATTTACCAAACTCGCGAAAAGTTCGCAAAATGGTTCGCTATCGGCACGGGTGTTCGATCGGCACGATCGGCACGGGTGATCGATCTATGCGGAGCAATAGTTGGTTAATAGGTATGAGTAATGCCAATTGAATATATGTTTAAAAGTCAATTTCCTTTCAAATAACAACGTTATACATGTACGAGTGTCTTTGTGACATTGATGTACAACATTAGGAAATATATATATATTTATTTAGGACCGATGTGTTTTGAGTGTAACGACATGGATCATCTTGGAGTATGTGATGTTTTACAGAAATGTTTTGCAGAACAGGTAAATATACTAGCGCTGTTTTAATATTTGTTCAATGCGTAATGATATATTGGATTTGAACAATTCGATTCATCTACTTATATACATTTTGAATTCATTATATAAAAATTGATTTTAAGATATCCAGTATGGACTGAGATCATGCTTGTCAGATATCTATCAATTGAGTTGTCAACAATATCAAATTACAAAATCTATTAAGATGTCTGAATTGATTTTAATGTATTTGTAAATTAAATAATTAGTTTTTATCCACTATTTAATGGTATTTTTAACTGGCATTATCAAACTATTTGATGTGATGTCACGTGCCTTGCTTCTTATTAACATTGTTTTGATGTGTGTTTTCCGGTGACTGTTATGTGAGAGATACATCTCCTGTAAGATCTGTATAGCTATTCTTAAACCTTTTAAAAATCATATTAGATATTGTTATAGATGTGTTACGTTGAAAGATACCCAACATCGACTAGGATGAAGTTTAAATCTGGATGTATGAGCACCGCTGTAAGTATGGCTATGTCTTCATAATGTATTCAAGTTGTTAAAGAGGGTACATCAGGCCTTGGGGTAACTTTGTTGAAAAAAATAATCTATGATATGTATGACTAATTGAAAACGTGAAATGGGTCAAAAAATAGATGGAATGCTAACAGTTTGCTACAATAAGCGCAATAATTAACATTGATCAATTACAACAAGCATTTTCACACCATAGTGGAATCTCCAAGTTATACATAGCTGTCACAGGGTTAGGCGATATCTACAAATAACGCTCACGTTGCAATGTATGGATTGTTTTACCGCCAAGTTTAAAATAACTAACCCTGGCATAGTTAGGAGATACCTTCTTCGGGTATTTTATTGTATATGTGCATTGCACAAATTTGAACAATTCTAAAAATAAAATGTCAATCCTGATGTACTCCATTTAATTAAGTTATAAAGGAGCATGTAATTGTTAATTATTACAAACCAAACTCTACATTGATCCACATATATAACGACGAGCTTTGATATATCAGAACGAAGTATCGTCTTTCTGTCTTTTTACGACCGCCATGTGATTTCGACCGATGGCAGGAATTACGTCTGCGCACGTTTATTGTGCAAATTTCGTCATCACCATTTATGACCGTTTGCTTAATGAATAGTTCTAACATGGATATACAAGACTATGTAGATCTGTGGTTCTAAACAACAACAGAAAAAACTTGCAAATAAGACTGTTTTTTTTTTATTAATAAGACTGATTATTTTGAAGGCTATGGATAATTTTCCTATGGATATTTTATCTCATTACCACGTCATTAAATATTTCTCATTATAAAGCAGACTTACACAAAATAAAATATTTTATGACGCAATGATGATTTAATCCTTTGCCTTTCATAAGATATCAACACGTTTTATTTAATCGTAAAATGAGAAATGGTACCTGCATAAAATATGATGAAATATCGGTGTTTGCGTTTAAAACATCTGGCAATGTTTATGTGACATTGGTGTGTTCGGTGCTGTTTAGACCTTCTTTCCGAAAGGACAGGCCTAATGACGCCCTGTACCATTCGATAAGCAGTAGCATATTAACCATACACTATATAGCGGAAATACCCATTATATGCGTTTCTTTTTTCCTTTCAGTATATTATGTCAAATATATAATGTTTTACTGTTATATGTAGCCAACTGTCGTGAAGTGGTCGTAAACTAAGAGGTCGAGATATATGCGCGCTTTGTGACGCGCTTTGTGACAAAGCAATTTGTAATAACGACGCAATTTGTAATAACATTTTTGGAGTTCGTTCTTCCGACGAATTTTACATTAGATGTATAGATATAGTTGTGTATAGATATATTACGAGTCAACTTTCGGAACTGACCACCAAACCATGATCTTTTGAAAGTTATTACAAATTGCGTCACTCTGACATGTTCAGTAAAAAATTTAAGTTCATTCTTCCGACGAATTTCCGACGAATTTTACATTAGAAGTATAGATATAGTTATGTAGAGATATAAATACAAGTCACCTTTTGGATTCGAACACCAAACTATGAATTTTTGAAAGTTATTAAAATTTGCGTCACTCTGATATACATGTTCAGTCGACGCAATTTAAAATAAAACAACATTTTAAGTTCATTTTTACGACGAATTTTACATTAGAAGTATAGATAGAGTTATGTATAAACAAGTCAACTTTTGAATTCGAACACCAAACTATGAATTTTTGAAAGTTATTACAAATTGCATAACTCTGACATGTTCAGTCGACGCAATTAGTAATAAACATTTTAAAATTCAGTCTTCCGACGAATTTTACATTAGAAGTATAGATATAGTTATGTAGAGATATTAATACAAGTCAACTTTTGGATTCGAACACCAAACTATGAATTTTTGTTATTTGAAGGAAGTTATTACAAATTGCGTGGTGACAGCGCTTCTTTTACGAATACCTTCAAACGGATATTCATATATTCAGCTGTAGATGTATAACATGTTTTGCATGTTCCTTATTGCCAACCGATTTTTTTCCCCATTAAATAAAATGTGAAGGTATTAGAAACAGAAGCGTAATTTGAATAATATATAGGTACATATGTTTGCAAATTATTGAGACGTTTAAGACTGATTTTTCAGAATTGCACCAGCATGCACTCATTGACAGTCAGTCCTCAGAACGAGTGTGTTGAATGTTGTCATGGCGATTTCTGTAATTACAATGGATGTGGCGATAGTGGTAACCAAGCATGTTCAATACTAATTAATAAAACATTTTTCGTGCCGCCATTCCTTTGGCAGGAATTTTTGCACTCTGAAAACAAATAATACATGTATGTATATGATTGTAAACACACAAAACCACATTTTATAATAGATTTTTGTAATGAAGGTCTGTTAATATATATTTACCCACGGTCAATGAAAACGCACCACAAAACAAATCCTTTTAAAAGTTACATTTGAGGTATTTTGTAAAAATAGGTTATAATTCATATAACGAGTCGACATTGAACATATTTTACGTGCATATTTTGATTTAGTACATTCAACATTAGTGTTATGAAATGCATGTGCATTTTCGGTTTTATTCCAAATGGTTTGCGAATAATCATACAGCATAAAATGGAAATAATAGTGCATTTTCATTGACCGTTTTTTTATTTGTTAATAGAACAGTTAGTGTTTTGTTTACTAGGTGAAGGTTGCAATATTTAATTATAGAGAAATCAACCCATTAAAACAAAATGACTTTTATTTTAACTTTTTTCAAAATATCGGTCGCGAACTGTTGTTACTACTCCAAACACAATAAACTAACTGCAATTTCCACATTTTGCATCCAGGATTTCCTAGTCGTGACCAACGGGGGCCAGTTTGTTTTGACTGTGAGCAGGAGGTGAATATGACAGAATGTCGTCGTGTTACGCTATGCTCATTGAACGAGGTCAGTAACTCTTCTGTGTTCTTAGAACGGTTTGGGTAAATATGCATTCCACAACGAGTCAGTTCAAGTTCTAAAAACGATTTGGTTATTCAGCTTGTTATTGATAATCGTTATAGGTTTTTAAACGAGGTTTAACAAAGCTGTTAGTCACTGTGCTTTCTTTAAGCAAAATGTTTTTATATGTTGTCTTCTAACAAAGACAGATAAAAATATCGGACAGGGAAAGCAGCATTCAGGGACGACAGTCAACCACAAAACACAAAAAACATACACGCAAATAGACAAACGAGAAGGCAAAAGTAATAAAAAAATGCAAACGACATCACAAACACAAAAGGGTTGCCAATAGGGCTACCACCTTGGAACGGTCAGTGGCAACAAAGGCCACTGGGGGTTTAAACCGGTTCTAGGGTGCACCAAACATCACACCTACCCTACTGTCATCCCATTAAAACAGGACAGTGTACATAAAGAAATCCCTGCCATGAACAAATATCTAACCAACAAGGCAGCATCAATAGGCAATATAAGTAAAACACAAATATGCTCGTGTAAATATAATACAAAAAAAACAATAGCCTAGAAAGCCACAATGAAGGTACTCATTGACTTGGCAGAAGCCAGAGCAACACGAGAATAACCATTAAGGGCACGACAGGAAAGATCATAGACAAACATCAAACGCCACCGTCCCAATGGGCTTTAGGTAGGCGTCATCATAGCCTATGTCTGTTTTTTCAGTTACTGCTTCTAAGTTACTGCTTCTAACATCATTCATAGAATACTGATGCAGAACATTGTCCCGACCATAATGGATTGCTTTACATTCTGAAGGGTCTACAGCCTGTCCGGTCATCGTACAATTAAAGAGGAAAGCATAGTAGCAAAGTGTAAAAGGGTCCACCACCAAGCATGCAGTACGTTGCAAAATGATAGGGTCATAACCTCTTTTGAGGGTTACGATAATAACATTTTGCAAAGGTTTTACTAAGTTTATGGTAACGGTAACCCTGATTAAGTAGCTTTTTAGTCCTCAACTCGAAAAACTAATAAGTTGAGACACATATACCCCATAAGAAGTTGCTCGGGGAACATCCCCATCCAAGTGGGGGTAATTAACAATATCAAAATTAAAATCATCTCTCTTGTCATAGATTTTGCTAATTATTTCACCATTTTCAATCGAGAGATCTAAATCAAGAAAAGAAGCGTTATTATCATATATATTAACTTTATTAAGCTGAAGTTCTTTAGGATAAATATTATCAACCATAGTTGGAAAGAAAGGGTTGTCAATGTTCAATATGTTATCCAGATACCGAGAGGTGTCATTAAAAGCTTCAATAACATCTGCCTGGGTATCTGGTGAAAGACTCAACATGAAATCCCTTTCATAGCAAAATAAAAACCAATAGTTAGACACTCTATACCTTATCCGTCTTATAGACATTTTTATGCATCGCATATGCTCATACTTGTGACGGTGTTATAAATGGACATGTTCATGCATCAAAACAAATTAAAAGTCAACTAAAATCTTCTTCATGTGTTCTTCCCTGTGTCCCGCTAGTTTTGAGAAATAAAATGAAAAAGTTATTTAAATCTCCTTACACTAACAGTACCGCTATTGATAAGTTTATTTAATACAACGCAAATGGGGGGACGTTAATAATGAAACGTAAATTGCATAATAAATGTGTTTATAAAAATGTTTATATAACTCCTATTGTGTTTTGATCCAAAACTCAAAAAATGTAACCCTATCATTTATTCATTCTTTTATATATATATAATATATTTCCCATAGGTTTGTAGAATAGAAGAGTACAAGTCGGGGGATAACTCCCATTTTAAATCTGGATGTGCAAGCCAACTTGTAAGTACATTTATGAAATTAATCTCGGATTTAACTATGTTCTAACTAAATATAGTCTGTCTGTCTGTCTGTCTCTCTCTCTCTCTCTCTCTCTCTCTCTCTCTAACAATGACCTTATCCTCGAACAAGTTAACGAAGACATTTGGTCACTGCAACTCCATACAGTTGACACAATTAGGTTTGAGCCTCTTCAAAATATTGACAATAAAATACTGAATTAAGTATTAAATCTAGACGTATAGTTCGGTGAAAATTGGGTTTAAACTAACTATTAATTTGCACTACTTCTAATTGTGTTTTAGTGTAGGCCCACTCCAAGGTCGATTCATCTTAGAAGAGTAAGATCCACGCCAATATGCGAGTCGTGTTGCGCTTCCGATTACTGCAACCTGCTATGTCACAATGATGGTGGGCCTAGTCTAGTTGGTAAGCATGACTATCTAGAATCTATCAGTTGTCGTGTGCTTCTTAAATCTGCAATATGAAATCTCAAAATGATAGCCAGCCTAGAAGGCAAGTATTGTACAAACATCAATCAGTAGCGTTGAGTTTCTGATTAAGGCCTGCAACTTGACCTATTGCAATAGTGAGTAGAGCAGTCTAGTAAGTATTATATCACTGGTGCGTCAGTAGTGTTTTACTTTCAAGCCCAAGCTGTGTGGCTTTAAATTAGAATATCGTTTAAGGCGGTGCTAGGAGGCGTGAGAGGTGTTGCACTGTACATTAGCGCTCATGAACAAACCCAATCTGTGTGGCTTTAACGTAGAATATCGCTTAAGCCGGTGCTTGGAGGTGTTAGAGGTGTTACACCTAACATTACCTCTCATAAACAGACTCAATAAAACCGAATCTGCTACTTTTATCTCTTGTTTGTGTTTGTTTCTTCCAAGGGATCCCCTTTTCAGTATTTATTATCATACTAGCATTTGTTTAGTGATGTGTAACGGCCGAAAAACGTTGCCTCGACTACATATCAGTTTTATTACTTAATGGTCCTTTGATATCATCAAGCCCAATATGTGTGGCTTTAACATAGAATATCGCTTAAGCCGGTGCTTGGAGGCGTGAGAGGTGTTACACCTAACATTACCTCTCATGAACAGACTCAATAAAATCGAGTCTGCTACTTTTGTCTCTTGTTTGAGTTTCTTGCTTCCAAGGGTTCCCCTTTTCAGTATGTGTTGCAATATACCTCCAGTCCAGTCTAGTATATACGGTTAGGTTTATATCAGTAGCCAGTCAATAGTGTTACGCTTTCTTGCAACACAAGTCTTGTCTAGTCTAGAGTAGTCCAATAGATAATGTAAGCATTGAATGACCCGTTTGCCAGTTGTGTTGCGCTTTCGATTCTTGCAATATAACTTCAGATAAGTATGGAACATAAGGTAAGTATTATATCACCAGTCTGTCAGTAGGGTTGCGCTTAAGTGGAGCGCTATGGTCTAGTGGTAGAACATTGAACCCATGATAGAAAAGTTGTGGGTTCGATCCCCGCTATGACCATATGTAATATGTCCCTGAGCAAGACACGTTATCTGGTCTGGCCTAGTAGGTAACGTAGAATTGTATTACCAGTCTGTCAGTAGTGTTTCACTTTCGATAATTGCAAAATAACTCTAGTCTAGTAGTTATGTTAAATATGTTATCACAAATCTGGCAGTAGTGTTATGTATTAGTTTTTTTACAATATAATTCTAGTACAGTATGTAAGCATCACCAGTCTTTCGATTTTTGATTTTAATGCAATGTAACTCTAGTATAATCTAGTAGGTTATTTTGGTTAAGACCGGATAAAATATGAAGAACCTACAGTGTTAACACAGCAAAACATAACACTTGTCATTTAATCAAGGACCACAACTCTGCTGTTTCTGCTCGCAGTTGGCTGGTTGGTGGTTTAACTTGTTCAAGCTGTCATTGATATGAACTCTCTGAGTAAGTTTGGAATAGATCAGATGAAAAAAGGCACATCATGTTGTCTAATGATGCCGAAGACATGTGTGAAGTTTTTCTAAGTAAACAATGGACCATAATTTGTTAAAATAAAAGCATTCGTTGTAAAGTCATTACTCGAAACTGAATGTTGTTTAACGGCTCATCAACACAGTATAGGTTATTTAGAGCCGCCCCAGAGAGAGGGGAATGATACCTAGGAATCCGGGAACCGTGCCCTACCCTTATTATCGAATATATTCCGATGGTTCTTTAACGTGCTCGGAGGATAGACCGATACACGGGACCGTCCGTTTACGTCCCCATCCGACGGACGAGGCTAAGGGAATGCAATACGCAGGTTTCCATATTGGTTACGTCATCGCACCTTAGATTCCCGCCAAAACAAATATTCATTCAAAATCAAAGTTATCAACCAAGTGTTGCAATGGTATTCAGCCGATTGCTCCATCAATAGTTTATTAACATGAAAGCAATGATAAAACCTGCATCTGCATTGTAAAAAACAAACACTCAACGCAAATTATACATCAACATGTGTGACTAGCGGCCATATTGTTTACATAGCAGCATCACACTATTTTCTGTGCCGTTGCCTTCCGGCTAACAAAAATTTCAAGATTTTGAACATACCAAAGCGCCGTGATACACACGCGGAATCCCGAAGAATGACGGGATGAGCCGAGCGTTCACACTTGTAATCCGATCTAGCCGGTCTTCATCATTGTCCAATGTTATTGATATGTTATTGATATCAACTATCATGCCATGTTTGGTAAATATCAGACAACCACTGAAGACTACAAAATAAAGCATATTAACTAAATCAATGGTCATAACTCCGGTGTTACTAATCCGATATAGATTGTTTTCATACATATATGCGCTTTCATTGATATCAACACTCTGACCAAGTTTATAAAGGCCGGTTGAAAGAAAAAAAGGTCATATCGTCTTAACGAGACAAAAGACGACGGATGGACGGACGGACCACGAACGACGGACAGCTCGCAGACCCATAAGCTTGGCCAGTGGAGTTCAACAGAAAACAGGGCTTTTAAATAAACAATAGTTCTTAAAATGCAATGTATTGTTATTTTTAGGTTAACGCTTACACCAAACAGTTCGTCCACATGAAATCTGTGTTGACAGTGGAACGAGTCCGACATGGTATCATAGAGAAGAGGTTACAATCAGCAAAGAATCCGCATCCATTTTTTTTATTCTTATTTCGTGTATTATAAAATAGCTCACCTGAGCTGAAGGCTTGGAGGTTAGTAATTGGGACTGCTCTTCGTCTGTCCGCCCATCGTAAACTTTTTCTTCAACCGAACGACCTCAAACTTATACCTCTTAGACAATGTTTTTTAAAGTATTTCAAAAAAAGCATACAACAATCAAGATGGCCATCGATACTCTAAAAGCTCGAAGCCATCAACAGACTACTCAAGAACGACTGAACATATTTCAACAATTTTGTTTTCTTAATAATTGCCAACCCCTCGACTATCATTTTTTTTCAAATGAATCCCCGGGTTAAAAGATGACAGCACCCAAGGGGTTGGGGTGGCGGGATCTTATATTTTTTTGTAAAGAGTTTTCATGTTTTACATATATTTATATAAAGAAAAGAAATATAAAATGATCGGACGGAAAGTAGCATTCAAGGAGGATAGTCAACCACAAAACACAGAAACAAACACGCAAAAAGACAAAAAAGAAGGCAAAAGTAATAATAAATGCAAACGACATCACAAACACAAAAGGATTGATAATAGGGATACCGCCTTGGAACGGTCAGTGGCAAAGTAGGCCACTGGTGATTTAAACCGGTTTTAGAGTGCACCAAACCTCACACTTACCCTACTGTCATCCCATTAAAACAGGACAGTGTAAATAAAGAAATCCCCGCCATGATCTAATCTCTAACCAACAAGGCAGCATCAATAGGCAATATAAGTCAAACACAAATATCCTCGTGTAAATATAATACAAAAAAAAACAATAGCCTAGAAAGCCACAATGAAGGTACTCAATGACTTGGCAGAAGCCATAGCAAAAAGAGAATAAACCATTAAGGGCACGACAAGAAAGATCATAGACAAACATCAAACGCCACCGTCCCAATGGGCTTTAGGTAGGCGTCATCATAGGATCCACAGCCTGTCCGGTCATCGTACAATTAAAAAGGAAAGAATAGTGGCAAACTGTAAAAGGGTCCACCACCAAGCATGCAGTACGTTGCAAAATGATAGGGTCATAACCTCTTTTGATAAACTTTTTAACAAGTTTAACAAAGATAGTATGAAAGTGATCATGACCAAGAATCTTACGAAGTTTATAAATCACATCACCATAGAAGTCAAGTTGTGATAGTCCATGTCGCAGAAGAGTCCTTAAATTACTTTTATATTTGGAAAGAAGATCAGGGTTACGATAATAAAATTTATCAAAGGTTTTACGAAATTTATGGTAACGGTAACCCTTATTGAGTAGCTTTTTAGTTATACAAAGATTACGAATATTAAAGTCCGCAAGTCGAGTACAAGCTCTTGAAAAACGAATAAGTTGAGATATATACACCCCATAAGAAGTTGCTCGGGAAACATCCCCATCCAAGTGGGGGATAATTAACAATGTCAAAATTAAAATCATCTCTCTTGTCTTAGATTTTGCTAATTATTTCACCATTTTTAATCGAGAGATCTAAATCAAGAAAAGAAGCGATATATTAGCTTTGATTACCATAGTTGGAAGGAAAGGGTTGTCATTGTTCAGTATGTCATCCAGATACCAAGAGGTGTCATTAAAGGCTTCAATAACATCTGCCTGGGTATCTGGTAAAAGACTCAACATGAAATCTCTTTCATAGAAAAATAAAAACAAATCTGCGACAAGTGGTGCACAGTTCGTACCCATAGGGATACCAACAATTTGGTTCCATACCTGACGAAAATATTATCTAATAGGAAGATGAGTGCTTCACAAACTTCATAGCAAGTCCAAATAGTATAATTGTCTAAACTGCCGTTAGTACAAAATCCTTTAATATTATTACATGCCAAAAATGTAGTATTCTCTCTATCGAATGTTTTTTGAATAAGAGAAATTAGCTTGTCCTTAATAAGGTGATGTGGTAAGGTTGTATATAGTGTGGAGAAGTCATAAGTGCTTATTGATGAAACTTGACCTTTATTGAAATTTTTATCAAGAACGTCTCCTGCATTGTTTATAGAACAAAATAAATGAGTCCCAGAGTTTTCATAAGTTTTATCACAATATAGTTTAACGTGATCTTTAACGGCAGTAAGACAAGAAGTTAAACGTTTGGAGATGTTCGTTGTGGTGCAGGCACTAGAATCCGAAATAAAACGAGCCTTATACGGATTTGTATGTAGTTTAGGAATCCAGTACATACACTTCTCAAAACTGCTAACTACACCGCTCACGTTTTGGGTTATATATATCGATGGGTTGAATGTTTTTCAATAAAATAAAAAGGAAATACCAATTCAATCATTTTTACATCATTTCATTTTATTTTTTTCATGGGCAATGCTAGAACTAAACCACAATCAGCAATTACAAACGACCCATGTAAACACTAAAGTCACACTTTTCCCATATCTACTAAACCACAATAAGCAATTACAAACGACCCATGTAAACACTAAAGTCACACTTTTCCCATATCTACATGTAGATATGGGAAAAGTGTGACTTTAGTGTTTACATGGGTCGTTTGTAATTGCTTATTGTGGTTTAGTTCTAGCATTGCCCATGAAAAAAATAAAATGAAATGATGTAAAAATGATTGAATTGGTATTTCCTTTTTATTTTATTGAAAAACATTCAACCCATCGATATATATAACCCAAAACGTGAGCGGTGTAGTTAGCAGTTTTGAGAAGTGTAGTAGGCAGTTTATTTTGTTGATCGTTTACACCAGACTTTAAAGTAGTGCACCGAGTGATAGGTGCGGAAACAACATCATCCTCAGTAGAATTAACTGGAGTATATACGAATTGGTGCTGCCGAGTTCCAGAGATAAAACATGACGTAATGTAGGCGTCAAACAATAAATACACGTGTGAAGTAGGTGTCACAATTTAGACCCACCCTGGGATCACATATTATTTGATGGATTTCATAAAACTTACATTAATGTTACCCTTGATGTCTACTTCTTCCTAAGTAAATCTCAGTTTGACCTAAAATTCAAAATTTCCACCACAGCGAAACCAAAATGTCCGCCAAAGCGAAACAAATGTTCTCAATTTATAATTTTTCGTTCTCAAAAATATAATAGAATTAATGTAAAACTGATTTATAAAATTGACTGGCATGGTATGTAGTTGGTTCAAAACAACATTAAACATTTATTTTTAACGGATGCAAATTTGGACGCCAGCGGCTATCTTTGATAAATAGAGATCAAACTACTTGATGGATGTTCATAAAACATTACAGCAATATTACTTTTGTTTTCTAATTGGTCGTATGTAAATCAAGTTGACCGAAAATTCAAATGGCCGCCGCATCTTAGATCATTTATTGCTAGCTGAGTATATGCAGCTGCCCAGTTGGATCTTAATATATATAACCTAACGCGGCTATATTTTTTTTATCATTTGACATATAAATTAAAAAATTCTCCGCGGATAATCTATCTATCGAAATCCTATCAGTAAAGCGCTCAAAATTGTACATCATATAATCATTTTTACCAATGCAAGATTATATAAATGTGGACTGTCTGAAACCGAACTTTGTATTTTTTGTAATAATTCTAAAGAAATTATTTTACATCTATTTTATGACTGCATATTTCCCAGAAATATTCTTATAGAGCTCTTGGGTAATCTGAAGGAAGAATGTAGTATTGTGTTGAAAAAACGGAGGATATCGTTCTAGGCACTCAGTGTTTTTAACAGACATTGACAAAATTTTTTTATTTTAGAGCTCCTCTATGAAAAGTATATTTATTCTGGCAAACTGAGAAAATGTCTTCCAGTTTTTTTTGTTTATACAGAACAAGTTCAACATGTTAAACGGATTTTGAGATATTGCATTTTTTGCAATATACATGTACCCCTTAGAAAAAGGTAACATTATTAAAAAGAGATGTAATGTAGTTCAGAAAATGCTGTGACAATAAATATCATAACTATAGGTTATTTAGCAGTAATTAGCTGCACGTTACATTGTAGAATCATTTCCTGTATGATCAAATCACATCTGTATAATGTATTTTGACTTAGTGAGTGGCGAAAAGGAAATCGAATTGAATTGAATCTTGTATAACGGCTCATCAACACATTATAGTTCTTTAGAGAACCCCCCACATAGAATGGAAAGTGGTATTATAACTAACTGAGTGATGTAATACATAAGGAAATTGAATTGAACTGAATCTGCTTTAATGGCTCATCAACACATCATAAGTTATTTAGAGCCTCCCCAGAGAGAAGAGAATTTGGTATTAACTTATTGAGTGGGGAAATAGTGATTAACTTATTGAGTGGCGGAAATTGAATTTAATTGAATATTGTTTAACGGCTAATCAACACATTACAGTTATTTAGGGCCGCCCTGGACCATAAAAATCCATTCACCCCAGAGTTGAAAATGGTATAAGAACGTATTGAGTGGTGAGATAATGACTAAATAACGATATTGAATTGAACTGAATTTGGTTTAATCGCTCATCAACAGATGATAGGTTATTTAGAGCCACCCCAGAGTGAAAATACACTATTAGGTGTATAACGCACGGAAAAAGTCAAAAATCTCATCCTTATGTCTAGACAGTGAATTGTTAGTTAGCTAAAACCCGTTCCCGACTAAACTAATGTGCCAGGGTGCATAACTAAAACATTTTTTTATTCAGATTTTGGTCAAAGTTATTTCCATTAACGGTAAACCTCTTTAATATTATTAAATAATGAGCTTTCGAATGTAACTTTCTTACGAGAGCCTTGCTTTCAAATCAGTTTGTGGAGCACAATGGCCGTTGTCTCTTTAATCCTTGATTTATTTATCGCAATATCTATGACATTAATTGTAATACGGCACGGGTGTAACACGTATGATTTCGTTAATACACACGAATGTCAGGTGCGTGATATATGGTTATTACACACGTTAATACACACGAATGTCAGGTGCGTGATATATGGTTATTACCATGTTGTGTCGATAATTACTGTTACGCACTTTACTGTGGTATCCCATTAGGCCGTTAGTGACTGTTACGTACTGAAACTGATAAGAGCCAACATATTTGCATATTGAAATTCATGCCGCACACAGTTTTATTTGGCCGGATTTAGAGGGAAACATATCTAATTATACGATTTTATATTATGATTTTACTGATATTGTTTAACGGCTAATCCACACATAACGTACTGAGCATTGAATAATGATTACATAAGGACATTTAATTGAATCGAATTTTGTTTAACGGCTCATCAACACATCAACACATTATATGTTATTTAGTGCCAGCCCAGAGCGTGAAACTACACAATTACATGTAGGTGTGAACGAGCGGAAAAAAATCAAGAAGTTCAACTTAAGTCTTGACAGCGGATTGGAATGTCAGCTAAAACCGTTCATTACCCCCTAACTGATATGCCAGTGTGCGTAATTAAAACATTTATTTATTCAGATTTTGGTCGAAGTTATTTCCATTAAGCGTAAACCTTTTTTTGTTATGCAATAATGTGCTTTCGGATGTAATTTTCTCATGAGAATCGTGCTTTAGATAAGTATGTGTGCTAATAAAGCACAATGGCCGTTGTCCTTTTAATTCTTTATTCATTCGCCGTAATATCTAAGACATTAATTGTAATGCACTGCTACATGTACACGTCTGGAATCCATGATATATGGTAATTAGTACCCCTCTGAAACGATAATTGCTCTTACGCAATTTATGGTATCGCCATTCGGCCGTTTAATTACTATTACGTAATGGTACTATCACGAGTCAACACATTTGCATATTGAATTTCATACAGCCTATATACAATTATATAGTCATCGCATAATTAAAGAGGAAAGTGGAGTGCGTGGTCCAGTGGTAGAGCGCCGAACTCAGAATCGAGAGGTCGTGGGTTCGGTCCTTGCCGCGGCCAAATGAATGACTCTCACCATCGGAGATCCAGCAATACACGAAAACGGACGTTGTGGAACGTTTGTTTCGAGTCTGATTCGTGTAAAACATCGACTTGTCAAATAAGGAATTATTTGCCGAAAGTTTTTTTAATTGTTTGAAATTATTTTTTTAACATATCGCCCCAATAATAAATAGAACAAACACTCCTCTTATGATAGAGGTTTAGACCAATCTGCGTTTCGGTGTACATATAACTGATATTAGTTAATAAATCACGAGCGTGAATTAGTGTATGTCCTTTTGACGTGGAATAAAGCGATGTTGGTCGTAGAAATATACTTACACTCAATATCACGTAAGTAGTATTTTTTATTTATACAGACTTGTCTCATTTTCCAATGTTAGGTTACAACAAACAGGGTTCATATCACATATTCACCGTATTCTTAACAAGTATTCACTTTCTTCTATGCTGGCCAACTTCCTGAAAAACGGAGAATTCCCATTAAAAGATGCTTGGAAGTATTAAGTTAAAATACAAATTCATGGTCGGAAGGAGAGCGAATGGTCAGCCAGGATGGCAAACGATGTCGACTGCAAATCTTTTGTGGCGATCAAACCTATCTTACGTCATATATCCGAGATCTGGGAATTTTCTCAACTTCAACCGAAGTATGCAGAAAAATGTCGAAGTATTATTAAGCTACTTGGTAAATCTTTTAGAAAAAACTATTTGTCATATTGCTCTAAATGTAACTGCATAATTGTTGGTGTGTCAACTCATTTTATTCTTGAATGTCGTAAAACGGAACTGATTCGACTGAAACTATGGAAGTTACTTTACAATATTTTAGGTGTTGACATTTACCTTAAGTTTATTAACCTAGATCCTAGGTTGCAGATAATTGCAATGTTTAATGGCATGATACCTCTAATAAATGACATCGAAAAGAGCACACATTGTTTGAGGGTTATAATAAATGCCTTCCACTCAATCTGGACTTGTTAACAATTGAACAATTGAATAACTATATACTATTTGCAACTAGCTATATTAATTAACCCGGGCAATTTACCAAAACCATTAAAATGATTATGAAACGAAACAATTTTTATTCTTATGTACAGACGATGTCTATATTGAGTTAGTATTACATTCGTCTCTGTTTACCTGTTTACTTACTCTGTACTATTGCATATACACAGTGTAAAAATAAAAAATAAAAAATGTAAATCATGCACAGTGTTTGAGTAAATGTGGGAGACAATGTCCATGATTTACGATTTTTTCACTCTCTTCTTATATATTATATATATTTATGCAATAATGCAGCGTGTATCATGGCTGAACACAAAAAACCTGAGGTCAATAGATTTAATTCTGTCGATAAACAGCCGGGTACCAAAATAAATGAACATGTGCATACATGTATGGTTCTATGGAGAAAAGGAATTGACCCCTTTTTTCAAAAAGATATAAAGTTACATGTAATTTTCTACCTGCCTGGTTTCGAACCAAGGTCTCATACCAATAACTGATATGGGTGTTTCCACTACACCACAGGAAGTTTGAGAATGCAACTTGAATTTGTACACTGTAAATCTTTTAATAATGGGTATTTCGATGTAACCGTTGAAAACACAGTATCGCTTATTTGAAGATTTTTCCATGCCAGCAACCGTGTTCTTTAAATACAAAAAACAAAATTACTTTCAACAATTATGTGCTTGGTCACCTACGATCAAACGTACTCTGTTAAAAAGGCCCCAAAAATGCTAGTGTTCACAAGGCAGAAAATGGTATTGTTCAGAAAAAAACAAGGGCCATAACTCCGGTGTTACTGAACCGATTTGGCTGATTTTCGAACTTGTCCGAGCTTTTATTGATATTAACAATCTTTGCAAGTTTAGTAAAGATCAAGTAATAAATGAAGGTACTAGAGTGTTCACAAGGCTTAATATGGCATTTCTTTTAGCGAAACAAGGACCATAACTCCGGTAAAATTAATCCGATCTGGCTGGTTTTCGAACTTGTCAGAGCTTTCATTGATATAAAGACACTGGCAAAGTTTCCTAAAGATTCGATTAATAATGAAGGCCCTTGAGTGTTCACAAGGCAAAAGTTAATGGACGGACAGACGACGGACAACTTGTCATCCCATAAGCTCTACTGGCCTTGCCAGCTCTACTGGCCTTGCCTTGGCCAGTAGAGCTAAAAAGTGTTGGCTTGCTGTTTCCCTACATACCCACGAAAAAGGGCCCTCCCGAAAACTTTTTATAGCAATTCTTTAACATGTTTTGTTTTTTACTATCTTTAGTACATTTTTCTTTCATTTCTTAAGGTTTTTACTGTCTTTGGCAACAACAAAAAAAAATCACATAGTTATTACATGTACCTCTATACCTACCCACATATAAAATCCTGGGTCGGGATTGGGGAAACAGCAAACAATTATTTTTTAAGTATGGCCTCACAAATTCTAGCTGCAGTTTCAGCAACTGCGCTTTTCAAAGTGAAAGTACTGAAATAATGCTGAAATGTGTCGGAACGTGAAAGTTCAAGTCCCTTTCTAACCAGAAATTCACATGAAATAAAAATACGGAGGATATCAAATGAATTACCATTTCATATAGAATTTATGAAACAAGTTTAAATGAATATTTTATTAAACAAGCCTCAGATGAGTTACAATAGAAACATTTTCACGAGTTTCATGAATTTCATACAAAAAACAAACACATTTGAGAGAACTTTTATGCCACGACTAATTCTAAAATGTCCATTTTATGATATAAAAATACAAAAATACTTTAAAAAAACATGTGTATCTAACGCGTCTTTTTTAACGTGATGTCATGTGTTCCAGGAATCACCTTGATGTTGTTTGACATTATTAAAACTATTGCGAAAATAAAAAAATAAAAAATCTGAAAATATGATTATAATTCATGTATAATTATTTAATTTTCGTGATTTTATGCATGTGTAAATAATGTTGAATCGCGCAAAAATTTAATGAAACCAGTTTAATAAATGTACGTGATTCGTCATCCACATGCATGAAAACCAGGAAAATTATCATTCCCAAACTCACTAAAGAGTTTATGTTGAATTGGGTTTGAAACCAAATTCTGTATGTACATGTATATTATCCTTATTTTTTAATTAGTTTAATCATTAGTTTAATCATGTGAAACGTTCCGGAGTGTTCGCAGTGATTTATATTGCTATTGAACCAATGAAACTACAGACTTTTTATGAGTAAAAAAACATAAAACACATAAAAAACAACAACACACTTTTCACGCAAAATGTCCGAGATGAAACACAGTGATGTGTAGAGCTGGTACAATCAAAACCTGTTTTACAGGATATTAAAACTAAACTGTATGCAACTTAACATAACAAACATACCGTATTTCCCCTATTAGTAGCACCCGGGCGCTATGAAAATTTGAAAAGGGGCGCTTTTATTATGGTTCAAATTTTTCAATATTTCCCGATATCTTACCCGATTGTTTATTGTAAAATTACTATAAAACTATCTTTTTCTACGACACTGGCCCTGACTAAAACTTAACCCGACTGTATACGGAGTATAACTCTGTTATCATTGAAGCATAATAGGTAAAACGGTATAAGGTTTAATTTATGTGATAGACCAAGCCAGTGTCTTAGTTTGAATTTTCAAAGAAGGTAAGGTTTCTTAAAATTGGTGGGAGCGTTATTATTAGGGAAGGCGCTACTGATAGGGGAAATACGGTATATTTTAACTGAAATTTACGTGTGTCAGAAAAAAGTGCCTTTGTATCGACATTATATTTTTGTTTTTAAAAATGCGTTCTTTTGAAATACATGTTTTCAATTGTTTAATTTATTTACATTGACAGTACATGTATGTTTCTTGTCAATGAAATATGAAGTAAGTTTACTGTTTTACGATTGTTCATAATTTGTGCTCTGAATTCATACCATAAATTTGGCAATGTTCAGAATAAAATTGAAAAAAACTCAGCAGTGTTATTTCTTTAAAATCAACAACACATTAACATTGGAGTTACCGCTTGCAAAGGTCCTGGGTTCGATTCCCGAAGGAGTCACATCCCGGGGTTTTAAGCACACTCCCGCATAATCCGAGCCTTCTCTGACATAAAAAAAGCTTCTTTATTTTCTTCTTTTGTTCTTTATTTGATATCGACTTTTTCGTACAAAGACAGATGCAATTTCAAAACATAAACAAAAGGCCCAAGAGGGCCTGTGGACGCTCTACTTGCTCATGATAACGTTTATGTAAAAGGGGCCATAAGTCTTTCAAAAATCACTCGACCAGAACATGGCAATGACAGGTGCAACTAGGCTTAGCACTGATCATTCTCGCCATGATTCGCTGAAATCTGGCAAAGAGTTCAGAAGAGACTAATCTGGACAAAGTTTATGTATTAAAACATTTAAAGGGTCACAACTCTGCCAAAAATCATTTAATCGAAATATGGCGATAATATGCACAACACTAGGCTTGATACTGATCATCCTTGTCAAGTTTCGTCTATATCCAGTCAGGGGTTCAGGAGAACTAGCCCGGAAAAAAATGATGGTATCAAAATCCTTTAAAGGGCCATAACTCTGCCAAATATCTGTAAACCAGAACGTGACAATGACATGCACAACTAAACTTGGTGCTGATCATCCCTGCAAAGTTTCATTGAAATCTGGTGAGGGGTTCAGGAGAAGTAGATCAAAGTTTGTGTATTAAAACCTTTAAAGGGCCATAATTCTGCCAAAAAAATCATTCAACCGGAATACGGCAATGATTTGCACAACTAGACATGGAATTGATCATCCCTAAAAAGCTTCGTTTGAATCCGGCCAGGTGTTCAGGAGAACTAGTCAGAACAAAGTTTGTGTATTAAAATCTTTAAAGGGCCGTAACTCGGCCAAAAATCATTCAACCGGAACACGGCGATGATTTGCACAGCTAGACATAGAATCGATCATCCTTAAAAAGTTTCGTTTAATCCGGTCAGGGTTCAGGAGAACTAGTCAGAACAAAGTTTGTGTATTAAAACCTTTAAAGGACTATAATTCCGCCAAAATCATTCAACTGGAACACGGTGACTATGTACAACTAGGCTTGGTACTGATCATCCCTGCAAAGTTTCAATGAAATACGGCCAAATGAAGGCCCTTTCGTCTTAATATGAGGCCAAGATATAGCATATTCCAGAAAATCAAGGGCCATGACTCCGATGTAAATGTTCCAATCTGAATGGTTTTCGAACTTGTCCAAGCTTTTATTGATATTAACAATCTGGTAAAGTTTCTTAAAGACCGAATGAAAGATAAAGGCCCTATCATCTTAACAAGGCAAAATATAGCATTTTTAACTAAATCAAGAGCCAAAACTCCGCTGTTAATGGTCCGATATAGCTGGTTTTCAAACTTATCCGAGCTTTTATTTATATAAACAATCTGGTAAAGTTTGGTAAAGATTGAATGAAAGATGAAGGCCCTATCAACTTAATGAGGCAAAATATAGCATTTTTAACTAAATCAAGGGCAATAACTACGTTGTTAATGGTCCGATCTAATTGGTTTTCGAACTTGTCCGAGCTGTCATTGATATTAACAAGCTGTGCAAGTTTAGTAAAGATCAAATAATAAACGAAGGTGCTAGAGTGTTCACAAGGCTTAATATGGCAATTTTCAGCAAAACAAGGGCCATAACTCTGGTGAAATTATTTCGATCTTGCTGGTTTTTGAACTTGTCCGAGCTTTTATTGATATAAAGACACTGGCAAAGTTAAGTAAAGGTCTGGTTAATAATGAAGGCCCTAGAGTGTTCACAAGGCAGAAAATAGCATTTTTCAGAAAAAACAAGGGCAATAACTCCGGTGTTACTGATCCGATTTAGCTGGTTTTCGAACTTGTTTGAGCTTTCATTGATATTAACAATCAGTGCAAGTTTGTTAACGATCAAATAATAAATGAAGGTGTTAGAGCGTTCACAAGGCAGAAAATAGCAATTTTCAGAAAAAAAACAAGAGCCATAACTCCGGTGTTACTAATTAGATTTGGCTTGTTTTCGAACTTAACCGTGCTATAATTGATATTAACAATCTGTGCAAGTTTGGTAAAGATCAAATAATAAATGAAGGTGCTAGAGTGTTCACAAGGCTTAATATGGCATTTTTCAGCAAAACAAGGGCCATAACTCCGGTGAAATTTATCAGATTCGGCTGGTTTTCAAATTTCTCCGAGCGTTTATTGATATAAAGACACTGGTTAAGTTTCGTAAAGATTCGATTAATAATGAAGGCCCTAGAGTGTTCACAAGGCAAAAGTTAACAGACGGACGGAAGACGGACGACGGACGACGGACGGACGACGGACGACGGACAACTCGACATCCCATAAGCTCTGCTGGCCTTCGGCCAGTAGAGCTAAAAAAACTTAATTTAAATGTTAGAACCTTAATTTAAATGTTAATGTATATATGGGACATATTGCGCGACATCCTGTGCGTCGGAGGGAATGTTAAGCCGTCGAGCATGCTCAAACGAGGGCGTACGCCTACAACTGAGAACCATACCTTGTGTATGTTGAACTCCTTGCAAAGTTTGAAGTTACATGTAAGGGTTTAGTGTCTTTGTGTGTGTTCATTGTGATATGAACTGTTACTGTCAGTTCTTTTTTTTTCTTCAAACACTTAAGGTTTTAGATTTATTTTTTTTGTGTTCATTGGGGGTATGAAATGTTAGTTGCCTAATCCCACTGATCATACTGTCCGAAATTAAAAGTATCTTACTTACATAACTCTGCGTTATTTCTGATCACGTCGTCGTTGGTTGACTCTGTAAATGTTATCCGAACACTAGTATTATCTGAAAAATACTCATCAAATTTTCCACATTTAAAACTCTGTTTCTAAGATATAAGCCTTTTTGTGTCGTATATTTCTTGTTCATATCAACTAATTTAATCCTTTTTACTGTCACAAGAACCTTTTTGAGCGACATGTTGACGGTAAAATCCATGTTTAGCATAGGCATCTCCTTTAAAATTCTCGTCAGTTCAAAATGGAAGATTTCTTATGTAAGTTCAAGGTTTAATTACTGTGACGTCATATGTATTTCCAAAATAATCTAAAAATAGCCATTACAAATATGGTAAAATATTCATACGCGTGTGGCGGAATAAATGAGATCTTGCTTATAAAGGCACATTTTGAAATAAACATTATTTATCACTGAAACAGTCCGAAAGCAGACTGTAAGGTGATTGAATTTGAGAAATATTTTGAAAGAAATGATGGACTATATTTTTCTAGAGCGGAGGAAGCTAGGCAACCGGAAGTCGAATAGATCAGGTCTACGGATTGGATAGACCATTCCCTATAACAGAATTCGTTAAAAATGGTTATCTATGTCATTGTCTAACTGAAGTCTGTGTTAGACAAAATAATTAATAGTAGAGTCAGCAATTGAATTGCAACTATTAATACACCGTGTTGGATTTATACATATATATATATGTACTTGTAGTAATATTACATGATATATGTTAAGCATATGCATTTTTAATAAGTCATTGTCGTCTTATTCGGATATGTGTTATGTTATTACCTTTCTTAATATTGGAAGGTTTTGTGTTTATTGAAAATAAATTATGTAAAATCTCAAATATAATATAAAGAAATAATAATAAAATCATATAACTTCTGAAGTAAAATATGATGATGGTTTCACATCTTGTAATATAACGGACTAGGGTCACCGAGGCGGGATCTTGTAGGTAGGGTCAGTCCCAGTCGCTCGAACTCGTCTTTATGATCTTTGTTGATACAATCGAAACAGTCGAATGCGAGTTATATAGTTTTACGTAAAATACCAGAAAGATAAATGCTTTCTTATTAATGCAGTTTCCATGTTCCAATGTACTCGTGCACGTGTATTTATTTAATTAATATCTTTAAAATAGCAAATAAAGAGAATAAATAAAAGCTCATTTACAGTTTGTTGGTACAGGTACTGGCGAATTTTTGAATATTAAGTACCTAATCATTACTATTACCTTATAAATACTCACCCCGTAAATAAGAATGTTCATATATTATACATGTATATATGTTTCTAATCACAATAATGTGTTGTTTGTTATTTTCTTGTATATATTGTGTGGTCATGTTCATATGCTCTCCATATGGGAGGTAATACAAAATAAAATAAAATTTAGTTATTTCCGTAACACTGACACTGGAAAGGGCGCGAAAAATCAGCTGTTATTTTCCAAACTTGCTTGGAAAACGGAAATCATAAACTGTCACATTCTGTTTTTATTTTCACTTTCATTTTGGTAAAAGGACGTCTGCACTTAACATTTTTGAGTGTCTATGTTTATTCTTAACAATTGACCGTAGACTGTTTAAGCCCGACAGAAACTTTTAAAAGTGTGGTTCTTCGGCTTCGTCGTGCCAAGAGGATGTCGAAAAGTGGTAGTTGTTCGGTATTTCGTGAAAGTATTACTGAAAACAGAATAAATGCATATACTTGTTCAATATTTTAGGTTGGAGTCATTTGATAATTTATTTGAGCTGTGTTTTGTATATCGATCAATGTATCTTTCACCTTAGTTCTATTTATTTTATGTAAAGAAAGTGTTCGTGTGTCAATAATCTCACCAGTTACAAGGAGCATCTCAAAGTTATTACACAACTCTGTGTGTGTATTCTGAACGGGTATTTAGGCCTATATATTAGACTTGCTTTAAACATATTTATATACAAGTGTGCTGGGTTATTTTCTTAATCGTCAATATGTTTTAAAATATGTTTTAAAGGTCAAACAGTAATATTTGATATAGCAGAAAATGACAGATTCCAAATTAAACAGAATATAGCGACACAACCCAACAATCTTCTGAAAACTTGGAAAAGGGTGAAACAACTATCAAAATCGGATGATAAACAAAGAAGATAAAATTATGATCGTTTGAAGGTTCTGTTGAAACGGATATGGAAGCCGCCATTTTTAAAGCTATGACATCACAGTTCTAAATGACCATATATAGAATATTGATAAATATGAAAATTTACTCATTTATAGGGGGAAAAATAAAGTAACTATATGAAGAAAATGTATAACTAATGACAAATAATACTTTATGTGCCCAGTTAGGGAGTTTGCATTCATTTGCAGTGATTTGCTTTGCTTTAAATGATATTTATCAATATTTCTTAATATTATGGTCATATGGTACTATGACGTCTTAGTTTTCAAAATGGCGGCTCCCATATCCATTATAGTACAACCTTCAAATGGTCATATCGTTTTTGTTTATCATCCGATTTTGATAATTCTTTCACCTTTTTGCAAGTTTTTCAGAACACTCAATGAAAAAGCTGTTTGGCTGTGTCGCTACGTTTCTTTTAAATACCGTACAGTACACTACTGTATACAAGGCTAGACCTTATCATTTTTAGTTGACCAGACCACGGATCCACCGGTCTAGTAGTTGGGTAAAATCACTACAGTAGACCTGCTCAAATTTACTCAACAGAAAAAATATTTTGATTCGAGTTTTGGTTTGTTTTCATGAGTCTTAAATGCATGTTGAAGGTATCTCCACATTTCTTATGTATGCATGGTTATCCAAGCATATAAAAGCATACAGTATTGATCAAGACTTTGCTTTAAAACAATAATACGAAAAAACACTAAATAATGCCCTATGGACATTTGTTGAAACTATGTACATATTAGGTTTTTTAAACGTTAGGTTAGAAAAGTGCTGTCACTACACAATCTATCGATTTACAAATTATTTCTTTTTTGAGAATTTTTTGTTACTGGTCTATATGACCACCCAGACACAAACATTTGGTAGCCCGGCAGCAATTTGCTTTCATAATGAACATTGCTAATTTCGAACCCTAGTAGACTGTACAAAAAAAAGAGATGTTTTACCTTGCTCGATCTACGTGATTCAAACAATAATAATCTGGAAATATTATTTTTTATGACACCTTTTTAAAAACATAACATTTGATATAGGGATATGCTTTTCATTAAAAATCCCTATAAAAACATTTCTGGACACATGAACATTTGGGACCGTGGATCAACAAAATGTATTCGATAGTAAGGCCCCCCAACCACCAAAAAAGAAAAGAAAAAAACGGGGTAGGTAGGTTGATAGAATTTTATTTTTTATATATTATCATATTTTTAGAATTATTCCTTTATACTAAATTCACATTAAAAACATCACAAGCATGTTTCTTGAACATAATATGGGTGGTCCACTATATAACTAACACTTACATATCTTAAAACACTTACTTGTAAACAGTTTTTCTGTTTTCATTTTTTATAAAAAAAATAAATAAATTGGGAGTTTAAAAAAAGTTTAGGTCGGGCCTAAAAAATAGAGACGGTCGGAAGACCAGAAACGAACCTTTGGTTTTGTTTGGCCTAAGGGTAAAGCAGGTCTTTTCAGATAATCTGAGATTCTCTGATGCTGAAAGCCTTTTTGATGTTTTAAAAAATAAATGTTTGCTTCATGAACTGCATGATGAAAAATTAGAATCGAACATAAAAGGACTGGTGAGGTCAGAAAAAAGACTCAAGGCTTGCCTAGATGGTTTTTCTCTTTAGCTGCAACTACTATGTTTGTTCAGTACGATTCTGGATACATCCTGAGATGTTTATTATTTTGTATGTGTATCTTTAGTTAGTTTCTCTGGATGTGGACTTTATTGTTAGAGATTTCCTTTTGATGGGATGTAGTTTTGTTTACACTGTCTTGTCTATTTGGGCGCTGAAGACAGGATAATAGCGAGGATTGTGCGCATATAAAATCGATTCAAGCTAACCAGTAGGCCTTATTGCCTACTGACCGTTCCAAGTCGGTAACCCTGTATTCACCACCCTTTCTGTTGTTTTTTGTCTCTTTCATTGTAGTTTAAAGTCCTTGTTTGCAGTACAGTGCGGACCTACGATGCCATTGCGTTCGGACGCTGTGGTTTCTATAGGACCCTATATATCATTTTGCGATTCCTGTCTCCTTCCTATCTCTCTGAAGCAGTTTTAAATAACCTATAACAGGTTGATGAAACGTAAAACAACATGCCATACTTTAAAGTAGCTATCCCTCCAACAACAACCGAATTTTACAACATATGTACACTAAACCTACTGATGACGAGGTATAAATATAACTTAATTATTGGAAAGCACTGTAATATTGACACATAAAATATTTTTATACTTTATTTTAATAGATTTGGCAAATAAATTGGGCGTGGCATGGATTGAAAAAGAAGCCCCAAGTATGGGGTTTAACTGGGCAGCCGGTAAGCACAAAAGACCATTATGGCAAGCCCTTACAGTAAAAAACATTAAGCAATAAAGCAAATTGAATATTACAATATTAAGGACATAAATACATGTGCACCAAATTAAATGTTCATTATGAAAGCAACTTTTCTGATAAGCATTTAAGCAAGTGTTGAAAGCACGGTTGATATTCAAGCATAATTACAAGTGCACCAAATTCAATCAATTCAAATGTGTTTTAGCAATTCGTACGGACAGCAAATTTGTATATAATTTATATTTAGATTACAATTCAGTCTCTGGGTATACAGGAGCTGAATAAAGTAAACTGAAATGTATATGTCCTTCCTTTTACACCTTCGCTGCCCGCCGATAATTAAACACTACAACATTTAAACACATCAACTTGTGGTGATCCAAAAGTTCTATCAAATATGTAGTTGCACTTAAAGTCAATGCCACGGCAGTAATTATTGACTAGGTAAGTGGATCCAGATGAAGACAGTAACTGAAATAAATAACTCAGAGAAAGCAACATGATCTTGCAACTTGAAGCACTATCTGTTGAATAGAAGACAAATAATGAAAATGTCTTAAATGCGCCTGTTGTAATTATACATGTATACAACTTGATAAGGCTATTATCGATTTAAATCAATGATCCTGTGGGCACGGAGGGAGGAAATATAAGTTTGTAAATGTAAGCTCATAACACACCTTACCAATTTGTTAAATTTAGGAACAAAGAGAAAGATGTCGGTGTTCATGTACGAACAACTACACCGTGAAAATTACTCAATAAGCGAAAAACCAAATATGTGTCCTATAATAACTTTGACTATAATAAAGTTTATAGTCAGTATTATTGGAGAGCACTGTAATAACAACACATACATATATTTTTTATACTTTATTTTAATAGATTTGGCAAATAAATTGGGCATGACAAAGACTGAAAAACAAGCCCAAAGCATGGGGTTTAACTGGGCTGTCGGTAAGCACAAAATACCATTATGGAATGCACTTACAGTAGAAAGCATAAAGCAATAAAGCAAATTGAATATTA
Source organism: Cyrtodaria siliqua (assembly GCA_037043455.1). NCBI lineage: Eukaryota > Metazoa > Mollusca > Bivalvia > Adapedonta > Hiatellidae > Cyrtodaria > Cyrtodaria siliqua. The sequence goes on along the minus strand of JAWPHD010001259.1, from coordinate 219,865 downwards.
CAATATTATGGACATAAACACATGTGCACCAAATTAAATTTTCATTATGAAAGCAACTTTTCTGATAAGCATTTACGCAAGTGTTGAAAGAGCACGGTTGATATCCAAGCATAATTACAAGTGCACCGAATTCAATCAATTCAAATGTTTTTTAGCAATTCGTACGGACAGCAAATTTGTGTATAATTTATGTTTAGATTACAATTCAGTCTCTGGGTATAAAGGAGCTGAATAAAGTTAAACTGGATTTTATATGTCCTTCCTTTCACACCTTCGCTGCCCGCCATATGGACGGGAGCCCGGGCACTCCAAGTCATAGAGTGTCCAGGTTCCCATTCATCGCCCAAGACAGGGGAAACATTTTTTTGGCAGCAGCGAAGAGTGCGTACCAAAAGCAAAATATCCGAATGTCACGCCCAAAACAGAAGCGGTGCCAATTTTTTTTATATATCTCCTTATAACTGCCTACTTTGAATGATACATTCCAATCCTGCTGCTAACTGGTTAAGAAACGACCCGCATTTGATAAATGATCACCATACTGTTCAAGACAGTTATCATCAGCCTGAATGTCAGGGTGTAGCAGATCATGACCCCAATATATATCATCGCCTTAGCAGCATAGCTGTTTAGCCTCTTTCTGGCCAGTTCCATTGCAACAGGGTTTTTAGCTATAACATTATCATTTGTCGAAATATGAGTCTTTGTGACTTGGAAGATTGCTTGTTGATGACTGCATTGTCAATCCTCAAAATAATGTTTTTATTTGCCAGAATGGCTCCCCATAGAAACATTGCAAGAAGCACAGGAACCATTTCTAGAAAAGTAATGTCCCTCATAATGGTACATTTGTGCCAGTTACCTGGCCAAGGAAAAATGACCATCTTCCTTGAAGGAAACAAGCAGCACTCAATTCAGCTGAACCAGCGCTATCTATAAACAGATGCAAAGTATCACTACCATACCAAGAACTATCTGAAATGCCATTAAATCCTGATAGAAATGTTAGCCAGAGGCGGAGGTCTTCTCGAAGCTCGTGAGCAATCCTACATTTATGATTTTATGATGCGACTTACGTAGACCAGACATTGCATCATATCAACGCCTTATAAATGCTCTACTAGATCTTACTGTTTGACAGATAAAACTTCCACATTCCAGATAGAGACTGAAGCTCCTTAAGAGTGACTTTTTTATTATGTAGGAAACTATTTATAATATGAATCAACTTCTCAATTTTGTGCAATGGGATGCGAATGACCATTTGATCTGAATCAATTTCCAGCCCTAGAAAAACTAAAACTGTAGTAGGACCAACATATTTGTCGTCCGTCAGCAATAGGGACACCTACTTCAGAACAAACTCGAGTAAAGGTTGAAACTAATGATTTACATATTCCAGTCCCATGCTCACTAGCAAAAATAAAGTCGTCAAGAAAATGGTCAAGAATGACAAAGCCGAAGCAAAACTGACAAGCCAATGTAAGAAAGTAGACAACTTCTCAAACAGAGCACAAGAAATACTGCAACCCATAGGCAAACATTTGTCGATGTAAAACTTTTCTCCAACTTTTAAACCTTACAAATGAAAATCCCCAGGATGTATAGGTAATAATCGAAATGCTGATTTAACATCCCTTTTTGCCATTAATGAGATATAGGGTCCTATAGAAACCACAGCGTCCGAACGCAATGGCATCGTAGGTCTACACTGTACTGCAAACAAGGACTTGAAAATACAATGAAAGAGACAAAAACAACAGAAAGGGTGGTGAAGAAGGTTTACCGACTTGGAACGGTCAGTAGACAATAAGGCCTACTGGTTAGCTTGATTCGATTTTATATGCGCACAATCCTCGCTATTATCCTGTCTTCAACGCCCAAATAGACAAGACAGTGTAAACAAAACTACATCCCATCAAACGGAATTCTCTAACAATAAAGTCCACATCCTGAGAAACTAACTAAAGAAACACATACAAAATAATAAACATCTCAGGATGTATCAAGAATCGTACTGAACAACCATAGTAGTTGCAGCTAAAGAGAAAACCAATCTAGGGTACGACCAGAAAACCCGAGGGACGAAAGCTCATGCACCCACCTCCCTTAGTTGGGGTTTCAGTAGGTACAATCATAGAGTCCAAAGAGGTAGTCCAGTCATCGCACAAGTGAAAAGTGAAGCGTAATGACTGACTGTAGAGGGGTCAATCACTAAACATGCAGTGCGCTGTAAAACCAAAGGGTTATATCCTTTTCTGATGAACTTCCTGATTACATTTGTAAAGCGGTCAGGAAACCCGTCAGACCCCTTTTACTTTCGAAGTTTATAGACCACATCTCCATAAAATGAGATTAATAATCATTTCCACCACCTTGTCAAATGAATTATATTTTACTGTACAAAGATCATCATTTATCCCGTTATTAACACTGCTACCTTCTGGGTAAGAAATATGAGTTATCAAACACCAAGAACCATCCGACTTAGGCACAACACCAACTGAAGATACTTTTAGACTAGCCACAGGAGGGGAATTGAACGGACCAATCATTCTCCCCAAAGCAATTTCTCTATCAATCTTTGATTTTAAGGTTTGAAAATGCTGATATGCAGACTTTAAGTTTTTTGCATCTGATTTTTGTCTTGAACCCCATAATTTTGCATCGTGTCGGTTAGGATATAAAGCTAACTAATTAATTCTGTAATGTTGACACATTAATATGACTTTGGCGTAGGGCCCATAAATCGGACGGACTGACTTCTGGGTATTTGTGACTGGAAGAAACTGGGTGAGCCCGGGGGTGCAGGGACTCGCATAGGTCTGCGCTATACATTACCCTCTGGTTTTCTAGCAAAACATAACCTTGAAGGATGATCACCATAACATGATAAGCACTTATGACTGTATGAACACACAAGGCGAGAACACTGGCTCAAGTTAAAATCAAAACATCTTTTCTAGGCAAAATGACCCCCAGTACTGGCAACAGCTTGACCACCTGAGGACAGGTAAAGTAATAAAAGCTCATAATCTATTTCCCCCCATGAAGAGTTAGAGGCAAGACGAAGACGAAATTGTTGGTCATAGTGCTTTCACCCAAAACCACCATGACGCTTTGCCCAGTCCTAATGGCATTCATGTACTTCAACAATTCCTGGACTTTTTCAGAATGAGCCGATAAATAAAGGCTTGAAAACACCAAAAAATGCATCGGTCCAAGTTTCAATACTTAGATGTTTTGTCAAGAGATTGGTGGGTTTTACAATCAACTCACCAAGTGGAGATAGAACTAAGTGTTTGTCTTTGTCCATGGGGACTTGAGCCTCCAATAAACTGGCAAGATCAATGTACTGGCCAGCTATAAGCTTAGACTTAACTGAATGGGATACAGAGAACCCAAGTTCCGCATGAACGCTTTGTAATTCAAAGATCTGCATATACGGGTCTACGTCTACTGTACCTGCTTTGAAGTGCAAGACCGAGTCCAATGACATTTCTGTGAATGTGTCAAAACCCACATTAACTGTGTTCACTGGCAAAGGAGACACATGTACGTCCATCGGTGGAGAGCCACTGGTTATTGAAGACTTTGGTGGCTGAACTTTAGGAGACACGAGTACATCAAACCCGGGTGGCCCACTGGTGCCCGAGGACTTATGCGGCTGAATATACATCATGACAATACCCTAAATATATTTCCCATTTAAATGTATCCAGAAGCATTATTCTGGTAATAAAAGTAAATACAATTTCCTCATTGTTTAATAAAAGCAAAGAAAATGACGTTTCCAATGTTTAGGCCTACAAACCATTGCAGAACTACCCCGATATTGATGACGTCACTCATATACCACGCAAGATGAGACGATATAAAGATTATGTTAATAAATTTGAAAGAAAAATTGTTCTGAGGAGAATCAAAAATTGCCGGGCAAATACAGTGAAATCGAAAACATTATTTCATATTTGCAACCAGGAACAACGTAAACACCTGTATGACTAAATTGAAACGAATACATCATAATCGAAAATAAAATCACGAACAACAAAAATATTACAAGTCCGATTTCAATAAATATAAGTTTTTACATGTAAGCTCAAAGCACATCTTACCGATACTTATATTTAATTATCGGTGGTACTTTTTCATTTCTTTTTGTTTTCTTACTTAATTTTCGATTCAGTGGTTCCACTACACCGGACCATACGCCGTACGACATGGGGAAGAAAGATACTCCATGTCCACCGCCATATGCATGCCATCTTCGGGATGGTTAACATTTTGTACTATTAATTTTATTAATATTGAGTTCTGCTCAACCCGGGTCTGGAGGGCGTGAGCGGTAGCTAGCATATTTCACCACCGCTCATGAACAGTCTCAATCAAACCGAGACTGCAATATTACGTATGTGTCGTTTTCGGCCGTTTTCAAAGGTCCATTATCATACTCTTTTATACAAATTTATTAAATTTAGGAACAAAGAGAAAGTTGCTGGTGTACATATACGAATAACTACACCGTGAAAATTACTCAATAAGCGAAAAATCAAATATGTGTTCTCCAATAACTTTGACTATTATAAGGTTTATAGTCAGTAGTAATTTGAGAATCCAAACTCTATAGGCACAATATAAACGGTTTTAGCCAGCCAGGCCTAACCCCAATACTGGAGCGTCGAATTAAGAGTTGCCAACTCACAATTCATTTTACGCATATTCAGTCATGGGTATTTTTTAGAACCCGTTAATAAAACTACATTTTAATCGGCATATATACATAATTATATCGGACCACACACAGAGTTTTGATGAACGGTTTTGTAAAGTAACTTTGCCGTTAATTGGTGGGTTAGTTTCTTTAAAAACAAATTAATGAGGCCAACATTACGTGGATGACGCTTTATCTTTAAGACCCCAAGGTCGCATCTTGGCTTATATGGCGAAACGGGGTCCCTAGGGGTCTTCATTTTAATCTTCTTAATCTGCCTTCAGTGGCCCCAACCTTTGATTTTATCGAAATATATTTGATTTGAAATGCATAATATATCGTTTGTATATTTTTGAAGGGTTTACATATGTGTTTAAGACATATAAATATCCATTAGTACGAACGCAGCTCCTGACCGAAAACATAAGACCCGCCTTCTTTTTGACGTCATAATTTGTTCATCCCAAAACCCGCGCCATTGTTCAGTTATACGTTTACTGTTTAGCATGCTAAATTAGAGTAGATTATTAGCCGGAATAATTGCATTATCTTAAATTTTTCATGCTTATGATGGAGCAGGTCGTTGGAATAGGGCCCGTGTCATCGAATTCTAAGATCGCTTTCATTACAATAACAAGGATAAGAAAACAGAAAGAGACAAGACGACATAGTGTTATAGCACACGGATGTACATATATATAACACTTATCTCTCACGCATGTACATATATATAACACTTATCTCTCTTTATATATATATCCGTTGAAATGAAAGCATGTGGTTTAGACGTGGCGCATTCTAAATTGGTAAAGTGGCGGAGGGCCTATACTCCTTAAATAACACACTATTACATTTGGTTTAATTTGTCAAATGGATACAAACGTATGATCAACGTATCTGCAACATGCGTATTTACATGTGAGAATGTAGAAGCAAGCAGATTTCAAGTCAAAATGATATTGGGTTAATCAAACCGGCGTGATTATTTTGATGATTCATTTCAAGAGTGCACGTGTCTCTTTTAATAATGCATTATAGGCTAGGCGATAAATATTAAAGGGACACACGGCTATCTTGATTTGAAAAAAAACTCACGGCGTTACGGTAATTTTTCTACATAATTTTCATTTGTTCAATCATTAATATTAATTATACGAATAGTATAAAGAAAATTGTTTTTGCATATTAGTAACTGTTGATAATATTGCAGCACTAATATAATTATGTTAACTTATGGTAGGATAAGATAAAAAAAATGAAAACTCAAAACTATATTATTTATTATTTTAATTACATGTATATGCAAGCAGGGTTAAAATGATACTGGATAAAGAAATTGAGACGCTAATTTCATGCTTGATAAACATTTAAAGATTTCCGTGTGTTTCTTTAATATAATTCTGTAATATCTAACCTGCCGATATACCAGTTTGACACGTCCAAAGGCTTGAAGTGTAAAGGATCAAAGAAATGTGTAAACATTTGCACAGATGTGGAATTGAGTGAGACAAGTATCTACGTGACAGGCGGCATCTTCAAAGATCGCGATAAGTGGCATTGATCGGTAGCGCTCCTGGCTTGAGTAGACTCTGTATTTGTGTCCATAGACTGTGTACACGATTAAACAGTAATATAAACATAAATCATTGGTCTACACTGGTGTCTTTTATATAACAGCGATGCACGCGCTTTGGACGACCATGGGGACCCAGTTTGTTAAAAAACTTGAAAAGATACAGTTGTAATATATACTGGCTATAATTTTAAAATGGACACGTCTACCGATTTATTTTAATGGTTCTAGCTTTATTAATAGTTATTAGGTCTGTGTCTATTGATTAATTATAAACCATTACCACTCAGTACTGTGAAACAGTTTGCGGTTCGCATTTAATTTTAAACAATTTAGTATAATCCGTGAACGCCGATGATAGTTTATAATTATTAAACGCCGCTCACAAAATGATTGAGGCTTCCTTCCTTTTCATTACATGTTTTAATTCAGTTTGTAATATAAATATCGAGACAATTATCGATATTTTAATAGACTTGATTGTAAATAGATCGATAAGCGCAGCCCAGAAATTACCTGTATCGATAAAACTATAATAAGCTCCGCTCACGGCTAATCTGTATTTACTTAAACGAAATAAGCCGTGTCCACGTAATGAAAAACAGAGGTCTGTTTCTGGTCTTGTTCTCAAAAAAAAATAAGGTAGGTAGGTAAGATTAATATTTTTTTTAATTATTCCTAACTATACTTTATTCACATTAAAACCACCAAAAGCATGTTTATTGAACATAACATGGGTGGTCCACTATAAAACTATAAAACTGACACCTACACACCTAAAGAAATAGGGACGATCGGAAGACCAGAAACAAATTTGTTTTTTGGTCTTACTGTATATTATATTAGTATCCGTTTTTACTTGTCCGTTTTATAGTGGTCCACCGGGTGACCCATAGAATGTCCAGGAAACATGTTCTTGATATAAATCTTAATGAAGTACTGTAGTGAATGGAAGAGTAAAAAATAACTCAATTAAACAAATACCGGTATATTAAGTATTTGCCTTCCTTCCTATATATTTCCTTTAATGTAATAGGAGGATCTGTATTGTTATTTGGCATTATATGTATACAGACATTATATTGTTATTTTTGTTATTATGTATGTGATATATGCAAGTAGATTTTTAAGTAAAAAACGATACTGGATTAATAAATTAAGGTGCTTGAGAACTACTTCAGTGTGCGTTGTGTCACTTTAAGCGTCATCTAAACATCCTTTTTTCCGGTTATTACTGTAGGATGAGAACAAGACTGAAGATGTCAGTCGGCTCGATGAAAGTATATATATCTGTCCAAGATGTCAGTCGGCTCGATGAAAGTATATATATCTGTCCAAGATGTCAGTCGGCTCGATGAAAGTATATATATCTGTCCAAGATGTCAGTCGGCTTGATGAAAGTATATATATCTTTCCAAGATGTCAGTCGGCTCGATGAAAGTATATATATCTTTCCAAACTGTAGAGCCATTCATGCAGCTCTAATTAATACAGAATCTGATGTAAGTCCAAAATTATACTCTTCATCCCAACTACTGTCAGTAATTTAAAAATATTTCATTTTGTGTACTAGTATCTAATTAGCAGTCATCGATGTCAAGCTGTTTACATTTATCCGGACTATAATCATATAGAAGTTAACTCTGATATAATCTCATGATAACACAATTTAATGATAGCAAAATTTAATGATACCAGCATTTTAATTTCGGCTTTTGCACAAGTCACCCACCTACCCTTAGTTTTGCCGGTCAGAGGGAAAGTTTAATACTTGACAAACCGTTCGTGTTTGCACATTTTATTGTTGGCCTAAATAAAATTGAAATAATCTAGTGTATAGCAGAGGATCTAATAAAAAATTGAATTTCTGTTTATTGGATATGTTTAGACTATGCAGACATCGCTCACTGCAGAGGGTGCAAAATGTCGATCAATAGATGGACATCTGTTATAAAATGTTTATAGAACCTCTATCAGGTTAAACATTCTCTTAAAGAGGTTGATGCACTAGGTTCAAACAATTTGTTTTAAAAAAACTATAACTGTCGCATGAGTGTCGCGTGACGGATTCGTAAATATTGTCTCTTCTGTACAGACCTCCTTCTTGTCTGGGATTGTTTTGTAATTGTTGATGGATTTCCAAGTCAGTAGAGCATATTTTGTTAAACCAATGTTGCAGAAACAAAGAAAAATGTATACCAGATCCAATCACTGAGTGACATTTACGCACGGACCATTAAAGAGGTAAAAAAAAGAAAAAAAAAGGCGAGTGTGAAATTAGTTTCCAGACTTCTATTTATATATACATATACTACAACACTATTTCTTCTTCTCTCTATCCCTCTTCTCTCTCCCTGTAGGGCTGTGTGGGGGTGGGGTGGGGGTAGGGTGTATGTGACTACTTCTGAAACCACTTGATGGGTGTTCATGCAACTTAACAGAAATGTTGCTCTTGGTGTTTAGATGGTCCTAGGTAAACTAAAGGCTGACCTGACATTCAGGATGGCTAAGGCAATCTAAAAATAAATTATAAAAATACAAGTTATATGGGAAAAAATGGTAAACACTACCATGAAACCACTTGATGGATGCTCATGAAACTTAACAGGAATACTGTCATTGATGTCTATTTTGTCCTAAGTAAAAACCAGGTTAGTCAGAAATTGAAGACGGCCTCCCTCAGCTAAAAATAAATTCGAATGAAACTTCACACCTGTATTTAATATCAATAAAGAAACTCATTTATTTTGGCACAGTTATGCCAATTTCTGTGTCTCCTGCGTAGCATGGCAGACACTTAGGGATTACTTTGTCCATATCACTTTAACCTGCAAACTAACCTTGACATAGCTTTAAAAGTATGTGACCTATGTTCCTGAAACTTCACATACATCTTCAGCTTTTCTCGTGAAATATCGTTACATACGTCCAATAACTCTGACTTTCATATCGGCAGAGTTCTGCCTCTTTTCATAAAACTTGAACCTGCGACCTTGCCTAGCTCATAACTGGCCATAACTTGAAAAGTATTCGACCGATGTTCATGAAACTTGAAATATTTTCATCTTACCACAAGGAAGGTCGTAACAAATGTCAAATAACTTTTCAGACTATCAGTTTGGTAGAGGTATGCCCCTTTTCTAAAAAATTAAACCTACAACCTAACCAAACTCACAACTTTAAAAGTAGATGAACTATGTTCATGAAACTTTACAAATATCTTCATGTTAACCCCCAAGGAATGTCGCTGCACATGTCCAATAACTGACTGACTGAGTTATTCCCATGTATATTTTCCCCAAAATGTTTGAGGAGTCGCCACCTTTTCCAACCGTCCCATGTTTGTCCGGATCATAAATTCAAAACTACTGATAGGACTACAATGAATCTTCAAAAAAATCAGAGGAAGTGCGTGCAGAGTGCAGAGTAACTCTGTCTTCATTCAAATTAGAGTTATTGATCTTTGTCATGTTATATTTAGATTTTTTGTCCGGAGCATAACTTCAAACCTATTTATGGGACTACACAATGATCGAGGGCAATGAAGTCTTTTTATGTATGTACTAAATCAAAAGTTAGGTTGGATCAGTATTCTCCACTACAAAGGTAGGGTAGCCTAGGTAGCCAGGATTTTTAATTGATCCTTAATATTATTACGACATAATACGGGTTTATATATCTTAAAACACTTAAAGACATAAAAAGTAAAACGTGTCTGTATGGGGTAGGGGAGGGCGGCGGAGAATGGAAGGTAAGACAGTTTAGGGTCGAAGCATTAAAGATAGGGTCGGTCGGAAGAAACAGATGTTATTTTGACACGCACTACTACAAAATATAATCTCGAAAAAAGAATGTGGATGTCTCTGTATCCTCAGTCAATCGGGGAGCAGCTTTAAATAACCTTCATTATTTACTAGCTGGAACACATGGATCGTTTGTATGACACAACTACCAATAAGCGATCATATTGTCCTTAAAAAGACGATTGCTACTATACACAGGCCTAATAACAATCAGATAGGAAACTTCAAGAGCATCAAGAATTGCAGGGCAATCCATAGTCCCCCACCGGCCCAGACAAGCATTTTCCAGACAAAGATCAAGGTCAAGGTCACAATTACCTTATTTTGGTACGCGACACACCGCTATCCCCAGATGTATTCACATATCAATTTTGGTATATCTAAGTTTTATGGTATTGAAAATACGGTCCGGACAAGCATTTTCTATGACAGAGGTCACATGTCAAGGTCGAGGTCACAGTGATCTTATTTTGGTACGCGACACACAGATATCCCAAGGTGTATTCACATACCAAGATTGGTATCTCTAAGTGTTATAGTATTGAAAATACAGTCCAGACAAACATTTTCTACGACAGAGGTCACAGGTCAAGGTCACAATGACCTTATTTTGGTACGCGACACACCGCTATCCCAAGATGTATTCACATACCAAGATTGGTATCTCTAAGTGTTATGGTATTGAAAATACAGTCCAGAAAAATCATTTTCTATGACAGAGGTCACAGGTCAACTGACCTTATTTTGATATGCGACACACCGCTATCCCAAGAAGAATCTACATACCAAGTTTGTATATCTAGGTGTTATAGTATAGAAAATATGGCCCGAACAAACATTTTCTATGACAGAGGTCACATGTCAAGGTCAAGGTCACAGTCACTTATTTTGGTACGCGACACACCGTCATCCCAAGATGTATCCACATTCCAAGTTTGGTATCTCTAAGTGTTAAAGTATTGAACATACGGTCCAGACAAGCATTTACTATACATTTTCTATGACAGAGGTCACAGGTTAAGGTCACAATGACCTTATTTTAGTATGCGACGCACCGCTATCACATACCAAGTTTGGTATTTCTAAGTGTTATAGTATTGAAAATACGGTCCAGACAAGCATTTTCTATGACAGAGGTCACAGGTCAAGGTCAAGGTGACATTATTTTGATATGCGACACACCGCTATCCCAAGATGTATCTCTAAGTGTTATAGTATTGAAAAACGGTCCGGACAAGCATTTTTTATGCATTTTCTATGACAGAGGTCACAGGTCAAGGTCACAGTGACCTTATTTTGATATGCGACACACCGCTATCCGAAGATGTATTCACATACCAAGTTTGGTATCTCTAAGTGTTATAGTATTGAAAATGCGGTCTGGACAAGCATTTTCAATGACAGAGGTCACAGGTCAAGGTCACAGTGACCTTATTGTGGTACGCGACACACCGCTATCTCAAGATGTATTCACACACCAAGTTTGGTATCTCAAAGTCTTATAGTATAGTAAATGTGGCCTGGACAAGCATTCGGAAGGACGGACGGAAGGACGGACGGAAGGACGAGTTGCAAACCTATAGTCCCCCCTCCTCCCACCCCCGGGACCGGTTGGGGACTAATAACCAACTGATAGGGGTTAAATAACCAACATGTCATGTGACATCTGAACTGTTCCTTCTATCGCAAATTTGCATTGATTCTAAAGGTCATGTTTTCAAAAGGTTTATAATGAATGGTAAAATGGTTCTTTATTTTATATACTTTAATATAAAAAAACACGAAAGTTAAAAATAAAAATTGAATACAATTGTAAGTTTCCTATCTGTTTGTTATTAGGTCTGTGAAAACGGAGTTGTTCAGTCAGATGCGGATCCAGGTAACTTTAATAAATATTCGACGAGCAAATACAACGAGCTCGGTCTATTTATTGCCTTTTTTGACAGATTCACAGGCACAAACCGTTGCCTGGCTTGGTTGGTGGGCGAAGGGCTCTCTTTTCTTTAAATCTGGTCTGGTAAATAAATACTGATAAAGGTGATCCTTTGAGAGCAACAAATACAATTCAGAGAATAAAGCAGCAAGAATGAATGCATATTGACACGTTTTAAGGTGTTTTGGTGCGTATGACAAAGAAACATTACTACCTTGTAGTTAAACGGATTTTTATTCCATGATAAGATGGGAATTCATGGGTTTCAACATATGAGTGGAGATCCCGAGTGGCTTTTGACGGGGTTGGGATACAACCGAAAAACATGGTGTGATCGACATGTTTTTTGTTAATGTGTGGTAAGCCACCACCAACCTACCAAAAAAACAACAGCGGTGGGAGTTGGGGCGGGAGCATTGGGGTGGGAGAGGAAGGAGACAGACTTAAGTGTATTACTAGTACTTTTTATATACATATCTTGGAAATAGGTAATTTCATTATCGATGTTTTTGAGGCGGAGGAGATGAAGAGCGAGTGATCAATCGTTCCACGCATCATTTTTCTTTTTGCTTCTGTTTTGTTTCGATGGCGACAGAAATCTTGTGTGACTCCCTTTACAATAATTATCTTTTCATACTATTCATACTGTCTTTGAAGCCGGATGTAACCATAGGTTTCTTAGGCCTATTTTGATAATTTGTTTTCCCAGTCTGATTTTTTTTACATGAGTGTTTCAACAGAATGTGCAGCAGCTCCTAATGTCTGCAGATTATTTGCCCATTAAGCACGTTTTTATTTCTTGAGGTAAATAAAGTGGGTCTGGTGGCGTGGGTTAATTAGGGGTTGAGTCTTAATTGCTTTTGGCGCCTTATGCTTTTGTTCTGGGTCTGGTGCGCCGTTAAACGTCAACTCTTAAACCTAGGCCTCGCCCCCGCCCCTACCACACCCCCACTCTAAATCTTTATGTTTCAACATTTCTTTTAACTGCAGTGGATTATAAGCACAGTCCGTTATAAACATGGCTGTATCTTACTATGAAAAAACTCTTGACGCTTTATCAACATTGAACTTTGAGCCACTATGTTCTACGAAAAATACAAAGTAGATTGATTTCAAAGGCGTGCTTGTTATTTTAAAGCATGGATACGGGCAATAAATAAGTTGTTTAAATAGCTGGTTGACAGAATACATGGCATTAGCTTGATATATCATCATGATAGTCTTTCAAAATTGACTGAATTGAAAGTATGGGCGTAAAAAATCGCTTTATTTTTTGCATGTTTTATGCTCGATTTGAAAGTATTGAACAGTTCTTTTGTTATTTTTTTTGTGTTCTCACATTTGTGTCATTCGTATAAAAACAATCAAATCGGGGATGATTTGGGAATAATGACTCTATATCTCAGGATATCGATTTACTACCATTTCTTTTAGATAAATTCGAGCCGACAAAATGGCGATTTTTCAGGTTTATTCAAAGAGGTATTCGAGAGGAAACTATTTGTGTCGTTTTCATGCTGTCGTCAACTGAACCACCATGCGTAGGAAAATGACGGTCTGCTGCTACACTGATAAATGAACATGTATCCTATGTATATATGCCATTGACCTGACCAGACTACTTTTTCTCCCATAAACCCAAGCGTCTATTAAGAGAGATGATACTAGTATCGATCGAGCGTGAGAATGCCATTTTGCGTTGAAAATTAAGTGCGCACGCGCACCACTGATTCGATAAAGAACTGACATGGAATTGACATGAAAGTAAAAGAATCGATGTGTGTATTTGTGGATTATCTTGTCAAATAATTTCAGGTAAACACAATTAGCATTTGAAGAAAGATACATTAAATATATGTTATTTCCAGGTGTGTACATGATAATAGTGAAATATTTAGGTAACTTTCGGTTCCGGTGGATAAGATGGCAAAACATTATCAGGAGAAAACTATTTGTTCAAATATATCCCCATCCTCTTCATAAATCATTTTAAGCATCAAGTTTTCCCTGTTTGGTGATGAACTTGTTTATATATCTGTCTATACCAAAGATATTGAAAGATGGCTACGCATATTCAAGAAAATCGGATTCAGCGTGTCCGATCCAAGCAGAACTACCAATAATAAAAACTGTGCACTGTGACAGATTTCAAAAAAGCACAACGGTCATTGAAATGTAATGTTTGCCAATATTTGTTTTGCTTTCACTGCAGCAAGATTTCGGTATGATGAAACATGAGCCAACACCAAATCTCCCTTTTAATTGTGACGGAAGCACAAGAGTCCTGCCTATTAGTAAGTTGAACGTGTTGGTTGCAATCATTCAGAATCAGAAGGGGCAACTCGGGGATTTTGAATCAAAGGTAAAGAAGCTTGAAACGAGTACTGTTGAAAGCCGCGGGTAGATAAGGCGAATGAGGCATACCGTGAACGCGAAGAAAGAAAATGTAATGTCATTATCCATAACATTTCTGAAGGAATCTGATATAAAGGAAGCAGATGCGAGAAACATTAGAGATATATTTGACTCAATTGGGACGGATGATGTTAAATTCGTCTAGATCGACCTTCAGACAAATGTAGATTGGTTAACGTAAAATTAAAGTCTGCATTTGACAAGCATAAAGTTCTTAGAGGAACCAAGGCACGTTGGAACAAAGATGATACTGAGGAATAAGAACAAGGAGTGAAGCAATCTCTTCATTACTTCTGACCTCACCAAGGATGAAAGGGCTAAGAATAGGGAGTTGAAGTTAGAACTAAAAACTAGAAAAAGAGGAGAAAAATACTAACCTTGTTATATTCAGGGGTAATATTGTGGATAAAACAGACAGAGGAGAGGCTCCAGTAGGCGGGTGCCCTTAGGATAATGGAATGGCCAGCTGGTGAAGAAACTGTAAATGTAGTTATAGTTCTAATTCAGTTTTTCTCAAGGTTATATCTTTTACATTTAATTTCTTATTATATGTTTTGGCATACACATGTAGTCACTCAATCTGTTTTTCAGAACTCGTTGAGTGACGATGTTTTTGAAGCTAGTCGTGAAAGTTTTTAACTAGTGATAAAGACATTAACCCTATACACGGGAAGAGGGAGGTTGTTTCTGAAGCTATTCATGAAAGATCAGAAAATAGTAATAATGACACTAAACGAGAATAGTGACAAAAACAATGCATCTTCTTATATGGAATCAGAGAAATCAACTGAGTTTAATTTTGATACAATTAGATGTTTATATACAAATCCAAGGATGATGGTAGAGGTGTGATTATATATGCGAGCTCTGACCCTAATGTATCAGCAAGTGATTACTTGAACTCATTATATAGTGATGCATTGTGGTGCAATTGTCAAATTGACAATGTTATTGGAACTATTTATAGAAGTCATTCTAGTCAAGAAAACAGCGAGGAGTCAAGAAACAATCTTCTTAAAGAAGAAGTTGGAAGAAGCTGAATGTTTGAGTACTTGTTGATAACTGGGGACTTCAACATGAAGGATATTGATTGGAGTACATGTACTACACGTCATTCTGAAACCCACAATGAGCCTAAATTTATTGAAAATCTAAGAGACAACTTTCTCTTTCAACATGTAAGAGAAAACACGCGCTATCGGGAGGGTCAGATAAATAGTATACTTAATCTTATCATTTCTAAGGATGACAATGACGTGGAAAATATAGTAATTCTGTCTTCATTAGGTATAAGAGATCATGCAGTAATAGTTTTTGATTGTATATGTCCCTAAACAGAACTCTGCAATGAAAGAATCAAATACAAATATACAAAGTGTAATATTGAAGTTTGTTCTGATGAAGTGGAAGTATTTATTGGGAGAATAAATTTAAAGACTGTGATGATACGCAAAGTATGTGGAATGCGTTCATGTGCCAGTATGAAGACAGCGTAAACAAATATGTACCAAAATCAAATTTTAAAGCAGGTTGTATACCTAAACCATTGTGGATAACTGGAGAAGCTCTAAGAGCAATTAAGGATAAGCGACATGCATGGTCCAAATATATGGTCCCAAAACGCAAGACTGATTTCGACAATTACACTCAAATACGCAACAATGCAAATGAAATTGTTAAGACCGCAAAACGTAACTTCGAAAAATTATTCGCCTAAGGACAAAGAAAGAACCAAAGCAATTTTGGAGGTAAGTAAAGAGAAAAACTAAAACCAAATCTGGTATAGTTAACTTGAAGAAAGGAGATGGTTCCCTAACAAAGACAGACAAAGAAAAAGCAGAAGTTTTAAATGAATTATTTTCCAGTGTTTCTACTTATGACGATGGAAAATACCTCCACCATCTGTTTACAGATCCACTGCAAGACGTTATTACTAATAAGGCTGAAGTAATAAGCTTTTACATCAATTAGATATCAGTAACTCTATGGGCCCTGACAACATGCACCCTCTATTATTAAAGTATATGCCTGAGATAGTGTCAGTACCATTAACCTTTGTTTTTCAACAGTCACTAAAAAATGGACAAATTCCAAAAGAGTGGAAGGACGCGAGGGTATCTCCATTATTCAAGAAGGAACCAAAATCAGAACCTGGAAATTATCGCTCAGTTAGCCTTACATCAGTAGTCTGTAAACTCATAGAAAAGATTGTTAGAATTCATATTATTAATCATTTAATTGTGAACAAATTACTCTCTAAATCACAATTTGGCTTTCGCCCGGGTAGATCATGTGTACTTCATCTTTTGGAAGTTTTAGAAGATTGGTCAGACTTTGTGGAAAACAACGAATGTTGGGACATTATTTACTTGGACGTAGCTAACGCATTTAACACGGTCTCGCATCAAAGACTTCTTCAGAAATTGTCTGCATATGGTATAAGAAGAAATGTTCATTCATGGGTATCAGAATTTCTTACATCTAGGAGGCAACATGTTGCTACAAAACGTGAAATGTCTTCCTGGAAAGAAGTTGCCAGTGGTGTTCCTCAGGGAAGTGTACTTGGACCAGTATTACTTATAATCTTTGTGAATGACATGCCAGATGCTTTTCAGAGTCTCGTTAAGATTTTTGCGGATGACACTAAACTTTAAGCACCAGCACCTTAATCTCAGACTCGTCAAGAGGACGTAGATACACTTCATCAGTGGTCTGAAGCATGAAACCTAAAATGCAATACTTCAGAATGTAAAGCAATCCATTCTGGTCGGGACAATGTTCTGCATCAGTATTCTATGAATGCTGTTAGAAGCAGTAACTTAGAAGCAGTAACTGAAAAAAACAGATTTAGGCTGTGGACCCTATGATGACGCCTACCTAAAGCCCAATGGGAGGGTGACGTTTGATGTTTGTCTATGATCTTTCTTGTCGTGCCCTTAATGGTTTATTCTCTTGTTGCTCTGGCTTCTGCCAAGTCATTGAGTACCTTCATTGTGTCTTTCTAGGCTATTGTTTTTTGTATTATATTTACACGAGCATATTTGTGTTTTACTTATATTGCTTATTAATGCTGCCTTGTGGTTTAGAGATTAGATCATGGCGGGGACTTCTTTATTTACACTGTTCTGTTTTAATGGGATGACAGTATGGTTAGTGTGAGGTTTGGTGCACCCTGGGAACCGGTTTAAACCCCCAGTGGAAGAATTTGCCACTGACCGTTCCAAGGCGGTAGCCCTATTGTCAATCATTTTGTGTTTGATGTGTCGTTTGCTTCTCATATTACTTTTGCCATCTTGTTTGTCTGTTTGCGTGTTTGTTTCTGTGTTTTGTGGTTGACTGTCCTCCTTGAATGCTACTTTCCCTGTCCGATCTTTTTATATTTCTTTGCACGGGAGCAACTATCCTTGGTGGTACTGGTGTTATATTCGAGTAATCATTTTTATTGATTTTCTGTTGCTATGACAATTTCATTATAATTATAATCTTGAATAGTTCCAATTTGAAGCTCCATATCACTCGGCGACAAATATAAACCAAAAACAAAACCTACTTTACTTCTGGCACATTTCAACGTATCTTGATATCTTGATATTTGACTTGGCGAATCTACTGGACTAGAATTTTTTTTCTACATTTGCGAGAAATTGTTTCTGGGCATCAAACGTTGTACCAGTGCCTATGATATCAGTTCTTGTTTGAGATGGCGAGCCAAGAATTCCCAGCAATAAATTCTTATAGAATCATTCTTCTTTCTTCTCCTGCATGTGTGAATCCATCCGACTTATCAAGTATAAATGTAGTCCATGCATCGTTTGCTTCGGACCCTTGTGCAATATAATCTATATGATACGTTGTTTCTAATTTATATTCTGTAAAACTACATATCTTGCTGTCATACACAGTATTTGGTTGTAGACGTGGATGATAACCACTACTAGTCCAATAATTATAAATCGTCCCTAAACCTTGGTTATAACTTTATCACCAGTCCGTGTTTTTGTCTACGTTGAATTCTCCACATATTCTTTCATAAGCACTGCGGTTAAAAATAATTATTAAAAGCATTCCAACTAGGTTTTTGTGGCATGCACTTAACATAATATTTTTCTGGTTTGGTAATACATGTGGAACTTGAACAGTGAGGCAATAATATAATCTGTTTACATATGATTTTGATAATAAACGCCACAAGCTGTTGTAGCCAACCACAAAGCAAAGTTTAACTGATTCTGCCAAACAAACTCATCCAATCTTTACGCCATCGTTGTACAAGAGCATCTGATTTCACATATGGGAATGACGCTTTAAAGCTTTTTCCATCAGATGGACGGGGTAAAGCAAAAAGGATGCACTATTTCCTTATTTGAAAATGAGCGTTCAGATTATGCAGCCTTCAAAGTTCCATTTGATATAAAAGCGGGTTCTGTGATTAATTGTATAACCTCGGAAAGTA
The DNA here is from genome assembly GCA_037043455.1 of Cyrtodaria siliqua. Lineage (NCBI taxonomy): Eukaryota > Metazoa > Mollusca > Bivalvia > Adapedonta > Hiatellidae > Cyrtodaria > Cyrtodaria siliqua. Next base: position 200,974 of record JAWPHD010001259.1, on the reverse strand, counting down.
ACCCTAGATATTTAAAATTAAAAAGTTCTTAATTGAAAGATGAAGCAACCAACAGCACCTTTGTATCCTGAACTGTCTACAGAAGATGGGCAGAATTACAGACTACAGAAAATATCTGAATGGGAGCAGAGATTTATAACAGAAAAAGATGCAAGAAAATCGCTTTAGACATGGAATAAATATTATTAATGGTATTGATATGGTATTGACTTCTGCGAGTCTTGGAATGGGTGGGGTGGGGATAGGCATCCTTTTAACTATAATTGCCGCACCGATTGTTGTATCACTAGAAATAGCTTCTTTTATCTGCGGGGTTCTTGGAATTGCTGGCAAGTTGATCAGCAAAAGTCTGTACATTTGAAAGCAAAAAATCATGATGAAACATTATGATTGTTGGAAGCAATTTAATCAGCATGAAAGACTTGATTTCTAAGGCTCTGCAAGACGGGCAAATATCAGAGCAAGATTTTAAGATGATTTTAGATGAAGTTGAAAGGTATACTAAGATGAAGGATGAAGGATGAAATAAGGGTTAAGAAATCGGATAACAGTGAAGAAGAAACAAAAAGAAATTGATAGAGCAGGGAAGAGCAGAAGCAATGGACACAATGCAAAAAAGCAGAGCGCATATGTATATAAAAACTTTAGTCTGGACCACAGACTCAACTGTGTTCTAAAGCGAAACTTCGAGGCTGTGGCCCAGAACGAGGTTCTGGGCCAGAAAGCTCGTTCTGGGCCAGAAAGAGGCTGTAAAAAATCGAAAACGAGGCTGTGGCCAAGAATGCTAATTTTATATACTACTTTGAACAATTGCTTAACATGTTTGCTTTCAACATAATATTTCAAAGACCAAATGGGTTATATGTGTGGTCGCGGTTTCCCGACTGACCCCATGTTTGAGGGCCCTAAACAGTTTACATGTATGCAAAAAAAATCAAGTTGAATTATGTTTTCTGTCTGTTCTAACTGTGCCTGAGATTAACCCATTTAAGTGCTCAAATTTAAGCTGCTTTACTTGCATTTTGCCAGTCACTTTTCAAAATGCCAGTAAACCTTTGAAGCACTGGCAATATTATGCAAGTCTTTAACAGTCTTATAGTTTAGAAGATTGCTAGAAAAAGTAAAACTATTTACGCATAATATAGTTGTTTATTGTTTTCTAGAGTGAGCTATAATTTGCCAGTTCAGTTTTAATCAACTGGCAAAAAGACGCCATTTGGAAAATATGCAAAATTCGAGCCATGAAATATATATAAGTCATCCATCATTTGTATATAGACCAGCGACTTCAAAACAGGTCCCCAACCAGAATTATATAGACCAACCACTTCAAAACATGTCACCCATCATATGTATATAGGTCAACCATTTCAAAACATGTCACCCATCATATATATATATACCAACCACTTCAAAACAGGTCAGCTACCAGAATTATATAGGCCAGCCACTTCAAAACAAGTCACCCATCATTTGTATATAGACAAGCCACTTCAAAACAGGTCACCTACCAGAATTATATAGACCAACCACTTCAGAACAGGTCACCTACCAGAACTATATAGACCAACCACTTCAGAACATGTCACCCATCATTTGTATATAGACCAGCCACTTTAAAACAGGTCATCAACCATAATTATATAGACCAGCCACTTCAAAACATGTCACCAACCAGCATTATATAAACCAGCCACTTCAAAACATGTCACCCATCATTTGTATATAGACCTGCCACTTCAAAACAAGTCACCTACCAGAAGTATATAGACCAACCACTTCAAAACAGGTCACATACCAGAATTTTATAGACCAACCACTTCAAAACAGCAATAGGAAACAAACCTATTTGTTTTGCCTAATGAGATAGTGGTTAATATGTAATGATAATGAGATAATGGTTATGTAATGGCAATGACATAATGATTATGTAATGGTAATGAGATAGTGGTTATGTAATGGCAATGCGATAATGATTATGTAATGGTAATGAGATAGTGGTTATGTAATGATAATGAGATAATGGTTATGTAATGGTTATGAGATAATGGTTATGTAATGGCAATGAGATAATGATTATGTAATGGTAATGAGATAGTGGTTATGTAATGGTAATGAGATAGTGGTTATGTAATGGTAATGAGATAGTGGTTATGTAATGGTAATGATTAGCTGATTACAACAATATAAGTAATGTACAAAAAACAGGTCAGCTATCAGAATTATATAGACCATCCACTTAAAAACAGGTCAGCTATCATAATTATATAGACCATCCACTTAAAAACAGGTCAGCTACCAAAAGTATTTAGACAAACCACTTCAAAACAAGTCAGCTACCAAAATGATATAGACCAACCACTTAAAAACATGTCACCCATCATATAAATATAGACCAGCCGCTTCAAATCATGTCACCCATCTTTTTTATATAGACCAGCCACTTCAAACCAGGTCACCTACACGAATTATATAGACCAACCAGTTCAAAACAGGTCACCTATCATAATTATATAGACCAACCAGTTCAAAACAGGTTACCTATCATATATATAGACTAACCTCTTCAAAACATGCCACCCATCATATGTATAAAGACCAACCACTTCAATACATGTCACTCATTATATGTATATAGACCATCCCCTTCAACACATGTCACCCAGTTTTTGTATATAGACCAGCCACTTCAAAACAATTCACCAAACAACATTATATAGACCAGCCACTTCGAAACATGTCACCCTTCATTTATATATAGACCAGCCACTTCAAAACGGACACCAACCAGCATTATATAGACCAACCGCTACTAAACATGTTATCCATCATATATATATAGACCAACCACTTCAAAACATATCACCCATCATATGTATATAGACCACCACTTCAAAACAGATCAGCAACCAGAATTATATAGATCAACCACTTCAAAACAGTTCACCCACCAGAATTTTATAGACCAACCACTTCAAAACAGGTCACCTTCCAGAATTATATAGACCAATCACTTCAAAACAGGTCACCTACCAGAACTATGTAGACCAACCACTTCAGAACATGTCACCCATCATTTTTATATAGACCAGCCAATTTAAAACAGGTCACCAACCATAATTATATAGACCAGCCACTTCAAAACCGGTCACCAACCGGCATTATTTAAACCAGCCACTTCAAAACATGTCACCCATAATTTGTATATAGACCAGCCACTTCAAAACAAGTCACCTACCAGAATTATATAGACCATCCACTTCAAAACAGGTCACATACCATAATTATATAGACCAACTACTTCTAAACAGCAATAGGAAACAATTTTTTATGTAATGGTAATGAGATAATGTTTATGTAATGGTAATGATTAGCTGATTATAAAGATATAAATGCACAAAAAAATCAACAATTAAATGGCAAACACATGTGTCTGATGTTGAAATTAAAATTACACATGTTGCTGAATAGCCCTCCCCTCCATGCTCAGAAGAATAGATTAATAAATTTTAAATTGCAAAGAAAACCATCCTCAGCACATTGATTATACATATATATCAATATGTGTTTCCATGGCAATATTGAAGAAGGCTTCTGCATCTGTAGAAATACAGTAATGTTTCATGTAAGTGCTCCTGCTACATAATACTATGTTGCTTTTCTAAATGTTATTTTGCATTTTTATCTTTCACACGATTGCAGTCTCAGGCATTCTTATGCGTGCAATTAAATATATATACAGCCTCTGAGCTGACCCTTAAATAGTTTGTCTACTAAGAACTATGTTTTGCATTGATACATCTTTTGTAGATTAAAGAGGCAATTACCAAACTGAAGACATAATAAGCGGTGATATAACAACTAAGAGGTAGGCCCATTTTCTTCACAGGACGTTTAACACACATGGAACAGTTTTAGTGACACATACATCATCAGAAAAATGTAATACACAGAGGCCAGTTATAGTGACACATTATTATCAGGACGGTGTAATTCACATAGACCAGTTATAGTGACACATATATCATCAAGAAGATGTTATACACAAAGACCGGTTATAGTGACACATATATCATCAGGAAGGTGTAACACACATATACCAGTTATAGTGACACATATATCAGCAGGAAGGTGTAACACACATATATCAGTTATAGGGACACATATATAATCAGGAAGGTGTAATATACATATACCAGTTATAGTGACACATATATCATCAGGAAGGTGTAACACACATATACCAGTTATAGTGACACATTTATCATCAGGAAGGTGTAACACACATATACCAGTTATAGTGACACATATATCATCAGGAAGGTGTAACACACATATACCAGTTATAGTGACACATATATCAGCAGGAAGGTGTAACACACATATATCAGTTATAGGGACACATATATAATCAAGAAGGTATAATACACATAAACCTGTTATAGTGACACATATATCATCAGGAAGGTGTAACACATATACCAGATATAGTGACACATATATCATCAGGAAGGTGTAATATACATATACCAGTTATAGTGACACATATATCATCAGGAAGGTGTAATACACATAGACTAGTGCCATATATATCATCTGTAACAGGTATATGTCTGTTATACCTCCTGATTATGCATATGTCCCTGATTATACATTTGTCCCTATAACTGGTATATGTGTGTTATACCTCCTGATTATACATTTGTCCCTATAACTGGTCTATGTTGTTATACCTCCTGAGTATACATCTGTCCCTATAACTGGTATATGTGTGTTATACTTCCTGATTATACATTTGTCCCTATAACTGGTCTATGTTGTTATACCTCCTGAGTATACATCTGTCCCTATAACTGGTATATGTGTGTTATACCTCCTAGGTATAACACACATATATCAGTTATAGGGACAGATGCATAATCAGGAGATATAACACACATATACCAGTTATAGGGACAGATGTTCTTAATACATTGTTTAAAGCCTGCTCAATAACACAGAGAGACCAGTTCGTATGCGGACAGTTTATACATACTCAAGAACATATAAAATTACCATGTGTATTGATTCAGGGCAGTTATAATCAGGAAGTATTACAAAGAAGTAAATGTGTTTGTGAGGATATAGTATTAAAGATGTATAATATGTATACATGTTTTCGTTTGCATAAAAAGGGTTCCCTGGAGGACACGACATGTCGATTTCATGAACAGAAAGACAAATCTATGTTTCAGAGGATACGGATTCATCTTGTTTAGTCCCTCTGCAAGTGATTATTTTATTTGTATATAATAGAATATCCTTTTCCCATATATGACATGCAGTCGATACTTTTAAATTTATAATAAAATTGTTTTATATAAAGAAATCTTCCTGATTATGTATCAATCAATTTTGCCTGAATCTTTTTATATTGGTTGTATGTAACATAAAATATAGCATTTAAACAATTCAATTGGATTTCATTTTATTTAAACAGGACTTGAGTAATTTAAATGTAACAAATGATATTGATGGAGTTGCAGCCTCCTTAGTGAAAATATAATCATCTTCCCAGGTTTAACATATGTAAATTAGACAAAACTTAACTGTCTTTAAATGAAGCTCTATTGCTACTAAAACTATTCAGAGTTTGATGCTGTGAAAAGTTGAACACTGTTTAAAGATGCCTATAACTCGATATAATTTTATTTCTGTTCTACAACTTAACAAACCATTATTTATTTATATGCCTACACTTAACAGCAGACCATATTCCAGACATGGACAGATTGTGGGGTATGAAGGACATATAGCTTATAGAAGAAATGGAAAAAGATAAGTTGTAAGTGCATTTGATATTTTATTTAAGAAATGAAATATATCTAGCTAATTTATATTGTTCCAAATCAATACCTGGTGGGTGGTACTTAAAGACCATATACACCAAGGACCGCAGACATGATTCGATGTGTTTCAAGTCCCAAACACTAGGTTTTGATCTCGCACAATATAAACCAGCTGGAAATAATTTGTTTTTTATCCAATATGGACTTTTATGCATTTCATACCCACATCTTTGAGAGATTGAACATAATACAATTTCTCATAACTTGCATTGTATACCAATCTCTCAACACCAAACGGAGAAAATGTACAGATTTATCCTGTTTTAACTGTTTCAACTTTTTGTTGGAACATCCCATTACTTTTGAAATGCGCAATTGTTGTTTTGAATGTTTCTGACGTTTCATGTCGTTTAAAATGATGTCCTAACAGTTGAAGGACGTGACTTCAGAGTTCTTAATAGATTGTATAAAGACTGCCCAATAACCAATCCCCATTGAGTATTTTAACAAACTATCTTAGATATGCCAACACTCACTTGAATAGTTACTGTTATAAAGGCTTTTTTTCTTAGCGCTGAATACCTTAAAATAATTTGGAAGATGTAAATGTCACTTACTTCAGTCTGGCCATGCAGTACATTGAGCATGTGATCAATAAAGAGGCACTAGCTGCAATAGCAAAGGTATTGAACATCATCTATACAGAAGCAGACTTGCTTTGTTCAGATTTGGAACAGAAGTAACACAATAAAGCTCTAGACGAAGAAATATAAAAAGATCGGATAGGGAAAGTAGCATTCAAGGAGGTCAGTCAGAAACAAACACGCAAACAGACAAACAAGAAGGCAAAAGTAATATTAAATGCAAACGACATCACAATCACAAAAGGGTCCATGAAATTATGTAAGTACACAACAGTTTGTTTATAACTTCAGAAGCTTTGATCATTTTGTATTAGATGTGACTTTACATAAAATGCATGACAAGAACATTTTGGGGAAATAACTGTCATTGACAGTAATGATGATTTATTATTCAGAATTATCAGATTTGTTATAAGGAAATTCCTCAGTATAAGAGTGGTCAAAGTATTGCTATATTCCTTGAAAATTATCAATGTCCAAATGTGTGGCGTTGTCCAGTTCAAGTCTAGATTAATATTTATTATGTTTATACTTTCTAGGTGCAGATAGAAAACAGAAGTATGGAATGTGAGGAGCCTAACACGCTTATGTTCTAACGCCTCAATAAAATGGAATGACACCAAAACCTGTATTAACCATGCATGATTAAGACATTTAAATGCACTCTAGAGTTTAAGACAAGAGCACTGCAGGCTGATGCAGATGCTTGGCTATGGAGAGTAAATAAGAGTGATGATAAGTATTGTTCATAACAAGTTCATTAAGTAGGTCAAGATCATTTCACGGTGGCCTCTTTTTATACGTCAGTGCATTACTTATCTAAGTATCTTTAGAAAGTAGAGAGTTCATATAATCATGCTGCGTTTTAGGAATTGAGATTTAGCAAACTGTTGACCAGAATAAGTCAGTTAAGTAGGTCATTGGCATAGGGAACTATGTTTGGTCCAAGGCGGTAGCCCTATTGTCAACCCTTTTGTGTTTGTGATGTCGTTTGCATTTATTATTGCTTTTGCCTTCTTGTTTGTCTGTTTGCGTGTTTGTTTCTGTGTTTTGTGGTTGACTCTCTTCCTTGAATGCTACTTTCCCTGTCCGATCTTTTTATATTTCTTGGTATTGGTATTTTGTATTTTGTATTCATCAAAGTGTTATTCAAAAACGTTTTAGGACTGTCAAATAGTTTCAATCCATGAAAGTTAAAGACCTTCATGTAAAGGTGTATACAAGATTATATAATATCCTAAGAAAATAACTAATTCTTATCTGTAGGACATAAGTAGGTGAAGGTATGTGATGGTGATGCGACATGTGATTGTTGTGTTGTAGTAAAGCTATAAAAATGCATAGAAAACATATGTGGCTTGAAAAGGTTCGTGCATATACATACCATAGTGATTTGTTAGAAATGGTTGGTCTTTAGAATTATGATAACTGACATGTTTTAAAATGGCTGGTTTAAATACAAATGATGGGTGAAAACTTTTGAAGTGGTTGATCTATATACATATGATAGGTGACCTGTTTTGAAGTGGTTGGTCTATAAATTCTGGTAAGTGACATGTTTTGAAAGTGGTTGGTCTATATACATATGGTAGGTGACCTGTTTTGAAGTGGTTGGTCTATATATTACTGGTAGCTGACATGATTTGAAGTGGCTGGTCTATACAATTATAAAAGAAGAACCTGTTTTTAAGTAGTTGGTTTATATACATATAGTAGGTGACCTGTTTTGTAAGTAGCTGGTGTATATAATTCTGGTTGGTGACCTGTTTTGATGTTTCTGGTCTATATACATATGATGTGTGACATGTTTTGAAGTAGTTGGTCAATATAATTCTGATTTGTGACCTGTTTTGAAGTGGCAGGTATATATACAAATGATGGGTGACATGATTGAAGTGGTTGGTCTATATAATTCTGGTTGGTGACCTGTTTTGAAGTTGTTGGTCTATATACATATGATGGGTGACATGTTTTGAAGTGGTTGGTCTATATAAGTATGTTTGTGACCTGTTTTGAAGTGGCAGGTATATATGCAAATGATGGGTGACATGTTTTGAAGTGGTTGGTCTATATATATATATATATATATGATGAGTGATATGTTTTGAAGTGGCTGGTCTATAAACGAATGATGAGTGGCATATTTTGAAGTGTTTGGTCTATATTCATATGATGAGTGATATATTTTGAAGTGGTTCGTCTATATACATATGATGGGTGACATATTTTGAAGTGGCTGGTCTATATAATGCTGGTTGGTATCTGTTTTGAGGTGGCTGGTCTCTATAATTCTGGCATGTGACATGTTTTGAAGCGGTTGGTCTATATATACATATGGTAAGTGACCTGGTTTGAAGTGGTTGGTCTATATTTTACTGGTAGCTGAGATGTTTTGAAGTAGCTGGTCTATATAATTATGGTAGGTGACCTGTTTTGAAGTGGTTGGTTTATATACATATGGTAGGTGACCTATTTTGAAGTGGCTGGTCTATATACAAATGATGGGTGACATGTTTTGAAGAGGTTGGTTATATACATATGATGGGTGATATGTTTTGAAGTTGTTGGTCTATACACATATGATGTGTGACATATTTTGAAGAGGCTGGTCTATATAATGCTGGTTGGTGACCTGTTTTGAAGTGGTAGGTCTATATAATGCTGGTAGGTGACCTGTTTTGAAGTTGCTGGTCTACACACAAATGATGGATGACATATTTTGAAGTGGTTGGTCTATATACATATGATGGCTAATATGTTTTGAAATGGCCGGTCTATATAATGCTGGTTGGTGACCTGTTTTGAAGTGACTGGTCTATATTATTCTGGTAGGTGACATGTTTTGAAGATGTTGGTCTATATATTACTGGTAGCTGACATGTTTTGAAGTGGTTGGTCTATAAAATTATAGCAGGTGACATGTTTTTAAGTGGTTGGTTTATATACTACTGGTAGCTGAAATGTTATGAAGTGGTTGGTCTAAGTACATATGGTAGGTGACCTGTTTTGAAGAGGCTGGTCCGTATGCAAATGATGGCTGACATATTTGAAGTGGCTGGTCTATAAAAGTATGACAGCTGACCTGTTTTGAAGTGGGTGGTTTATATACTACTTGTAGGTGACATGTTTTGAATTGGTTGGTCTATATACATATGGTAGGTGACCTGTTTTGAAGTGGCAGGTCTATATACATATGATGGCTGACATATTTGAAGTGGCTGGTCTATAAAATTATGGCAGGTGACCTGTTTGAAGTGGTTGATTTATATACTACTGGTAGGTGACAAGTTTTGAAGTGTTTGGTCTATATACATATGGTAGGTGTTCTGTTTTGAAGTGGTTGGCCTATATATTAAGGGTAGCTGAGCTGTTTTGAAGAGGTTGGTCAATACAATTATGGTAGGTGACCTGTTTTGAAGTGGTTGGTTTATATACATATGGTATCTGACCTGCTTTGAGCTGTCTGGTCTATATACAAATGATGGGTGACATGATTTGAAGTGGTTGGTCTATAAACATATGATGGGTGATATGTTTTGAAGTGGTTGGTCTATATACGTATGATGTGTGACACGTTTTGAAGTGGATTGTCTATATACATATGATGGGTGACATGTTTTGAAGTGGCTGGTCTATATAATGCTGGTTGGTGACCTGTTTTGAAGTGGCTGGTATATGTAATGTTGGTTGGTGACCTGTTTTGAAGTGGCTGGTCTATATTCAAATGTTAGCCTGTTCTGAAGTGGTTGGTCTATATACATATGACGGGTTACATGTTTTGAAGTGGCTGGTCTCTATACATATGATGGGTGACATGTTTTGAAGTAGCTGGTCTATATAATACTGGTTGGTGATCTGTTTTGAAGTGGCTGGTCTATATAATTCTAGTATGTGACATATTTTGAAGTGGTTGGACTATATACATATGGTAGGTAACTTGTTTTAAGTGGTTGGTTTATGCATTACTGGTAGCTGACACGGTTTTGAAGTGGCTGGTCTATTAAACTATTGTAGCTGACCTGTTTTGAAGTGGTTGGTTTATATACATATGGTAGGTGACCTGTTTGAAGTGGCTGGTCTATATACAAATGATGAGTAACATGTTTTGAAGTAGTTGGTTTATATACTTCTTTTAGCTGACATGTTTTGAAGTGGCTGGTCTATATACATATGGTAGGTGACCTGTTTTGAAGTGGCTGGTCTATATACATATAATGGCTGACATATTTAAAGTGGCTGGTCTATAAAATTATGACAGGCGACCTGTTTTGAAGTGGTTGGTCTATATACATATGGTAGGTGACATATTTGAAGTGGTTGGTCTATAACATTATGGCAGGTGATCTGTTTTGAAGTGGTTGATTTATATACTACTGGTAGGTGACATGTTTTGAAGTGGTTCGTCTATATACATATGATGGGTGACATGTTTTGAAGTGAGTGGTCTATATACATATGATGGGTGACATGTTTTGAAGTGGCTGGTTTATATAATGCTGGTCTATATATTACTGGTAGCTGAGCAGTTTTGAAGTGGCTGGTCTATATACAAATGATGGGTGATATGATTTGAAGTGGTTGGTCGGTATACATATGATGGGTGATATGTTCTGAAGTGGTTGGTCTATATACGTATGATGTGTTTTGAAGTGGATTGTCTATATACATATGATGGGTGACATGTTTTGAAGTGGCTAGTCTATATAATGCTGGTTGGTGACCTGTTTTGAAGTGGCTGGTCTGTATTCAAATGTTGGCTGACATGTTTTGAAGTGGTTGTTCTATAAACATATGACGGGTTACATGTTTTGAAGTGGCTGGTCTATATACATATGATGGGTGACATGTTTTGAAGAAGCTGGTCTATATAATACTGGTTGGTGATCTGTTTTGAAGTGGCTGGTCTATATAATTCTAGTATGTGACATATTTTGATGTGGTTGGTCTATAGACATATGGTAGGTGACCTGTTTTAAGTAGTTGGTTTATATATTATTGGTAGCTGACACGGTTTTGAATTGTCTGGTCTATTAAACTATTGTAGCTGACCTGTTTTAAAGTGGCTGGTCTATATACAAATGATGGGTGACATGTTTTGAAGTGGCTTGTCTATAGAATGCTGGTTGGTGACCTGTTTTGAAGTGGCTGGTCTATATAATGCTGATTGGTGACCTGCTTTGAAGTGGCTGGTCTATATACAAATGATGGGTGACACGTTTTGAAGTGGTTGGTCTATAACATTATGGCAGGTGATCTGTTTTGAAGTGGTTGATTTATATACTACTGGTAGGTGACATGTTTTGAAGTGGTTCGTCTATATACATATGATGGGTGACATGTTTTGAAGTGAGTGGTCTATAAATTATACAAATGATGGGTGACATGTTTTGAAGTGGCTGGTTTATATAATGCTGGTCTATATATTACTGGTAGCTGAGCAGTGTTGAAGTGGCTGGTCTATATACAAATGATGGGTGATATGATTTGAAGTGGTTGGTCTATATACATATGATGGGTGATATGTTCTGAAGTGGTTGGTCTATATACGTATGATGTGTTTTGAAGTGGATTGTCTATATACATATGATGGGTGACATGTTTTGAAGTGGCTGGTCTATATAATGCTGGTTGGTGACCTGTTTTGAAGTGGCTGGTCTATATTCAAATGTTGGCTGACATGTTTTGAAGTGGTTGTTCTATAAACATATGACGGGTTACATGTTTTGAAGTGGCTGGTCTATATACATATGATGGGTGACATGTTTTGAAGAAGCTGGTCTATATAATACTGGTTGGTGATCTGTTTTGAAGTGGCTGGTCTATATAATTCTAGTATGTGACATATTTTGAAGTGGTTGGTCTATATACATATGGAAGGTGACCTGTTTTAAGTGGTTGGCTTACATATTATTGGTAGCTGACACGGTTTTGAAGTGGCTGGTCTATTAAACTATTGTAGCTGACCTGTTTTGAAGTGGCTGGTCTATATACAAATGATGGGTGACATGTTTTGAAGTGGCTTGTCTATAGAATGCTGGTTGGTGACCTGTTTTGAAGTGGCTGGTCTATATAATGCTGATTGGTGACCTGCTTTGAAGTGGCTGGTCTATATACAAATGATTGGTGACACGTTTTGAAGTGGTTGGTCTATAACATTATGGCAGGTGATCTGTTTTGAAGTGGTTAATTTATATACTACTGGTAGGTGACATGTTTTGAAGAGGTTCGTCTATATACATATGATGGGTGACATGTTTTGAAGTGAGTGGTCTATATACAAATGATGGGTGACATGTTTTGAAGTGGCTGGTTTATATAATGCTGGTCTATATATTACTGGTAGCTGAGCAGTGTTGAAGTGGCTGGTCTATATACAAATGATGGGTGATATGATTTGAAGTGGTTGGTCTATATACATATGATGGGTGATATGTTCTGAAGTGGTTGGTCTATATACGTATGATGTGTTTTTAAGTGGATTGTCTATATACATATGATGGGTGACATGTTTTGAAGTGGCTGGTCTATATAATGCTGGTTGGTGACCTGTTTTGAAGTGGCTGGTCTATATTCAAATGTTGGCTGACATGTTTTGAAGTGGTTGTTCTATAAACATATGACGGGTTACATGTTTTGAAGTTGCTGGTCTGAATACATATGATGGGTGACATGTTTTGAAGAAGCTGGTCTATATAATACTGGTTGGTGATCTGTTTTGAAGTGGCTGGTCTATATAATTCTAGTATGTGACATATTTTGAAGTGGTTGGTCTATATACATATGGTAGGTGACCTGTTTTAAGTGGTTGGCTTATATATTACTGGTAGCTGACACGGTTTTGAAGTGGCTGGTCTATTAAACTATTGTAGCTGACCTGTTTTGAAGTGGCTGGTCTATATACAAATGATGGGTGACATGTTTTGAAGTGGTTGGTCTATATACGTATGATGTGTGGCTTTTTTTTGAAGGGGATTGACTATATACATATGATGGGTGACATGTTTTGAAGTGGCTGGTCTATATAATGCTGGTTGGTGACCTGTTTTGAAGTGGCTGGTATATATAATGCTAGTTGGTGACCTTTTTTGAAGTGGATGGTTTATATAAATATGGTAGGTGACCTGTTTGATATGGCTGGTCTATATACAAATGATGGGTGACATGTTTTGAAGTTGTTGGTCTATATACATATGATGTGTGATATGTTTTGAAGTGGTTGGTCTATATACAGATGATGGGTGACATGTTTTGAAGTGGCTGGTCTATATACATGTGATGGGTGACATGTTTTGAAGTGGTTTTTCTATATACAAATGGTAGGTGACCTGTTTTGAAGTGGCTGGTCTATATACAAATGATTGGTTACTTGTTGTTTGAAGTGGTTGGTCTATAAACATGTGATGGGTGACATGTTTTGAAGTGGTTGGTCTATATAATTCTAGTATGTGACATGTTTTGAAGTGGTTGGTCTATATACATATGGTAGGTGACCTGTTTTAAGTGGTTGGCTTATATATTACTGGTAGCTGACACGGTTTTGAAGTGGCTGGTCTATTAAACTATTGTAGCTGACCTGTTTTGAAGTGGCTGGTCTATATACAAATGATGGGTGACATGTTTTGAAGTGGTTGGTCTATATACGTATGATGTGTGACATGTTTTGAAGGGGATTGTCTATATACATATGATGGGTGACATGTTTTGAAGTGGCTGGTCTATATAATGCTGGTTGGTGACCTGTTTTGAAGTGGCTGGTATATATAATGCTAGTTGGTGACCTTTTCTGAAGTGGATGGTTTATATAAATATGGTAGGTGACCTGTTTGAAATGGCTGGTCTATATACAAATGATGGGTGACATGTTTTGAAGTTGTTGGTCTATATACATATGATGTGTGATATGTTTTGAAGTGGTTGGTCTTTATACAGATGATGTGTGACATGTTTTGAAGTGGCTGGTCTATATACATGTGATGGGTGACATGTTTTGAAGTGGTTTGTCAATAGAATGATGGTTGGTGACCTGTTTTGAAGTGGCTGGTCTATATACAAATGATGGGTGACACATATTGAAGTGGTTAGTCTATATACTTATGATGGCTGACATATTTTGAAGTGGCTGGTTTATATAAAACTGGTAGCTGACATGTTTTGAAGTGGTTGGTCTATATAATTCTGGTAGTTGACCTGTTTTGAAGTGGCTGGTCTATATACAAATGACGGATGACATGTTTTTGAAGTGGTTGGTCTATATATATATATGATGGGTGACATGTTTCGAAGTGATTGGTATATAGACATATGATGGCTGACATGTTTTGAAGTGGCTGGTCTATAAAATCATGGTAGATGACCTGTTTTGAAGTGGATGGTCTATATAATTATAGCTGGTAACATTTTCTGAAATCATGGTTCATACAGAATTATCATTATGAAATTTAAGGACTTTTTAAGGACATTTAAGGCCCTAATAACCCATTTTTAAGGCCCGGTTTAACTCATAACATTATCGGCGAATTTTGTTTGTTTTTGCCGATTTTTTCAAATACGCCAGATATTATTCCTCTTGTATAATTAATCGACTGACTATGAAATTCAAGAACCTTTCATGATATTTTGTCAGAATTTAAGGACTCTTTAAGGACTTTTTGATGGCTGTTGTGGATTTAAGGACTTTTAAAGACTACTTCTGCAATTTAAGGACTTTTTAATGGTTGGTCTATATAATTCTGATAGGTGACCTGTGTTAAAGTGGTTGGTCTATGAAATTCTGGTAGATGACCTGTATTGAAGTTTTTGGTCTATATAATTATGATATATGACCTGTTTTGAAGTGGTTGGTCTATATAATCCTGGTAGGTGACCTGTTTTTTGAAGTGGCTGGTCTATATACAAATGACGGGTGATATGTTTTGAAGTGGTTGGTCTATATACATATGATGGTGACATGTTTTGAAGTGGTTGGTCTATATAATGCTGGTTGGTGACCTATTTTGAAGTGACTGGTCTATAAAATGATGGTAGGTGACCTGTTTTGAAGTGGTTGGTCTATATACTACTGGTAGCTGACATGTTTTGAAGTGGTTCGTCTATATACATATGATGGGTGACATCTTTTGAAGTGAGTGGTCTATATACATATGATGTGTGACATGTTTTGAAGTGGTTGGTCTGTAAAATTATGATAGGTTTCCTGTTTTGAAGTGGTCTATATACTTCTGGAAGCTGACGTCTTTTGAAATGGTCGGTCTATATACAAATGAGAGATGGCTTGTTTTGAAGTGGTTGGTCTATATAATTCTGGTAGGGGACCTGTTTTGAAGTGGTTGGTCTACACATTATGGTAGATGATCTGTTTTGCAGTGGTTGTTATCTATAATTATGGCAGGTGACTTGTTTTGAAGTGTTGGGCTATATAATTCTGGTAGATGACATGTAACCAATGCCCAAGCGTCGCTTCTACTAATTTGGGGAGGAGTATTTTACGAAACATTCCTGACACTGTGAATAAAACTCGGGAACTCGGGCAGGGAGCAGGGAGATTAAAAGGTCTGCAATGAAATAACATGTGAGCATTTCACGTTTGGAATACAAATGCCATGCAACGTGGCGCAGTCGATAGCGAGGCGGATTTGTAACCGAAGACCCCGGGTTCAATCCTCCGTGGTGCCACTGAGTTTCGTCGGTGTGTTCTTGGGCAAGACACTATCCCTTAGCCTCGTCCGTCAGATGGGGACGTAAACCGGGCGGTCCCGTGTATCGGTCTATCCTCCGAGCACGTTAAAGATCCATAAGAATCTATTCGATAATAAGAGTAGGGCACGGTTCCCGGAATCCTATATATCCTTCCCCTCTCTCGGGGGCGACTCTAAATAACCTATACTGTGTTGATGAGCCGTTAAACAACATTCAGTTCAATTCAATTAACTATAGGCCCACCTCATGGCTGATTAGGATCGCAAGTGACTGTCGGCTGATTTGTCGGAACATGGCTGATTTGGACCAGATGTTAATGTAGTAGGAAACTGAATACTATTTTCACATAATTTCATTCTGGTAGGTGATCAACTCGGTCCTTATCCTTGATGATCAACCAAGTTTAATGTTAAAATTAAGGAATCTATATTGTGATAATTTTAAAACCCTCAATATTTCATTTACATTCATGCAACTTGATTCAATTATGCATATTTTGACTTAAAATCAAAGTCTTGAAAATGATCGCCTTTTCACTCTGCCAAAGATTTTTATTTTACTATAGAACCTATGGATAAAAACCGAGTAACACAAGTTTTATCACCTACTGAAAATAGGCTACAATGTCGGCAACGGAAAATTATGAATTCTGAACAGATTATAACTTTTGTATTGCTATACATACATTTGTAATTCAAGAGAGAGAGAGATAACAGCCAAAGTAAAAATAATCTATAATAACATCACTAGCGGATACAGGGGGTGGGGGGGGGGGGTCGGCGGGGCGCACCCGGCGCGCGCCCCTCATAACATTCCGGATCATACATGTATGTCCATGTTACTGTAGATAAAATATCAAACAATTTCGATGCACGCCCTCAGTATAAAACATTTTATCGCTCGCTCGACGCATAATGGCTAATGAGTGGTTTAATTAACACATTGTTAAATCGCACTATCGCAACCGTTTTATGAGGCTAGAAACGGAACCGAAAATTGACCAAATTCTTGCGCACCCCATCAAACAATTTCGATGCACGCCCTCAGTATAAACAATTGTATCGCTCGCTTCGCTCGCTCGACGCATAATGGCTAATTAATGGTTTAATTAACACATTGTTAAATCCTTTTATTTGAAAACGGAATTTTTTACCCTACCAATGCACTAGCGCAACCGTTTTATGAGGCTAGAAACGGACCCGAAAATTGACCAAAGTCTTACGCCCCCATCAAACAATTTCGATGCACGCCCTCTGTATAAAAAAATAAAAATAAATTCTCGCTCGCTCGACGCATAATGGCTAATGAGTCGTTTAATTAACACATTGTTAGACCCTTTTATTTGAAAACGGATTTTTTGTCCCTATCAATGCACTACCGCAACCGTTTTATGAGGCTTGAAACGGACCCGAAAATTGACCAATGCTTACAACCCCCGATCAAACAATTTCGATGCACGCCCTCAGTATAAAATTTGTTTTCGCTCGCTTCGCTCGCTCGACGCATAATGGCTAATGAGTGGTTTAATTAACACATTGTTAAATCCTTTTATTTGAATTTTTTACCCTATCAATGCACTACCGCAACCGTTTTATGGGGCTAGAAACGGACCCGAAAATTGACAAAAATCTTACGCCCTCCCTAAGCTGAAATCCTGGATCCGCCCCTGAACATATGCCTGTGTTCTAATTAAGCATTGTTTGGAACATAAATAGTAAGCTCTGAATTAATACAATACAGAATCAGGAAATTATAATGCGGTCCGAATCGCCCACGGTCCAAATCAGCCAGGTACCGAACGAGTTGCCTAATTTCCATGTAAATTGGCTAATTTGTAAAATATTACTATCTGTTTTACATTGTACCACATTCTACAAAGTGTATTCACTATATGATCATGGATAACAACTTTTATCGAGTCTACTTCGAGTCTGAATACCAGACCGAATTGCTCCCATTTGCGGTCTAGTGTATGTTCGATTGCGCAATGCAACAGTGTATATACAAAATGACGTCATCATTTTCTGTGTACTCCATATGGCTAGTAACTAGCCTCTCCCCTTCAAACGTACATTGCCCTTGGTGAGAGAAAGCATCGTATTTCATTGGGGTTAGCAGGTCAATGGTCAGGTCACCATGACCTTATGTGGTAATATGCATTCTGAGCGATAACATCAACAACATAACACCCCCACCCCAACCCCACACACACAGCACTGATGAAACGTCGTATGTGCATTGACGCTGACAAGAACATTATTGTCTTTGTGGTCAGTAGGCCAAATGTCAAGGTTACCATGACCTTATATGTAAATACACATTCCGCAACATGACTGTCAAAGCACAACACTCACACTCGTGAAACTTTATAAATAAATACATTGCCTTTGGTCAAAGGAGGAACTCCGTTGTTTTTGGGGTCACTAGGTCAAAGGTTCAGGTTACCGGTCCATATTCCAAGTGATAACTCCAGGAGTATGATACCTACACTCGTGAAACTTTGTAGACACATTGCCCTTGGTGAGAGGAGAAACCCTATTCCTTTTGGGCTTAGTACGTCAAAGGTCAAGGTCACCATGTCTTCATATGGAAATACACATTGCAAATGACAATCCCGGAAATATGATACACACGCTTATTAAACTTCATAGGTGCATTCTCCTTGATCAGAGTAGAAAGTCTATTACTTTTGGGTTCAGTAGGTCATCAAGGTCACATTGAACTGAAAATGACTGAATCCTTTTCCTCACTGTAACTTGTACCTATAAAACTTTACAGAAATAGTTCCCATGTTAAAACAACCCCTATTGATTTTAAGCTGAGTAGGTCAGATGTCAAGGTCACTGTGACTTGATCATGACAAATTCCTTCCCAGTTGTTATTCACGAATTTTTTGATCTACAGTCTTGAAACTTTATACGAACAGTGCTCTTGGTTAAACAACAGCCCCTATCATTTTTTTTTATTAGAAGGTCAAAGGAGGTCAAAGGTAAGCGTTATATTGACCTGACACGTACAGACGCGTAGCTAGACCAGTTTTCGTCATACTCATGGTTGATCGCAATACTAGCAAATCATTAAAATTGCTTTGAAATTTTCTTTCCAAAATGTTCGTATGCAGGTGCGTATCTGCGTATAGGCAGCTACGCGCCTGGCACCTAGGAAATGCTTTAACAAAAACTTTAGGAAACGGGCGTATAATGCCCCGTTAGGCGGCGTTCTTGTTTACTATAGTTTAATTGGAGAATGCGTTGTAATTTCAATCTTTAGTTATGCTAGTTGGAAAGGCACACATGTTTCATTATGAAGTTTTGTACAACTTTCATGTTGTACATTTTAAACGTATTGTGGATCCAAATGTTTGTGCGACTTTCCTCGCACATGCAATTCTTGTGCGGAGTTCTTGTGCGGAGCACAGTTTTACTTATGCTTAGTATATAAGTTTGATTAACTGCGCACACGAACTCACCGAATTTCCACCATCATTGATTCTGATATTCTCTCACTGGCAATTTGTTTAAGTAATATCTGTCGGAGTCCATTTTATTTAACACTTTAACGAGGCTGCGGCTACAAGAGTTGTAGCAACAGGGTTATGTGCACTCTTTAACTGATGGTATATGCTAAATATACATTGGAGGTTTAGGAATGTATTTAGGATATTAAACCTGTATTATGTGTGATTTGTATATTTAACAACTGGTACTGCTGTGTTTGCAAATTGTTTTTTAAAAAAATCACAACTATTTTGGTTGAAATTATGTCAATAGAGAATATGTTCTGAAAATGTAAATAGTAGAGGAGAGAATCTTGAGCCTATCAGACCTATAATAGCCTAGTCAGTGTTTAAAAAAGTATATTTTATCTAACGGGCAGTTATCAGTCCAGTCTAGAAAAAAAACAACATTGCTCATGATACAGGATTTGCGATTAGATGGGGTGGAACTTCTTTAAACAGTCGAAAACAAAATAAACATATTTTTACATGAATTGCATAACTGCTCAGATTTTAAATGGAGCACAACTTTTAAATAAACAGTTGACAGCCCCTGAAAAGGCTTTTTCAGATAGATGTTCATAACTTTTCAGTATTTATATGTCTATCCAGAAAACTAGCTAGTAACGCTGAAGGTAACAATTCCAACGCTAAACGTAACAACTTCCGCTAGAGGTAACAATCACCTCTTCCGCTAAAGGTAACAACGCTAACGCTAAAGGTTACAACTTTTCATGTTAACGCTAAAGGTAACAATTGTCTACGCTAAAGGTAACAACGTTTTCCAAAATCTACAGTTTCAATGAAAATGTTGTTAAAAGGTTCTTGTTAGTTGTTGCGGCACTTGATTCGCTTCCAACAGATGCGACATTAACATCATACATAAGAAAAAGGGAGGGTGTGTGTGTGTGGTGGTGGGAGAAGAGGGAGGGGGTGTGGAGTGGTGTGTTGGGGTGGGGAGGGGTGTTAAACATTATAAATTAGGGTGTGAAATTTAGATTTGTTTTTCGTAATGTTAACATATATTTTAATTCAATAACTATGGATTTATCTCAGGAATAAGGAATATTGTCAAACAATTTGTTTCGAACTATGTGAGAAAGACACATTTGGGATATATAACCTGATCGGGTTTATTTTACAATCATCAAACATAACGTTAATTGATTTCTATATGTAGTGTCTATTATATCTTTGTATTTGGTTTCAAAAAAAAAAGTTATCTGATAGGTTACGTACGATGTCTTTCAATGATACATACTTCTTAGGAATTAGGGCTCGATATGGCTTGATTTAAACCGCGACCCGTGCTTCGTTCACCGAATCTGTCATTTATATATATTATGGTATATAGTTCATCGATTAACCATTATCACGGAGTTATATGAATTAATAATTCTATTATTAAGAGAACATTTATTGTGTATGTGTAAAACCTAGTTGTGATATAATCACACTATATTATAAATAAACTCAAATCCCAGGGCTTATCTTTATCAGAAATCTTTATCATGCAAATAAATGCATAAATATGCGCACGGCTGTTCATTTTGACGAACTCACATCATTATATTGATCATCACAGAAGCAGACCAGCTCACTCAGTATTTCTGGTCGTTAACAGCTGGTTCATAACATTAGGACAATCTAAGCCACTTCTCAACATAACATTAGATGCCACTGTCTTGCCAATTTCAAAGGAAGAGCAGCAGGTAGACTGTGAGCGTGTAATGTTCATCGACAAGATCCGATCACATTAACGTTTATCAACATTATCATACATATGGATTAATCTGGTCAAACTTAAACGCTTTTATTGCCAATTCAAAGAATAGTTTTTGCACACCCCAATGGTCAAGAGGTATACCTGTAATTTAAGTAAATCCGTGTCTGATCTAAGAAGAAGAACAACAACACATTGTCGGCTTTGAACTTCGCTGTACAACTCGTATATCAACTAGATTTTGATCAGAACCTGATCAAACGGGCTTTCCTGTCCTAATGACGTAATGACGTCACAACTGTCAGAGTTGTCAAAGATAAAGACACTGATTGATTTATCACGAAAATAACTTCGAACATGCAATCAGTGAAAAAAACGAATTTTTGAATATGTTGACGTCCCTGACGTCATGACGTCGAGATACCGTATGACGTTCTTGCACAACCGGACCCTGAACTCTATAACCTGTGAAAGTTTTATTCAAATCCGATAATAAATAGATAAGATATAGACAAAACAAAGAGTTCATTTATGACGTCATTGGCGGCCATCTTTGATGACGACATGACAAATTTTGCACAACTAGACTTTGATATCTATAAACTGTGAAAGTTTTATCAAACTACGATGATAAATGAAGGAGATATGGCGATTACAATATTTCTTAAATGACGTCATTGCGGCCATTTTGGATAACGTCATGACGTTACAACTGTTAGCGTCGACTGAGACAATGACATTGATGGATTATGCAGTAAAACAACTTCAAAAATGCAATCAGTGAAAAAAACGGATTTTCATAACATTGTGACGTCACTGAGTCAAGACGTTATTATCTAGAGACACGTTTTTACATTGCTGCACAACTAGACCCTGAACCCTACATGTGAAAGTTTCATTCAAATCCGACTATAAATATTTGAGATCTAGCGCTAACAAAAGTTGTATCATGACGTCACTGGCGGCCATCTTGGATGACGTCATGACAATGTTTGACATTTTTGCACAACCCAGTCTAATTCCCTATAGGCTGTGAAAGTTGCACCACAATTCGATCATAAATGAAGGAGATATAGCGATTACAAGATTTCTTAAACGACTTCATTGGCGGCCATTTTGAATGACGTCATGACGTCAAAACTGTCAGCGCCGACTGAAACAATGACACTGATGAATTTTACAGTAAAAAAACAGACAAAATGCAATCACTGAAAAAAACAACTTTTTGTAACATTGTGACGTCACTGACGTCTAGACGTTTTTACACATTCATGCACAACTAGACCCTGAAGCCTACAATCTGTGAAAGTTTCATTCAAATCCGACTATAATTGTTTGAGATCTAGCGATAACAATATTTGTCTGATGACGTCACTGGCGGCCATTTTGGATGACGTCATGAACATTTTCAACATTCTTGCACAATCCAACCTTATTCCCTACAGGCTGTGAAAGTTGCATCACATTTCGATCATCACTGAAGGAGATATAGCGATTACAATATTTCTCAAATGACGTCATTGGCGGCCATTTTGAATGAGTCATTACGTTAAAACTGTCAGCGTAGACTGAAACAATGACACTGATGGATTTTTGCAGTAAAAAGCCATGAAAAATGCAATCACTGAAAAAAAAAAGGAATTTTCATAACATTTTGACGTCACTGACGTCAAGACATTATTACATAGAGACACGTTTTTACATTCCTGAACAACTAGACCCTGAACCCTACAATCTGTGAAAGTTTCATTCAAATCCGATTAAAAATATTTGAGATCTAGCGATAACAAAATTTGCCTGATGACGTCACTGGCGGCCATCTTGAATGACGTCATGACCCTAAAAGCTTCGGGACACCTATTCCAGTCTGAGCTCTACCATTGTGTAAATTTGTTAGGCCCTAAGACCAGTATTACTAAGAAAAGTGGCTGACAGAAGAAGAAGAAGAAGAAGCAGAAGAAGAAGAAGAAGAAATAGAACGAAAACAAAAGGTCCTGCCACTGAAAAGTGGAAAGCCCTAATAAATGAATAATTTTGATGGTATCAGATTGCTTAGTTTAATATGTTACAATACATCAATTCAACATCACAATATTCATAGAAACATATGCAAATGGATTGAACTACAAGTTATTACAACATTAGTTACAGTTATGTCCATGTTCAGATTAAGAACCTTTTCCTTGGCATGAATGGTCATTTTTCCTGTTTGTGAGATGGTATATAAAGCGAAATATTATTTCCACGTTTCTCGTGCGTATTAGCGTTTATTTATCCTCGCTGTGTTGCACTAAGCATTTTAGCGAGCAGACCTCGGTTTAAAGTTTCATCCGAAGGACTGGTAAGGTAGGAAATACTTTTTTTTAATATGCCGCTAATTAACCCAATTAGGTCCTGGTTGGGATTGAACGCGTGATCCCTGGGTTACTAAGCCGCGATGTTTACCAGTACACCACGGCGCTTCCTCACGTTTCTCACGAGTTTGCGCTATTATAGCTTTTTTCGTACTGCTCAAAAACATCATGAACGCTTTTAATATCCATACTTCTGTATAATTATGAGCATTGGAAACGATGAAGACATGTAACTGTATGTTTGTTTTACTAAAGACGACCGATACTGGTGGAACATGATTTATTTTTTTGAATGTTTTCCATGATATCGGCCTTTTTGTTTGCAACCAGTTTCCCTAATAAAAAAACTAACGCAACGGTACATCTTTATAGTCATAACTCTTTCCAGTGGGGTATTTCTTAATTATGTTATGGTCATTAGCCCTAAATACATCTCTTCCTCATTAATAAGGATATATTTTTTCACATAATCTTACTATTTGTCATTGTCTATTTAGACGGTGCTGTCAGGTCAGGCACCAGTCATATGTAGTGGGAAATCTGGCGAACAACGAACTTCTACTAGAAACCAAAGATCACCAGATTACAGCGCGATGAAAGTAGTACCATTTGCAAGGATGTAAAGGGGCAAAAGATCCGTATATTGACAAACTATTGATAAATATGTAAGCGTTTGTAAACATTCAGTGATTTTAACTTAAGTTTAAGTAATACGCTGTTTTTGAAGGGATTTAGTCCTGTACAAGCTAATGCGCATATGTCTTATAACGTAAACAAGCGGCTACATGAGGTTGTGGGTAACAGCCGTACCGTGCCGTACATTCCGAAATATAACGAAAATAGCAGGTGCGTAGTACGGAGAATACCGAAAGTAGCAATGAATAATTTAGTAAAGAATCTAATTGAGATTATCGGTATATTATCAGTGTATGAAGGGTGTATATAATGACAAACGATAAGGTTTATTATTTTTATATATATCATATATTAGAACAATTAGCATGCATACATGAAATAGATATATATCAGACTTAATTGGATAATAAATATAATCCGTACTGTACATACTTTGTGTAACAGTTATCACAAATAAAGATGTAATGTAATTAACATTATTAAATAAATATCCGACATGGGGTCAATAACATGACCAAGAAATTAATGACATTAAATAACGTAACAATTCAAATTGGTAATTTAAAGGTGCGACGGTGACAAGCACTTAGGCAGATTTCAAGTGGCTTTCACAAATCTTAACACAGCAGAATACATGACTAATCAGTAATATGTATACCAATCATCGTTCAGTACTTTATTCAACTTCAACTTCTTTATTTTCACTTAGGTTCATATACACTCAACAAAATTCCTAATCGGTCAGTTTATATTGTGTTTTTTTTTTTATAATAATGCATGTATTCCAATGAAATTTCACATATCGATATTTGAATAGGTACTGCAGCTAATTATTGATTTTTTTCTGGCCGGCTCGCGTTCAAATTAACCGTGTTATGCGTGTTAACCAATATAGCACATTTTGCACGTGCAGGGCATGGACACCAATATGCACGTGTTCACTTTTGTCATTGCTGATGATTTTTCTACTTGAAAAACACATACCATGGCGAGAATGACACAAGAGGAACGCGGCCGAGCTGTCGGAATGTTACTGGCCGGAACACCTTTATGACAGGTGAGTTTTATTCTTTGAAATTTCAAAAGAATATAGATATAATTTATTTGTAGCTATTATTTTGGTTTTTATTTCCGTTTTTATCTTTATTTAAGGTGGAAAGAACCTTCAATCGGCGTCTAACCACCATCCAAGCTCTTTGGGCGAAATTCAACCAAACCGGATGTGTGGTTGATCGACCCCGACGGTTCAAACAGAGGGTGACAACACAACGGAAGGACAGATACATTATCGTATCACATCTCAGTGATCGTTTTCTACCAGCTACAACGACATCTAGGCATACGAGAGGGACTCATGGACGTCATGTATCAACTCAAACCGTTCGAAACCGGTTACGTGACGTCGGAATTCGATGCCGTCGACCAAGGAAAGGTCCTATATTAACCAGAAGACACCGCCAAGCTCGCTTAGCTTGGGCTAGGCGACATTTACGGTTCACCAGGGCCGACATGGCGAATGTTCTTTTCGTCGACGAGACAAGGATTACAATGCATTGTGCCGACGGCCGCAAACGCATTTATCGCGGACGTGATGAGAGAAACAGCGCCAATTGTGTTCTTGAGGCAGATCAGTTCGGGGGAGGATCCATTATGACATGAGCGGGTATTTCGATGCACACCAAAACACCGATCGTGTCCATACAAGGCAACATGAATGCACGACGATATCAGGCGGACATCAATCAACCTGTTCTTATACCACACATTGCTGCAAACCGTGCCATGCAACTCGTCCAATACAACGCTCCGTTCCATGTCGCCAGAGCAACACTGGCAATGTTACAGGCCAATAACATACAAGTCATCCCTTTTCCTGCTAAATGTCCTGACCTATACCCAATCGAGCATGTCTGGGACTTATTAAAACGAAAGGTACGGGCCCATCCTCAGCAGCTAAATCTTCGGGAAATGGAGCGTGACGTCAACCGCGTTTGGAAAAATATCCGTTAGCAGTATCTTCACAGCTACATTGTATCAATGAGGAGTCGTTGTCGTGCCGTGACTGCTGCCGATGGAGGGCACACACGTTATTAACATACAACAGACGTCAATTAACATGATTTTGTGACTTTTGAATTACCGGGTCGCCTTATTCATTCCTGCGGACGATGTCAACTCTTTATTTGTTTGAAATGAAATTTTGTTTGTTGATTTGTAATGAATTCCGCTTTCTTATGCGATCACTAAATTCACGAAAAAAAAAATTTTTTTTAATTACAATTTATTGAGATGACCGATTAGGAATTTTGTTGAGTGTATATGAACAGCATAAGCAACATGTTACAAAATACAATTACATATGAATGAATGGCGACAAATCATCACAAAGGAAAAAGACAAAAACATATATACAACAGGAAACGACTATATACACCTACAATCTATCTAACAATTAAGTTTGTAGATGTATATTCAATGTATAAGTATACTACTTAAAAATTGCAGGTATTAATGTTGTAATAATAATAATAATAATAATAATAATAATAATAGTAATAATAATAATATTATTATAATAAATAATAATAATAATAGTAATAGTAATACTAAAATTAGATTTGAAAACAATGGTATAGGTATTTGACATGATATGGTACTTATGTCTATATTCACATTTTTATTTAGCCTCCGTACAGATAACATCGATAATTATACGGCTCCAGAATATATGTGTAAAAATAGATGACCGGAACGGGATTTGAACCACAGCCTTGCACTTGTAAGATTTGAAAGATGTACGCTGATCCTCTAGACCACTGCTATTTATTGGTATTTTGTATAATTTTTAACACTAAATAGGCATTATGTAATAACAAGAGCGCGCACACAAACTCATCAAGCGCTAAATAACAAGTCGAGCTATGGTTGATTTGAGGCGAAGTATTAGTTTCATATTGATACGATACAGTATTACACCAGGCAATGTTAATTTACACGTGCGACAATATGGACTGCATATGTATTGATCCATCTTTAGTAGCGTCCAAATATGTTTAGTTACTTTGCCTCATAATATATGGTAGTTAGTATACTATTTTCTCAAGTAGCGTTGTAGTTCAGTGGATACAGCACCGGACTTGAAATCTTGAAGGTCGTGTGTTCGAGCCCCGAAAGAATGTAACTTTTTTCTGTAAAAATTAATGTTACCTGTGTATAGTTACGATGTTAACTGGTCGATGTATATACAGTAAATGATTTCTTGCGCATATTTGCTCGCTTTAATACCCGATTTCGACATGAGCTGGTGAACATGAAGTTACAAATAAAGACACGCCTACAAAGAAGAAATCGATTGATATAGGGACTCTGTAGCTTTAAGAGTAAATACTAGTTATATAGATATATGATCGACCAGTGGGCGGAACACATTGTCAGCAATCTCGCGCAGTTCGCTTTTCGTGGTGATTCATCAACGATCTTCGGACTATTACTTTATCATAATCAGATAATGGTGGATTTAAACACAGTGTGAAAGTTCGTGAGTTTGTTATATTTTACTGGATTGCTTATTATTATTCATACAAATAACTGATTTTATATTTAGCCTCGAAAGGTCACTTTATGTATTTTTCTATTTAACAATGGTTGTATAAACTTTGACGGGATTTGCGGGCGTTTAAATATATATTCGGCACAAACATTACAATATTTTTCGCCAATACAATACAGGCGGATACAATTCAATACATTTCAATACAATGAGAAGAGTATGTTGTAAATGAACATGATATGAGTCAAGTATACAACGTACGCATTTGAAATATGCTTTTGATATGCAGAAATTTATATTAATTAGTATCATGCATTAGTATTTTGCGGCTGAAAAAAACAAGTAAATACTTTTTTAACAAATGAACAAGATATGAGTATATTTACACTCAAAATACATATCTAAATAGACAGACAGACAGATATTTTTTTAAGTTTATCATCATATACAATATGCAAACATATTCGTAACAGAATAAACAAAACAAACAAACAACAAAAACATAATTTTGCAAACTAGTTTCATATAAATTGTATTATTGAATAATTTGAAATATTAAATAATTGAATACATATGTGGAATTGACACTGAACTTTAACTTACGCAAATTAAATTAAATATTAAATTAAAAAGACAATTTTGTTCTCATTATCACAAAAGCAATAACATAAATAATTAATTGATAATAGTTTTTATTCGAGGATAAACCTAGTTTTGATTAAACAATAAATCATTACGAGAATCAAATGCTTCTTTTATAAACCAAGATAAATTAAACAACACTTTCTTATTACGTGTTTTCATTAGCTCTGTGAATTCTAAAACACTTGGACGTTTATAATAGTACTTTTTAATGTATTTTATTCTTATACTATCATATACAGGACAAATCAAAACAAAATGGTATTCATCTTCGATGTCATTAGAATTACAAATGGTACACTAACGTTGGTTTCTTTCTAATCTGTTCTGTGCGTAGCGCCCAGTTTCAATTCGCAGTGAATGCGACGATAGTCTTAGTTTTGATAACAATTCGCAACTTATATGGCAAAATATCGAGATATGGTTCATATTCAAAAATACCTTTAAAATGTAAATACATTGACAAAACTGTATTATTTACAACATTGCTGTTCCACTTTTGAACAAAACAATCGAGTAAACGCTGTTTAAAAACAGTAGGAAACGTTTTCAAAGGAACACTATTTGGATTATTCCAAACATAGCCAAAACCATACTCGTTTAGAACCTTTTATCATTTACAGTCTAATTATTACGCCAATTGACGGAATTATTGTAAATAGTAGAAATTATAATATTGTCAGAGTTAACTGTTTTGCACCATTCTAACATAGCGCAATATATACAATGGATACCGCCCAAGTTCCCCGTAAATACCCGCATTGCTAGTAGAAGTCTTAACATTTAAAATACATTTACAAAATTTTAAGTGAATCCTTTCAATTTCTTTCGACTTAGAAAACCCCCAGGCTTCACAACCTTAATTCAAAATGGATCCAACAAAGGAGTCGAAAAATTGACACATTGTCTTCGGTTTAAAATTAAACTTCTTAGTATTAGCAATTAATATATGTAAAGCCTTTAAACCCTTCCCTGCTAAACGTACTTGATTTAAAACAAATGTTCCGGTATAATTAAAATAACTCCCAGATAATTAAAATCGTTAACTATTTCTAAGAAGTTGTCGTTATATGTCCACGACTCATTTTGTCTTAATTGGCCCCTTTTCCTAAAAACATAATTTTGGTTTTGACGGAATTTACTTCTAATCCCAAAGCTAGTAACAAAATCTAAATTTTGCTGCAAATCTTCAGGTGATTTTCTTACTAAAACCATATCATCAGCAAAAAGTAAAAGAATAAGAGTAATATCGTCGATAGTAAGACCTGAACTAATATCATTTTGTAAAAATAACTCTAAATCTTCAACGAAAAGGTTGAAAATTATCGGGGAAATTACCTCCCCTTGCCTTAGACCGATCTGAATAACTATTGCAATTTTTAACACAAGATTTCACATTAGAGTACATGCCTCTTATTATTCTTAGTAGCTTTCCATTTATGCATATTTTATAAAGTTTTAGCCATAAGGCATTCCTATAAATGCTATCAAAAGCTTTTTTCAAATCAACAAATGCACAATACAATCGACCTTTCTCATTTAATATCTTGTGAATAACAGATTGTAATACAACAATTGCATCGATAGTTGAACATCCCATTGTTTATCAATATAGTCATATTTAAATTGATGCACAATTAACTATGTGTATTATTAACTGGCTATAAGTTAAATAAACAACAAAGAAAATCAGAAATTCACGTGATTGTCCATTATATATATCACGAGGTACCGTTCAGTAACAGATCGAAAAAGAAGATTTATATTTGAACGGCCAGTACACATGGCTACAGTAAGGGCCAACGTAAATAATACTGACTATAATATCTGTAATAGTCAACGGTTATTGGAGGACGCAAAATTAGCGTTTTGAACTTATGGAGTAAGTTTCACGGTGCAGTGTTCGTACATCTACACCGGCATCTTGGTTTTACAACGAGGTAATGTGCTTTAGCTTACTGTTAACAATTTAGATTTATTGAAGTCATACTCGCAGGATCTATAAATTCTTTTTGTGATATTCCTGTTGCTCATGATTTTATCTTCGATTAGGTTGTATTCGTTTCACTTTAGTCATACAGTGTTTACGTTGTTGCTGGATGTAAATAAAGTCTCCTATTTCACCTTACTTGCTCGGCCATTTTTGATTCTCATCAGAACAATTTTTCTTCTTTATTAACGTAAGCTTTATTTCTTCTCTTTCCGTGTTTCTATTCTGTGATATTCCTTTGCTAATTGATATACCTATAAATAAATAACAACGTTCTCGCAAATTATTTAATTAATATTCCCGAAATGTGGGGTTTCCCACGCGATTAAGTTTTGCACTAAATAACCGATGTGTTCTCATCCTGCGTGGTTTATGAGTGACGTCATGCCAGGAACTAGGTAAACGTTGATTAATATTACTCTCATATTGCGTGGTTTATGTGTGGCGTCGTCGTTGTCGAATTTAAATGGAGTCTAAACGTTGGTTACTTCCTTTTTTTGCTTTGTTTGTTTTTTAAAGCGTTCGTTTAGCGAGGTTTTGGGCGAAACTACTCCACCTGCTACCCTCAATTCCAAATTACTTTCGAATTCACTGGTGAGCCTGTAGCAGGTTTATACTGCACTTATGTTCGCGATAACTGGGTCAGTAGTTGATAGAACAATGAGTGGTATTTGCGTGTTTCAAGAATAATGCGGTTAGGTACATTCTAACTGAAAATGTTTAGGGCATAATGTATATTGCAAGCTTAATGCGTCTGGGTGCATTTTGACTGAGGTTGTTTGGGGCTGTTGTCGTGATCAATGGGCATATAAATATAAAAAAGGGAAAACAAATAAATAAATAATTTTATAATGATAGTGGGCTAATAACAATAATGAATAAATATATATATAATAATAATCGTAATAATTATAAATATATAAAAAAAAAAAAAAAAAAAAAAAAAAATAATATTATTCCAGTAAGTTGGTATTAATATTTTGAATAGGATTTTATTTTCTCAGTTTATACAATGTACATTGATTTTGTTTTCATAATCACACTGGATAATGCTTCGTGGAAAGCGAGCAAGTTCGATGGTGCGAGCCAGCTCTGCCGGGAAAAGTCAGCGGTTTCATGTACTGTCTCCCGGTGTAAAGACATATCGTTCAGCAAGTCAGTGATGTCACAGATAGTTGAGTGGCTCGTTTGATTGCAGAAGAGGCCGTAAAAAGATGTTAGGCAGCTAGAGGAACAGATGTTGCACCACTGCCTACGGAAACAGGACTCGTTTTTATACACTTTATTATGGGTTTAAAGTCAGTGGGTTAGACAGTTGGGACATAAATAATTGGCTAGATATGTTTTTTGTGGTAGGATGTTTTACACCACTTCCTGCTGTTGTTGTATAATGCAAAAATTTCCAAATATCATATTTTACACCAGGAGTCTGCAAATGCAAATTGCAATTTCATTGGAGATGGGGGTAGTTGATGTATGGCTGTTGATTGTTCACACCTTTCCTTTTTGTTAAACATTGTTACTGCAAACAGTTCACACTAGAAAGTTAAAAAACTAGGAAGTTTAAAATGGTCTCAAGGTAATCACTATCCTGTTTGTAATGTATGCTACAGTGCTTAGACTACATTTTCAATTCAGTGAATCAATTTGCAAAAAACAATGAAAACACTAATAATAATATTTATTAATTATTGAGTCCGACATGAGGCAATTGTAAATAACAATGAGTCACATTAGAAAAATATGATTATTTGACTCACGCACGGACTCAGGTAAATGAATAGCTGAATGATATTATAATATACTCCTGTCTTAAATATTAGGCAATTAGGTTTTGCAGGTTAATAAAAAAAAAAGTTTACCTCGTGTCCTGCAGAAAAAACACCATTTTGTTTTCAAGGCACACAGAGATGTTGATTTTTAGAAAATATGTATGCTTTTTATATAACCTTGTGTCCCTTCAATATATATATATATATATTTTTATTTTTTTTTCAGCAGAGCTAAATATAATCTCATTATCACCATATTTACTGCATATATTATTTAAGAACTTTTATGAAAACCAGTTATATAAGAATAATTTCTTGGATACCATCTACTTGATGGAGAAATGTTGTATCTAGCCATAATGTTGGCCTGTTATAATCAGCGTTGTTTAAGCTTCTGCTGCTATTAT
Source organism: Cyrtodaria siliqua (assembly GCA_037043455.1). Lineage (NCBI taxonomy): Eukaryota > Metazoa > Mollusca > Bivalvia > Adapedonta > Hiatellidae > Cyrtodaria > Cyrtodaria siliqua. The sequence continues at coordinate 168,236 of JAWPHD010001259.1, read as the reverse complement.
TTAACTCCAAGGCTGTTCGTGTAATTGAGTTTTATGATGCTACCCATGTAATTGGAGTGTTAAGCCAGTATGTTTATTTTACTGCTGATAAGTACATCTCACCAGTTGTTGATTTCAGCTAATTTTACCTTGCTGCTGTTGGCTGTTGCTAGTAATAAAAGTTGTTGGTCTGACAATGGAGGCAATGCATATTCATGACCCAGAGCGGTAGGTGACGTCATACCGTCCGAGCGTGCGTCTAAGATAGTGCGGAAGTATTGTGTCGGATATGGCATTATTTTAATTTGAATTAATACTGTTTAACAGTTTAAAATTATTCTACTGTAAGGGATTGCCATAATGGTCTTTTGTGCTTACCGGCAGCCAAATTGTTAAACCCCATGCTTGTGGCTTGTTTTTCAATCCATGCCACGCCAAATATTTGGCAAACCTATTAAAGTCTAAAAAATATTTTGATATGTTGTTATTACAGTGCTCTCCAATATTGAAGATTATCTTTGTCAAAAAGTGCTAATCTATAGACACCTTGTCTGCAAAATATTGATTTTGATGTAATTAAACTTTTTTTAATTCATTACATGCACAAGTAAATAATCCATGATATTTAATTGACACCTTTTATCACATTGCATCATGGTACCTATCAAAGGTCGTTCATAAATTCGCGAGTAGAAGAGATTATTTATCTATCACAACAGACCTCTTTATCAAACCATACAATTATTTTCATCAAAGAACTAAGTACATTATCTAACATTACGTTATGATTGACGTCACGTTAGCGTCCCCATGTAATTAAGGGACCAGGCAATATTTATCGGGGGATTGGGACAGGTGCAAAATGGCATGGACAGGTACTTTTTTGTCGCGATAAACCATGGGACTATACTTGTTTTTCCTCTTGCTTGATATGGGACGTACACATTTTTATGTCATTTTTTTTGCCGAAACTTTCAACAATACAAGTATTGAAGCAGTGATCTAAGACCATAAAATGAAATTAAAAACTCTATGCGAGACACGATGGGCTTCCAGAGCAGACAGCTTAAGCGTGTTTGTAAGCGTTCCCAGTCATTGTAGAAACGATGCATGAATTAGGAGATGACGACGATAGCAAAGCGAGAGGGTATCATGCTTCCATCCATAAGTGGGATTTCATTATTGACGCTGTGACTCTGCATCACGTGTTCCATTACACCCACCGACTCTCAGTTTCCCTTCAGAGCGCTGACTCAGACTTAGTGGATGCATCGGAAAAAGCTCAGATTTGTGCATCATTATTGGAGGCCGAAAAAATTGACGATGCAGTCTGGGAAGCTTTAGCAAAAAGGCGACGGAGTCAGCTGCCTCTTATCTTGCCGTCTTTGCCTAGAGCAGTTGGTAAGCAACAGCATAAGAAGAACGTTGAGGCAACAGCATCAAACGAGAACTGGAAACGTTCCCTCTACCTTCTTTTGTGGATCATCTTATCACGGAGATGTGTGGTTTTAAGGCACTATTTCTCATTCCTACAAAACTATCAAATGAAATATGACCATTATGGGGACGATATTGATGTAACCAAGCACGAGTTTCTAATCGAAATAATACGATAGAAAGAGAAATGTCTATGAAGAGACGCCACCACAGATGTTTATAGATACAAAGGACCAAACACGTGTCATGTTCTACCCAGCCATACACTGCGCGTTGATGACTCTGCTGACATACCCTGTGTCGACATGTGCTGCAGAAAAGAGTTTCAGTGCGATGAAGAGAATCAAGATTCCCCTGCGTAATACCACGGATGATGATAGACTGTCATCGCTAGCATTGCTGCACATACATAAGCACAATGTCATCGATATTGACAAAGTAGTTTACAGACTATGCAGCTTCAAAATCCAGACGACTTGAACTAGACATATAAATTCTGTAGAGTAAAGACAAGTAGTATAGATACAGGGGGTACCAGCACAGTTTCCCCTCGCGGCCTCAAACCCAAGCAACAGTAAAATATGCCAGCCGTGGCTATTAACTCAAGCACGCCATCATTTACACAAAAAACCTAAATGAAAGTCATGCTTAAGTCAAAAGCCCCGGACACATATTATTAGTTGCTCAAGCAATTCCGCTCTGAGAAACTCCGCTGGTACCCCCAGTATCTATACTACTAATAAATCCGGTTTGTGATTATAATAAAATACCATTTGCAACTCATTAAGCAAAGTCAGACGGAACCGGACAGTAGTCTTCATCATCGCTCTGCATATCATTTTTTACTATGGAATATTTTACTTGTATGCTAAGGTATCTTGTCCATTATCTAGTATGTACCGTTTAGCATCATACGCTGATAAACTTCTGTATGTATTGCATAGCTGCTTATGTTATGCTGTTGTGATCTAATGACTTTCATCTCATGGTGAGCTTCTGTTGCCGTAAACAAAATATTTTAGATTTTTTAATCATCATGCGTTATTCTTTTTTAACAACGCACATTTTAACACCCTTGCAATTGTTTATACTAACCTCATTATCTAACACATACGAATATAGTTTACTTCGTAGTCCAACAAATTCAACAATAGGTATGCCGCACGTTTCATCTTTCATCTTGCCAATAACCTTTTTATTATCAATAAAATGAAACTTACTTTTATGATCATAATCGCAATTATCAAAAAGTTCTTTATCCTTGTAAAAGTCTGCATACACATCTTTTGTTTTTATTTCATAACACAAGGAATCGGTATCAGTAAATAATAATTTAGCTTTTTCATCATGTTTATTTTTAATGTAGTTGTAGTGGAAATCATACATCAAATATTTTGACAAGTCTAAAATACACATGCCAGCATAAAAAGGACGATTTAAAACTAATCGTTCTTTTATTCTGTTTATGGCAAATACATTTTTATTAAACATTTTACAAGAAATAAATGAAGGTCTTGCTGTATATTTTAAAAGGACCTCCTCGTCGTGAGTCAATTTAACATTAATTCCTTTTTTCAAATTTTCCATAGTTTTACCAAAAACTGAATTGTTCATCAGTTTGAAGAAATCCTTTTCAAAAGCATTTTACCAGCTGTTCTCTTAGCAGTATTAACGTCTATGTATATCTCCAACCACTCTGATTCGTCAAACTGTAGTATTCGATGTATTTGTGTTACCTTCAATACAAGCTTTTTATACAATTCTAAGTTTCTAAAGTGCACGACATACTTTTCTTTATTTTTTAACGTCGTAATAAGTTTATTAACATTGCAATGTCCTAAATTAAACTTTTGTTTTAAATTTTTACAATAGTCTGACAACCACTCATCTTTTATATTTAAACTTTCTGGGGCGAGAGGATAATCATTATGCAAGTCATGTAGTTTTCCGGGATACTCGATATCGCACTCAACAATGTAATTTGATTTGCCTTTTTCAAACTTATAAACCCATTTGAAGTTGCCAGTAGGTAACGGTTGACACATAGCCCACCCGTACAAGGTATTAGCATCGAGATATATTATGTACTTGCTTTCTTTTACCTTGTCATAGTTTTTCATATATTTATTGTTAGCCTGTGAATATCTATTTGCAATATAACTCGTACCGCCTCTTAATCCTTTTTCCAAAAACAAATATTGATCAATATCAGTTATTAAATCAAGTTGGATACCAGTCATCTTAAGGCATGCATCCCAGGCTAAACCAGGACTACTGAAGTAATGGCAAGGATCTAATTTGTAATACTCAATACACATTTTTCTAAAGTTTTCAAAAACATCTGTCAGCAACAGCACATCAGTCTTAAGATACAAATCATGATATTCTCTAATATTTTTAATCTTGAATGTTTTCTATATTTTTTTAGCGTGTTCATAATCTACCTCTGAAATATGTTCATCATTTAATTGAGAATAAAAACTATCTTTGCCAGGTAATTTGGTTTCTTCGAAGCGTTCAAAACTGTTCTTGTAATCATAAGGATAAACACCTTTTCTTTTTATTAATTCTAGCTTGTCGCCAGAGTATTCTTGCGATGTGTATTGAAACGAAGGGATGTTTTTAACTATATTATCAAGCGATTGAGACATAAACTGGAAACTATCTATAAACACCAAATTCGACCCCAACATGAAAGCCATATTATTCGGTATGACAATGGTCTCTAACTTTTCTGATGATGGAGTTTTTGTATGCCACTGTATGACCCGCGTCACCTTTTTGTTATGAAACCATTACCACAAATATGACATGATTTAGATTTTTGAAACTTAGCGTCTTCTTCCATCGACATCACGAAATCTTTCTTAAAATGTGCATTCATAGTTTTCTTGCACCACTTTTCTTCTTTTATCATTTTCCCTAAAAACTTGTAAACAGCATTTGGTCCTCTGTATGTCACAACTGGTTTTGAATATTGATCATCATAACAACAAACAACCTTATACCCATAACTGCAATCAGTATGCTTTTGATATGCTTCTGTATGAGATTTTTTAGGATTCTTTGATGCTGAAGAAATACTTTCGGTTACTGCTTCAAAATCAGCATATATGGCAAACGGAACCATTAGTTATCTGTCATAGTTTTTAAACTTAACTTTTTTCATCTTTGTTTGGCATTTTTATTGCTTGTTTTTCGTTAAGTGGAAGGCAATCAGGTTTATGTTTTTCTAAAGCTCTTTCTAATGTAAAGCATTGTAGGCATGTTCTACAAAACCGTATTTTTTCCATGTGTGCTGTTTGATTATACATCAAACTGTTGAAATCTTTTATCCACACGTAATGATTTTTTTTCTTTTTCAGTGATCAAAAGAATATCACACGATTATTTTGCTTTATATTTTGATATGTACAGAGGGTATACTTGATTATCTTCATACCCAACTATGTTAAAACAAATGTTGTTTTGTTTTGTTTTTATATTTTTGGGATTTGTTGAATTGTAACAGGAAATGTTATTCCCTTGTAATTTAGATCTTCAATATGCTTTTTGTACTTTGCTGTTATTTGAGAATTTGTTTCAACAGGGATTTTATAAGCCAAATGGAACCATCTAAAACACTCGTTGTCTTTTTCATCTTTTGTATTTATCAATCCTTTTTTAGCATTAGCAAGTTCTTTTGGTAAATCCAAAAAACTCATAAAGGCTTATACTTTATTCGATTTATATAGTGTGCGTCTAGTGTCTCAATTATCCAACCACTTCCCGACTGAATCCAATTTCCAATTCTATTTATAATTTCTTCCCGTGTCTAATGCTTCTGATATTTGATTTTTGTTTAATATTATTACAGCCTTTGAGGCAAAGTAAGCTGTTTTGTATATAATGTTAAAACCTCCTTTATGTCCTGTATCCGTCGGTACATTTTTTTTTAAAAGTAAGTTTTACATCACTGCTTTATTTAAATCCGCCTGTTCTTTTTAGTTCTGCTTTGAGAAACTTTACAGCAGAATTGTGTACTTTTTGTAGTTGAACAATCGGATCATTACTACTATAAATATCTACTTTAAAAACCTTGCTATACTGTTTTGGAGATGTTTCAATTTCTCGGATACTCATTATATAATATTACATGAGATTATTTTTTTAAGCCCCTATTAATTAATTAATTAATTAATTAAATAACATTTATTTATTTAATATTTTCGCCCTTGTCGGCGTCCTCATCGGTATCCTCGTCGGCGTCCTCATCAATATCTTCATCGGTAACCTCGTAAACATGTTTATCGATGTCCTCATTAGTAACCTCATCCAAGAGAGCATCTATTTCATTATCCAGAAGAATGTCTAAGTATCTCCAAAAGCATTTTTCTTCAAGAACTCTATTATCTACCATCTGACTTATTATTTTTGCATGATATTTGCAGTATCTATCAAAATCAACAGTTTCAGGATTGCCTCTAGCTGTCAGTGATTTTATTTTTTATCCTGTATTTGCAATAGTTTATAAACTCGTCTTTATCAAAAACTTCTGCATCAATCATTTCTTTTATCTTTTTAATAAACGTTTCAAAGACTTCTTAACATCCGATGCCAGTATTAATCACATTAGGTTTTTCCAGATTGTTGATGAGATTATCTCTGAACAACTCAACATTTTAGCTCTACTGGCCACCGGCCAGCAGAGCTTATGGGATGGTGTGTTGTCTCTCGTCTGTCTGTCGTCGGTCTGTCGTCCGTTAACGTTTCTTCAAACGATTTCTCCTCAGAAGCCGCTTCGCGAATTTTGACCAAACTTCACATGGATGATCCATAGATGAATGCATTTTAGATTTGTTAAAATTAGGTTAGCGCTACATCCAAGATGGCTGCAATTACCATATATGGTCGAAACCTTAAAAGTTCTTCTTCTCCAGAACCGCTGGACAGATTTCAACAGTTTTTCTTTTAAAATGATCGCCAACGCCTGGACTATCAAGTTTGTTCAAATAAAGTCCCCGGGGTCAAAAATGGCCGTGCCCTGGGAGTCCAAACTTTTATATTGAGGTTTTGCATGTTTTTCATATAGACATATAGGAAAAAACTTTAAAAAATCTTCTTCTCTGAAACCACAAGGCACAGAGCTCTCATGTATTACATGTAGCATCAGCTTTTGGTTCTCTACTAAGTTTGTTCAAATGGTGACCCTGGTGTCAAATTTGTCCCCGCCCCGGGGGTCACAGTTTTACATAGACTTATATAGGATTTCTTTTTAAAAAATCTTCTTCTCGGCAACTACAACAGCCAGAGGTTTGATATTTTGCATTTACTATAAGCTTATGGTCCTTTACCAAGTTTGTTCAAATGGTGACCCTCGGGTCACATTTGGCCCTGCCCCAAGGGTCACATGTTTTACATAGACATGTATAGGGAAAAACTTAAAAAATCTTCTTCTCTGAAACTGCAAGAGCCAGAGGTTTAATATTTTGCATTTGCTATAAGCTTGTGGTCCTCTACCAGGTTTGTTCAAATGGTGACCCAGGGGTCACATTTGGCCCCACCCAGGGGGTTACAGTTTTACATAGGCTTGTATAGGGAAAAACTGAAACCAATCTTCTTCTCTGGAATCACATGGCACAGAGCTCTCATGTATTACATGTAGCATAAGCTTATGGTCCTCTACTTAGTTTGTTCAAATGGGGTCAAATTTGTCCGCGCCCCGAGGGTCACAGTTTTACAAAGACTTATATAGGATTTGTTTTTTTAAAAATCTTCTTCTCGAAATCTACAAGAGACAGAGGTTTGATATTTTACATTTATTATAAGCTTATGGTCCTTTACCAAGTTTGTTCAAATGGTGACCCTGGGGTCACATCTTGCCCCGCCCCGGGGGTCACATGTTTTACATAGACATGTATAGGGAAAAACTTAAAAAAATCTTCTTCTCTGAAACTGCAAGAGCCAGAGGTTTAATATTTTGCATTTGCTATAAGCTTATGGTCTTCTACCAATTTGTTAAAATGGTGACATTGGTCACATTTGGCCCCACCCTGGGGGTCACAGTTTTACTTAGGCTTGTATAGGCAAAAACTGAAAAAAATCTTCTCTGTAATCACATGGCACAGAGCTCTCCTGTATTACATGTAGCATCAGCTTATGGTCCTCTACCAAGTTTGTTCAAATAGTGACCCTGCTGTCAAATTTGGATGCGCCCCGTGGTTAACATTTTTTTAATTTATGTATTTTTGTTTTTTGTTTTTAATTTTAATTAATTTATTTATTTTTTTCAATTTTTTTTTTTTTTTTTTTTTAATTTTTTTCATTTTTTTTTGTTAATTGTTTCAATTTGTTTCATTTATTTATTTTTTTTTAATTTTTTTTTTTTAAAAAATGTTTTTGATTGATTTGAATTGATTTTTTTTTGATTTTTTTTTTCATTATCTTTTTAATTACTTACACTTACTTTACAATTTCTTGTCGGCGCTACTCATCCTAAATGCCTTGTTGAATTTCGACAAAACTTGGCAGGAAGCATCGGTAAGATGTCTAGTTGTGCATATCACGCTTTTATTCCAGTTCGCTGATTTTTGACGGAGTTATGGCCCTTTGATATTTTTATTTTAAATTTCTTGTCGGCGCTACTCCTCTTAAACGTTCGTTGGATTTCTACGAAATTTGGCAGGAAGCCCCAGTATGATGTCTAGTTGTGCAAAGCGCGGTATATCAATGAAATCTTGGACAATTTCGAAAACCAGCTAGATCTTGTTAGTAATAACAGAGTTGTGGCCCTTGATTTGTTGAAAAATGCTATATTGTATTTTCCTTTGTTAAATCTATAGGATAAGAGAGCTATATCTAGCTATATCTATCTAAATCTATAAGAGCTGTTTTAGCCAGTAGAGCGTCCACAGGCCCTCTTGGGCCTCTTGTTTTATATTATTATTTTTATTTATTTTTTATTTTTTTATTTTTATTATTAATTTTAATTTTAATTTTTTTTTTAAAATTATTATTATTTTTAATTTTTTTTAGCTCCATGTTGGACCATTCGGACCAGTTACAGAGGAGTTATGGCTCTTGATTTAGTTAAAAATATTTTGCCTCGTTAATATGGTACTCAGTAGCGCCTTCATTTTTCATCTGATCTTTACCTAACTTTACCAAATTCTTTAGTTATGACCCTTGATTTAGTTAAAAAGCTGTTTTTGCCCGAAACTTTCAAAAAAATGTAAATGTCAGTCACTCGCTTCATTGATGTTATAAGAGCCATGTTAGCCAGTAGAGAGTCCACATGCCCTCTTGGGCCTCTTGTTAGACATTACTTTTAATTGGGTTTCATTAAAATCGTAATTTCCTTTTCTGTCAGATCTGTAAGAAGCTTTACAGCATCATTGCACTCAATCTCAGTTTTTATCATCCAATCTTTCTTAAAAGCTATAATATCATCTGACAATCGTTGCATGTGAACTGTCTCAAACTCTTTGATAAGTTCATTCGTCTCAGTTAAAAGAGTTTGCTCGTAAGCATCTATCTTCTCATAAACCTTTTGTTCCTCTTCAAAATGTTTTCTTTCTTCTTCTGCATAACTTCCCATAAATTATAGATTATATTATTTATTTAAAAATCGTAAGGAGGGCTGGATCCCATCTCCATGTCATTCCACCCCGATTTTCCTTAAAAAAACTGTCTAAGCTTCATGCTTTCAAACCATTTAACATCTCTGTCTATTTGTTTTTCTTCTTCTTTTTCAATAATACTATTTTTTCTCTACCTCATCTGTTAGAAGCTTTACAGCATTGTTATACTTAATCTCAGTTTGTATCTTCCAGTCCTTTGTAAAAGCTTCAATATCTTCTTTTAATTTTCGTCTGTATCGCATTTTTATATTATGATTACCGCAGGCGTTTGAATTATGCCTATAAAAATCTACGTTTCTGTAAATTTGTTCTATGCAACTTTCCATATACTATAGATTACATTATTTTTATTTATCTGTCTAACAAAATGCTGTAGTAAGGAATAAAAGCAGCCTCGGTTGAAAGAATATTAGTTGCTTCTGAAATTTGTTTTTTTACAAAAAGCACGCAGCTTGTTTATATCTGTTATTTTTATTTTCCATGACAGTTTTAGTTGTTTTGCCATTGTTATAATTCTTTCTGTCAAATCTTGAAAGTTTGTAAACATTAGAAGCTCTGCGTCAAGTTACTCGTATCTTCAAAATCAACCGTTTGGGCATATGCTATTTGATCTTCCTTAAAGTTTTTGATTTCCCTTTCTATACGTTCCATTTATATAATAACATAAGATAATATTTCTTTAAGCCTATATTTTAAAAATATAATTCTATTGTATAGTATAATGAATTGTAAATATTGTAAATGAGTTTTGGATATTACTGATCCTCCTGGGATGTGCACAGATTGCATCTTATTTTACATGACTAATAAAAAGAAGCTTTGTAAATAGTGTACCAGAGCCAAGCTGTGTTACAATTGTACTTACTCATGTGTGAATTGTAATGATACTTGTGAAGTTTCGATAACGAGCGTGTTTGCCTTAACTGTGGCACTCACAATGGCTACAATGTTATTGCAGGTTACAATTACAACCGAAAGAAACTATTTACCACAGAAAGTATCATTTAGATAAATACTTGGTAGAATATGATTTGTCTTCTAAAAATAGACCAAGATTTGAAGATTTGTTTTACAAAATTGTAAAGATTTTGGATAAGCTAGAAAGCCGAAAAAGATCAATCAAATTTGAATACATTTTTCAGAAAATAATTAAAATATTAAAAATAAAAAAATAAACAAAACCGATGAAAACAAAATCAACCAGAGAAAAGTACGATAGGATATGGAAACAAGTCAGAAAAGAATTACGACTGGAATCCATGACCGTTTAACTTGAACCTTTTCATATACATTTCCAGAGGTTCTGCAAAGTTATCATTCTTTTGAATTTCTAATATTTTATTAAAGGTAATCCTTATTATCTCTTCATCATTTTCTAGTCCTATTGTTGTTTGGACATATGATAGAAGTTGAACTCCTATGATGTGTTTCTAACAAAGTCGTTTTTTCTGCTATTCTTGTTTTACTTGCTAAAATGCAACTATTGGAGGAACTGCGGAAACTACAGCCACAAAAACAGGAATTTCCGGAACCAATGCCAATACGGCAGTACAACAATTATTCCACTGGCAATCTGTAATGTTGTGTATATAATACCGCACACGTTATAACTACGTCTGTATGCAGCTACAAGTCGTGTCAAATGATCAATTAATTCTTCTTTAGTTTCCATGTATAATTACAGTTTGACAATAATTTAATTAAGATATTTAGAAAATAGTTGCTCAATGTTCTTTGGATGATGTTTTACCTATTTTTAATAATTCATCGATTATGCTAATACTTTTATTTATTAGCTGTGGACTATTATTTCCTGATTCGATACTTCCGCATACTAACTCCAGATCACTAATCAAATCATCAGGACTATTGTAATATTCAACATCAACACAACCTCCTAAAATCTTCTTGAACTTTGAAGAACCGTTATGAATTGGTAAACCAGATACTTCTGTTAGTTCCTTAAAAGCATTCTGAGACAGCTTTGAATAAGTTATTTTTATTATTGTAACGCTTTGTTATCAAGTCTATAAAATCATCATCTACTTTTAGGTCTAACACAACTGCTTCTCCTTGCTTGGCAATACGTTTGTGATGACCAACAAGCTTGAGTAAATCAATTTGTAACATGCCGTAATGACCATCATTACTGACTTTGTAGGAATTTCTTTTTTGTTGCTTCCCTTCCCCTGAAAAGACTTCACTATGTTTTAAAGCTTTTGACTCGTTTTCCTTTTTTTTTTAAATTGTTTGTACTGATCTCTCATGGTTGTAGTCTTTTCAGTTTAATGTTGTTTAGTGTCTGCAGCCCTGTCGCGGCCATTTTGTTGGATAATCCCACTAACCTGTCCGAGTATGTCTCCAAGTTTTAAGTTATCCCCGACTACACCCGACGGCAAGAGTAAGTTATGTCTATCTATCACCTCTTTATCGATTCCAACATCTAGATCACCAGTAGTTATTTTACGAGTTTCTTCAGCAAATAAATGGGGTAACCCCTGTATGCCTCTTGTTCTTGTACTTCCTCGCCTAATGCTGCTGGAAGAGCGGCTAATTGCTGACTTATGTTCGGAAGAGAAGCTAGCTGACTGCTCAGTTAGCTGTTGTGACTGACTTTTTATTTCGGTTTTATTTACAGGTTTAAATACTTCTGTGTATAAATCACGACTAGCTCCTTTTTCTATCCTTTTTCGGATAACTTTATTCTCACTCGCTTTTTGCTTTTTATCTGCTAATTCTTTCCATTTTAACAAAGACATGTATAATATAAGGTTAGATTAAAATAAAATAAATTGAGATAAGTTGACATGAGTTAACCCAAGTTAAGATAACTGGAATCAAGTATTATGTGGCTTTCGTTTTCTTCTTGGCCGCGGGTTTAACTGCAGGTTTAACTGCTTTTTCAACTGCAGGTTTAAGTGCTTTCTTAACTGCAGGTTTAACTGCGGGTTTAGCTGCTTTTATTTTTTTTCTTATGAGTTTAATATTTGCATACGCTTTTTCAGACTCATTTTGTAATTTAGCCATCTTCTTTTCCAGACGTTATATCTCACTGAGAGATTCAGATTTGCTTAACATTTTATTTATGTGTTTTCGTTCTGCTTCTAATCCTATCAAAAAAATAATATTTGGTCGTTCTTCTGTTTTCGACAGAATTCCTGGATTTTTCATTGTCGGTCTCCAGGCAGGATCTGCATCTTTTCGTTTCGTAGGTCCTGGGATACACATCTTAACTTTTTGTAATCCGTAATATCTAACTTGATTAGCTTGATATTGGGAGTACCAGCGGAGTTTCTCAGAGCGGGGTTGCTTGAGCAACTAATAATATGTGTCCGGGGCTTTTGACTTAAGCATAACTTTCATTTAGATTTTTTGTGTAAATGATGGCGTGCTTGAGTTAATAGCCACGGCTGGCATATTTTACTGTTGCTTGGGTTTGAGGCCCGCGAGGGGAAACTGTGCTGGTACCCCCAATATCTATACTACTAAGACATACCACCATTCTAGACTTTGTTGTCGTGAATACAAGTTAAAAACTATATTTTAATGTATACTATTAATACTTCTATTCACCTGTACATACACTACATAGGATACGGTAGATGGCATGATTTTGCACGAAGATATAAAAAGAATTCAGAGGGAGCAGGCCCCGGACCCCCAAGCACACTCGCGTCTACGAAGCTCGAATAAAAACATTCTTGTGCGTACACCCTACAAAATCCTGCAACGACCCTGGTTGGGACCGGTGCAAAATCGCATGGGACAGGTACTTTTTTGTCGCGACAAACCATGGAACGATACCTTTTTTTTCGTTTGCTTGCCTTACAGTTTTTTATATAACTTTTTTATTTGCACCTGTCCCAACCCCACGATAAATATTGCCTGGTCGATAAAGGGACACTGTCCGTAAATTATAGGCAGTACTTAACTCTAACAGTTATCACGGAGTTCTACTTCCAGAATAATGTAGATCTAGATTATTTTTTGGTTTGTGTGCGTCACCCAACACTTGCATTCCGGCCACCGCGTGGCCTTCGAACATTGTTTTTAGCTGTGTTTACTTATGTTTAAATTACGGAGATCCCAACCCCCGCACACACAGACACTCTCACCACTCACTCCTACTATTAACCTCACGATTCTTACGGATGGAAGGAGGTATACAGTACTATAACTAGGAAAATTGGGATGATCTGCCACTACCACAAACAAAAATACAAACAAATATATAAAAATATATGGTCTAACGTGTGCTAAAAATTACGTAAATATAACACCGTTAAACAAAACACAAACGTTATATAATAGCACAAGAAAAATGCCGAAATATGCTATGCTAATGCATACTCATTTTAAATAATGATTGTGATATTTACATAATTATTGTGAAATTTACATAATGATTGTGATATTTACATAAATATTGTGATATTTAGATAATGATTGTGATATTTACATATCGATTGTGATATTTACATAATGATCGTGAAATGTACATAATGATTGTGATATTTACATAATGATTGTGATATTATCATAATGATCGTGAAATGTACATAATGATTGTGATATTTACATAACGATTGTGATATTTACATAATGATTGTGATATTTACATAACGATTGTGACATTTACATAAAAATTGTAATATTTCATAATGATTGTGATATTTACATAATGATTGTGATATTAACATAACGAGTGTGATATTTACATAAAAATTGTGATATTTACATAATGATTGTGATATTTACATAATGATTGTGATATTTACGTAATGATTGTGATATTTACATAACGATTGTGATATTTACATAAATATTGTGATATTTACATAATGATTGTGATATTTACATAACGATTGTGATATTTACATAATGATTGTGATTGTACCACCGATCACTAAATATAAGTATCGGGCTCAGCGATCTCCAACGATCGAATGAATAACAGTACTGTTCATGAGCGGTAGTGAAATATGCTAGCTACCGCTCACGCCCTCTAGCCCCGGGTTGAGCAGAAATCAATATTCATAAAAATCAACAGTTCAGAATTTTAACCATCCCGAAGATGGCAAGTATATGGCGGTGGATATAGCAATATTTGTATCTTTATTTCATCCCCTATATCCAGCGGCGTAGTGTCCCAGGATCTAATAAAATTGTATGCTCCGAAGAGCGAAATAAACAAAAAGGAATTTAGTTGGATGGAGCGGTTATGAAGCCTTCGTATCACAAGTAACAGCCAAACGACTAAATTAAAAAGCAGACAACATATCCTATGAGTGGTTAAACAATACCCGGAGCCTTTTATCGGCCGGAATAGTGGAACCACCGAATCGAAAATTAAGTAAGAAAACAATAGAAATTGAAAATGTACCACCGATCACTAAATATAAGTATCGGGCTCAGCGATCTCCAAAGATCGAATGAATAACAGTACTGATTGCAAGCGAGGTGAGATATTTTATTGCCGTAACACTGCACAAGCAACGCCACTGTGCTATAAAACAGATATGATAATGGACCTTTGGAAACGGCCGAGCACGACACATACAAAATATTCAGTCTCGGTTTGATTGAGACTGTTCATGAGCATTAGTGAAATATGCTAGCTACCGCTCACGCCCTCTAGCCCCAGGTTGAGCAGAACTCAATATTCATAAAAATCAACAGTTCAGAATTTTAACCATCCCGAAGATGGCAAGCATATGTCGGTGGATATAGCAATATTTGTATCTTTATTTCATCCCCTATATCCAGCGGCGTATGGTCCCAGGATCTAATAAAATCGTATGCCCCGAAGATCAAAATAAACAAAAAGGAATTTAGTTGGGAGCAGCGGTTATGAAGCCTGCGTATCACAAGTAACAGCTGTATAGGGCAGCCCTTACTACACTTCAATTTAATTGATGTTGATAATGAACAATTTGCTGAATGTTTGACTATGCGTTAATCATTACACTTATACTCACTTTATTTATAGAGTTTTTTTTCTTTGTATACAAATATATCCAGATCAGCGGATCCTTTAGGCTCCTTATTTCAGTTAAAGGAAGTATATATTTATAACACAAGTGCATTGATGCACATATATATATGATTCATATACTAAGGACGAAACCTACTGTTTTTTGTTAAAATAGCCATCCTTTGGGCGATATGTGCATAATAGCCCATCTAACTTAATTTGAAGCCACTATTTTTCAGTCGATTGATATTGCTCACTGAGGTATTCACGCGTAATAATTGTCATTAAGGAATTAACGGAGCCTATAAAAAATTCTCTGAAATGTTAAAGATTTAAAACAAAAAGTGGTGGGGTAAAGAATAAACATGCCAATCTTATTGCCAGACGTTGTGATTAAATCTCGGCGGGCACATCACTCGGCTGAAATGATCATGGAGAAAACCTTGAATCGTTTTAATTTGCCCAATATGTCCCGATCATTATTTTAAATGTATGTTTTGTGCCAATTTCATATTTTACCTAGGTACTTAAAGGGATTGAACTCCATAATCCATATGATTTATTATTGCTAATCTTACAACAAAGCTGTTAAAGGGGTAGGAGACGATCTGAAAGAATAGTGGGTGCCAATCCAAATACTAGTAAAACCATCAGACTGGGTTTTAGTTGCATATTTAATGTCCAGATGCACTAAACAAAGACCCATTAAAGAATCGATTTAAATATTGGTACTGGAATAGTTTGACGACTCGGCTAAGCTTTAGTTGATGCATAAGTCAATAATATTAATTCATATGGTGCTTTAGTGCTAAATAAATTCTTCTTTTGTGACGATACAATATTTTATTTAATAATATGCACAACAGCTAGCAACATAAACACTATATGATTTATTATTGCCAATCATACAACAAAAATATACCGATTTTCGTAGTTTCTAGTCCAAAAAGTAGTAATGCAACGGATATTAATCTGCCGCTTATTTAATGCATGTGCACATTTCATATACAACTGAAGCAAATATGAGGGTTTCCTCTTTTACATGTATTGGTGTTATACGCCGTTTGCGAAGAACCAACCAATTACGAATTCCGAAATGGAGGGGCCATTTACGAATATTCTTATTTATTGTATTTTATCAAATAAAAACACATACAAATGCTTGTTTTCGTAATTTTAGTTCAAACATGTTTGGTTTTATAAATAAAAAGCTTCTGGAATAAACAGAGTATGTTAAAAATCACAAATCGTGATGTTCGGATTTCAGAATACTGTAGGATCTGAAAAGTCCATGTAGAACGATCTTTTAACCCTGTTTAATAGTATTGAGGCCGTTGCAATCTTTCCTTTATTATTAATTCAATAATAAGATTTATAGAATGGTATTACCAGAAACTGTAAATAGCCTTAGGTTAGGGTACTTGGAGAAAAGCATCGTCAACGCTACAAAGAGAAGGGACATGCGCAGTGAAGCAGCCTTCACAAAATGGCGTTTTGAGTAGCAGACTCAGATGGGTGTAGCAAATCATCAAAAGACGACCAATGGTAGGAAGATGGTAACTGTCCATTGAATATGTGTGGTACAACGACTTGTTTTATGTTGATTTATATGTTTAGAATACTTTCAGGTTATGAAGGTGTGATGAAATTAAATGCGAGGCAGTTGGCTTTGCCGAGTTGGTGGGTGGGGCACCTGTAGTAAATATCTTATAAATTTGCTTTTTTATTATCTGATGTTCAATATTGCTGCATATGATGCTCGCCAAAAAGGAAAAATAACATAATATTGTCGTTTATCACACTGTCACTATATTTGTATCATGCTATCGTTCGGAACGTTTGGTAAAGGATTTGTTATTCATCGATCTTGCCATTTACCATACCAGTACATGCACTAGCGGATCCAGGGGGGCGCGCTAAAAATTCCGGATCATACATGTATGTCCATGTTACTGTAGATAAAATATCAAACAATTTCGTTGCACGCCCTCAGTATACATTTTTTTCTCGCTCGCTCGGCGCATCTAACGAGTGGTTTAATTAACACATTGTTAAATCCTTTTATTTGAAAACGGACTTTTTTATTCATACATGTATGTCCATGTTACTGTAGATAAAATATCAAACAATTTCGATGCACGCCCTCAGTATAAAAAACATTCTCGCTCGGCGCATAATGGCTAATGAGTGGTTTAATTAACACATTGTTAAATCCTTTTAATTGAAAACAGACTTTTTAATTCATACATGTATGTCCATGTTACTGTAGATAAAATATCAAACAATTTCGATGCTCGCCCGCAGTATAAAAAATGTTCTCGCTCTCTTCGCTCGCTGGACGCATAATGGCTAATGAGTGGTTTAATTAACACATTGTTAAATCCTTTTATTTGAAAACGGACTTTTTTATTCATACATGTATGTCCATGTTACTGCAAATAAAATATCAAACAATTTCGTTGCACGCCCACAGTATAAATTATTTTTTTTGCTCGCTTTGCTCGCTCGACGCATAATGGCTAATGAGTGGTTTAATTAACACATTGTTAAATTCTTTTATTTGAAAACGGACTTTTTTTTATTCATACATGTATGTCCATGTTACTGTAGATAAAATATCAAACAATTTCAATGCACGCACTAAGTATAAAAAAAATTACCGCTCGCTCAACGCATAATGGCTAATGAGTGGTTTAATTAACACATTGTTAAATCCTTTCATTTGAAAACGGAATTGTTTACCCTATCAATGCATTACCGCAACCGTTTTATGAGGCTAGTGACGGACCCGAAAATTGACTAAAAACTTACGCCCCCCCCTAACCTGAAATCCTGGATCCGCCCCATGTACTGTACTGAAGTCTGTTCTGACATAATACCCTGATCATGTCATCCGATTGAAATTTGTCTCTGAATTTTTATTTATTCATTGGAATCACTGCCAGTGTGTGAAACTTTCTAAAAGATATCCCGTGGCGTATAATCCCCCAAATATAACTTGTGGTGAACAAATCTGTCTCATTCATTATTTTTCGTGCAACAGACATCAAGTTTCACAAAGAAAATATTTTTAACATGTTTAAGAAAATTCATCAAGTTCTACAGTCAGGTCCAGAGGGGTCCTGCTACACATGCAGAGCTATGTAAAATTAACTGTGTTGTGAAACGGTTGACGTCTTTGTGTGCTTTTTTTACATACAGACTTTTATAGATGCAACCTAGACCGCGTATATAAAAAAGTGTCTAGACGTTTATAGACGTGCATTCTTCCCCGCAAATAAGCATGAGGTCTCATGCAATCTCATGTTTTTGGTGCTAATTAAGGTCAGGATTTTTAGTTATTTCATGATTCTTTCAGATGATGAAATAATTTCAAAATATTTTATACTGATTAAAAAAAATATAAATAAAAATTGTTTACCGCCAGCTCCACATTCAAAACAGACGGCGAATATAGCCGGTTACGGGCTATTAGAGACAACCCTGCTAGTAGTGCTTTATTATAAGAATCTTTCATGGGTATCCGATGAAGATAGGGAATCCCAACCCTCGATATACGTGTTTTTATCGGAACCGAGGCTTAAAACACTTATACCGAGGGTTGGAATTCCCTATTTGAACTGAATACACATGATATATTCTTTTTCTTGCAAATCAGAGACACGTTGTGCATTGACGCCGCCAGCTACTATCGTTTTGCATGTTTTTCGGTATACCAGATGTTGGCACGCATGAATTTTATCTCGACCCTAGGGTGAGATGGAAATATCTAGCCTCTGTAAAATGACGGATATCCTTGTCCGGTATGCAAGAAAATCTGATCTATCGAGGACACAAAAATTACTTGGCTAGCACACTGGCTCCGTGATTTTTTAAACCCTTTTCTAAGAACTGGAACGGGTATAAAATGTGTGCCTGTAGTAATATAACCCTAAACTCAATTACTGCTGTACATGCACCTATGCACAAAATTGATTTAATTTGAAATGTGCAACCTTTTAATGTCCCGCAACAAAGTGAAGTGGGCATTTCAAAATCAAATGTTGTGATGCTTGGATTTCCACTTAATCGTCCGGATACGAAATTGCGTACCTGTTTTTGACCTAATAACTTCATGTGTGACCTTGACCTTTGAGGTACCGACCTGGGTTTTGCGCGCGACACATTGTCTTGTTATAATGGTGATCACTTGTACCAAGTTATTTAAAAATCCCTGCAGGGGTTGTGACGTTACGGTCCGGACACGAAATTGCGTACCTGTTTTTGACCTATGAAGTTCAAGTGTGACCTTGACCTTGAGGTATGGACTTGGGTTTTGCGCACGACAGATCGTCTTGTTATGGTGATCACTTGTGCCAAGTTAATTAAAAATTCCTGCAGGGGTTGTGACGTTACGGTCCGGACACGAAATTGCGTACCTGTTTTTGACCTATGAACTTAAAGTGTGACCTTGACCTTTGATGTACGGATCTGGGTTTTGCGCGCGACACATCGTCTTGTTATGGTGATCACTTGTGCCAAGTTAATTAAAAATCCATGCACGGGGTTCTGAAGTTACAGTCCGGACACGAACTGCGGAATGACGGACGGACGGTACGATTACTATATGCCCCCGAAACCTTTGATGCTTTCCTTCCAGATAAGCAATCTCTAACAGGGTCTTTGTATCATGTTAGTGTGTGTGGTAGTATCTTACTTGAGCAAGGTACTCTGAAAGTGTGCCAGCCTTCGGTGTGAAAGTATGCCAGCCTTCGGAGGGGATGTGTCGGTCCTGTGTGCAAGCAGAACAATGTGCAGCCAATACTCGTTGCTTCTGTGTCAGCTTGATTCACTTCCGTAAACATTCCCCGGAAGAGTGGTTGCTCATACAGTGCTCCAGATAAGACGCATATATTTATTTATTGTATACTTAGTTTCATATTGTCCCGTTTAGTTTGCATTGAGCTAAGTGTGCAATATTCTACGATATTGCACACATTGATATTGCACCGGAACTTTTGCTCGTGCTTGCTAAGAGCCGCGAAATAGAAATAAGGAACTACTTTCAAATAAAAATAACGGAAACCTTGGTATAGTGTCAACAAAAAAATACGTGTTTTTTTTCCAACCTTTTATGGCAGAAATTGATAAAATAATTGAAATGGTCACTCACCCACTGTTTTTAACGTTATCAAATGGTAAACAAACTTTAGAAAATCGCTTGATGTTTTTAATGACGTCACCCGACGTCGTTTTCGCGCAAACTAATCATCCACACAAAATGAAACTGAATGACAAGATGGGAATTCCATCAAAAGCTATAAAAATAACACAAATACAATGAAAAGTAATAGTCGTACAATTAACATTGATCGAAAACAATATGAAAGTATGCAATAAAAAGGTTATTGAATTTGTATGGCTAAATATTACTTGGAACTCGTTGTTTTGGCGCACTGGACTCGTCGTCCTTTGCCAAAACAACTCGTTCCAAGTAATATTTAGCCATACAAATCTAATAACCTATGATATAATCGCCGATAAATATGGAGAACCGAATACCCACGTACACACAACTTAATAGCTTAGAAAAGTAGAGTGCGCCCAACCATACTCAGTGGATGCTTATTGAAGTTTGAGGTACTGAATGACAGTCAAGTGCAGAATTTTACTTACGTTTCGTTAGATGCTTGCAAGAAAATAGAAATTGCCTTTTTTTGTCAGCTATTTGACACAAATTAATCAATAATGCCCTTAAATATATATTCATTCAACATTGCTTCTGTCTCTTTTTTTTTTAAAGGGGGAGATGAAATATGCAATGTTTTTTATGGTAATGACTAATGAATATATACTCGGTGAAAAAGGTTTTGGACCAGGGTATATAGAGTCATATAAAAATAAAACTAGTGGACAGAATTTAAGTATCTTTTTTCAGTAACCAAGGTCTACCCTACCCGGTTAATTTGGTAACAGAAACATTAAATTCCAAACAAGATTTGATTTTAAAAAAATATCGCGAACACACATTCGAGTAACCAATAAAAAGATTATTATTTTTTCGCAAACTTCCATTGTAAACGATAATTATTGTTGATTGTTGGTCTATTGTGAATTATCAACTGAGATAATAAGGGTTATGGTCGAATGTCAAGGTTCAGAGATCATTGTAAGGGTTCGAACACTGCCATGGTCGAAAACTTTTTTTACAGAGTATACCTTTTACAAAACTTGTTTATAAAACTTGTTTACAAAAATACGCATAAGTTTGTAATTTGTAAATGTAAATACATAAAAAAAACAAAAACATGCATACATTGTGCTGAAAGCTTATCTGGAGCACTGCATATAAACTCTGAAGACATCACCCAATACCTGCTTAAATAACAATAACTGGATTTTAATTGACTGAACCCTGAATTATACCACACCTTAAACTCACCAAAGAAAATTTATAAACTTGGAAATATGGAACCAGATTACAGATGACAGCAAGCTATTTCGAGAGAAAAACATTAAACATGTCAGAGGGAACATGACTAGATCGGCATGATATTCTTTTCTTTGGTGAGTTTTATGTATGCATCTGTGGTATATAAGGCTTAAATTAGTTGTTTATTCAGGCATTGCGTGATGTCTTCAGAAACCTGCATATGGAGTTGTGCCACATACTCTACCTACTTTATAAAGGGGATTCTAGCTCTGCAGTGCTCCAGATAGACTGCGCATCCATGTAAATTACGTGATATTTCAGAGTCTTCATTTTATTTTAATTCACTCCATACCATATACGGACGTAATTTTCCAGGTACGCTATTTCTTTTGAAACGATGCGTATCTTGGTAGCTTATTTTTGCCAATCAGAGTTTTTGTGGTGCACAGCATACTTTTCAGGAGACAGCTTTACTGATTGTATGAAACCGCGTCACCAGTTATTTACAGTTTTCTCTCTTTGGTTCTGTTTTCACGAGACCGCTTTATTGATTGTATGAAACCGCGTCACCAGTTATTTACAGTTTCTATCTTTGGTTCTGTTTCTCATTTTTTCCCTGTAATATTGGTACGGGTTCACTGAGCATTTACCGCCAATTTGTTATGCAAAACAATAGTAAATTTGCCGATGTTTTTTGGCGTGGACTGCAAGCGATGAGAACAATTAAAAAAAGAGAGACCCGCTAATTGTTCGTACCATTTTAATGGACATTATTTCCAATCGCGGGAAGTGTCTGAAAACCAAAAATTACACCCAGGTATAGGTTGGCTAGTAGTAGCTGACCCCTAAAATCACACATACATGTGCAGTCAATGTTTATGAGCGTTAGGGATCTATATTTACATTATTGATAGCACATTTTTGCGACAGTCACTTGCACTTTTGGTCATATTAAACTATAGCAGCAAGGACAAGATTTAAAGCTATGCTTAAGGGTTCAAATAAGAATGCAAAACCGTAAAACACTTTGCAAGAAAGTAATTTGGTTGCAGGCTGCCCCTGCAGAAATAAATCCAAGCTTTTTTGCAATCCTTAGAATTCCATGGAATTTCCATGGAATTTCATAGATCTGCAACATTTTGTTCACAGGAAAAAGTAAGAAAAAGCTTGGATTCATTATTCCTAGAAATTCCATGACATTTCAAGGATTTTGTGTGAGAATAGCATGGAAAAGCTTGGATTTTTATTCCATCGAAATCCAAGGTTTTCCTGCTTGGAAAAAGCTTGGAATTGAATGGAATTGATTGTTTAAAATACCTCTGCTGAGAAAAGTTTGGACTTGTGAATCTTAATGTGTGAAAAACCATGGAAAAGCTTGGAATTTACATTTATTGTGTCAAGATAGAACTTTAAGAAAAGTCCATCGTTTTCCAAGCTTTTCTTTGTAAAACTATTGAATAAATTAGATTAAGGAATGGTGCAGATGTTTCTGTTGAAATCAAAGACTTGTGGAACAAGTGATATATTCACATCCAAGTCAAAGAGTGACATAATTGACCTTAGGTCAAGCACTGGCAGATTGGAAAGTTTATTAGGGCTGCAAGAAGCAAGTAAATACTGCTAGATGGGTGTTATAAGATAACTGATTTTACATCTGGTTATTTAAGGAAATGGATTGCAGTGCATTTTGGGAGAAGATTTTGCTCGGTTTGAAATTTTGTGTGGGAAAAAAGATTTGCATGAAAAAAGGCATACATAGTGTCCATTTAACTTAATTCTGTGTTTCCCCACAAACTGTGTGTGGATTTAATGTATATATCTGGACTATGTTGTCAAACACTGAATTAGAAGGTTATAGTTACAAGTGAAACCTAACATAACATGGAATCATTGACAAGCGAGGTAAGATAAGTTTCAATTTTCTACATGTAGAAATGAAATAATGCTAATTTGACACTAAGCTCATATTAGAAAATGTTGAACCTAACTGCATAACATAAAATGCCAACAGTGTATTTAATGTGAGCTGTTTTATTTGAGTTAGTTATGTAATTGATTTTGCTTAATTTCATTTAATATTTATTAATGAAGTCCATGATGTTTAAATGATGCATTAATAAATTATCTTGATGAAATTGTGCACACTTATTTTACTGATATTATTGTTGAAATAAAATGAAAATGTCTATACCCAAAATGTATAGTACGAGTAGTAAATGGATGAAAAAGTATATGTGTAAATGTATGATTATGTCTTTGATATGTCATGGTGTTTGACCATGGTAGTCCATGGTCTCTGACCATGGTCTACCAGAGACCATGGTTGAACATGGTCAGAGACCATGAACTACCATGGTCAGAGGCCATGGACTATGTTTTGAAAGTGTTTGACTTGAAAGAGGACATTCTAAGCTTTTTTCGCTCTCTTACGGTTCCTTAGATAGGGATTTTCATTACCATGCTGTTGGTTTTCGCATGCTGCGACACAATTATTGTGGTATTTGGTTTTAGTATTAAATAAGTTGGGGGTTTTCCCCAACAGAGAATGTGTTGGAATTATGATTTCCTAGAATTTGCAGCAACTCTGCAGTTCAGGGTGAGAAGGTTCTAGGCCCATTTTCCATATTTTATCTCGATGTACATGGAAGATGAGCCTGGCATGTTCATGCCTGTTAGGCGCCATATAACCTTTTCATGTGTTGGTGCGCCTTAAAACCCCAATTCAATCTTGGGGAAAACACACACTTCTCCAGACATTTCTTAACAAGGATTTCCATGATATTTCATTGATTTTAGTCATACATGCATACCCTTGGAATTCCATGGAATACTATGGATTTCTTGGCTTGATATCATTTATATTAATATACTGTCTACCAATGGAATTTCATTGAATACAATGGAATATTTGGGTCCATGGAATTCGATGGAATACAATTGATTTCTTGTGACAGTTCCATTTAATGTTTTATAAAGGTCTGGCAGTGAAATTCCATGGAATTCCATGGTATTTCTGGGCCAATACCACCAAGCTTTTCCAAGCTTTTCCAAGCTTTTAATCCTTGGAATTCCATGGAATTTAAAAGAAAAAAATCCTTAGAAATGCATAAAATACTATGGAATTCTTTGGATTTCCCACTGGATTTTCGCAGGGGTGACGGGCATTCAAAGAATAACACTTTTCATTGCTGTATGTATCGTGTGACATGGTCCATTGTGAGAGGTAATTTTCAAAACAGACTAAAAACTAAGCAGAACCAGTAATTTTTAACTGATCTACAAATAGACAGACTATAATAAATATATTGAATAAAACTGCATCTTTATATGTTAATAGCTGTACTGATCAGAGATCAGCAGAGCTAATGGTGCGGCGTCCGAGTCGTCCGTCTGTCAAATTTTTTTGTAGCGTCTTTTTCTTAAAAACTTTAAATAATATTGATATGGAACTGTTCTGCATAGAGTTTATATATCAAATATTTGTAGCGAATACTCCTCTGAAAATTCACAGGAATGTTGCTCTTGATGTCTAGTTGATCTTACCAAAATTTCAGGTTGGCCGGAAATTCAAGAGCGCCGCCACGTCTAAAAATAGATTTTTAAAAACAAGTTTATAGAGACTACTTCGTGAAAACTGTAAATAATATTGATATGGGACTTTTTCTAAAATGATCAGCATGACATGATGTTGATCCTTGTCAAAATTTATTTGGATTTGACATTAAACATGGCCACCAGTGGCCATCTTTGTTTGTTTACATAAGAGTTATATAGTAGAAACTTGTAGCGACTACTCCTCTGAAACTACTTGACGGATTTTCATGAAACTTCACAGGAATGTTGCTCTTGATGTCTAATTGATCCCAGCAAAATTTAGGTCGGCCGGAAATTCAACACGGCCCCTTGGCTAAAAATATATTTTTTTAAAAACAAGGTTTTAGCGACTACTTCTTGAAAACTATAAGTGATATTGATATGGGACTTTTTCTAAACTGATCAGCTTGACATGATGTTGATCCTTGTCGAAGATTATTTTGATTCGACCGACATTAAACATGGCCGCTAGTGGCCATCTTTGTTACTACTTTGAAACTACTTGACAGATTTTTATAAAACTTCACAGAAATGCTGATATAGCTATCAAAACCTATCAGTATAGCTTGAAAATCATTGACCTCTTGTTTAATAATAACAATTTAATAATTGAATTTTAACCCACAATGGCTTGCATCAAGAAATAACATAAAGTATATTTGTGTTTTACAACAATACTATTAACGACTATGACAAAGTAGTTTGGCTTTAAATTGCATTTTTTTTAATGCTATTTTCAGTATACCCATGCGCGCAGTTTGCTAATACAAATTGTCACAGTGTCGGTGCCCAGACTCGAGCATTAACATCTTTTCCAGGCTGTGATGAATGGCCATGATATACATATGGATTTTTGAAGATGACATGTACTGGTAAGTAGATGCTCACAAATAACTAGCACTCCTTTCTATTTGGTTTCAGAACTAGAACATTTTTACCTCAAATTCAACTTGTTTTACTTACGGTGTGGTAACCGGAGGCCCTGGGTTCACCATACTCCGTGGTGCCACTGAGTTCCGTCGGTGTGTTCTTGGGCAAGACACTTTCCCTTAGCCTCGTCCGTCGGATGGGGACGTAAACCGATCTATCCTTCGAGCATGTTAAAGAACCATAGGAATCTATTCGATAATAAGAGTAGGGCAGGTTCCCGGATTCCTCTGTCTGGGGCGGCTCTAAATAACTATACTGTGTTGATGAGCCGTTAAACAACATTCAATTACGGTGTGGTTCAGATTATGGACTAATGAGCAAGTATATAATGCATTAGCTGGTTCTTATGCATTGCATGATGTCTCATTATGTCTGTCGAGCAATCTTGTCTTTACTGATATTTTACTAACAGAGTCTTGTAAAAATAATGGGGTTTAGGTCCAACCTTTGTCTTACTAAAACATAAAATATTACTGATTTGATTATTGTCTACTTTTTATATGTCTGCCTGTTCGTAAACAATTGCTCATTCTGGACAGTAACTCTGAAACTATAACACTCACAATCATGAACTGTACATTGCCCTTAGTAAGAGGAGGAACCCTAATTTTTTGGGGGGGCAAAGGTCCAGGTCGCCATGACCTTATATGGAAATATGCATTCTTGACGATAACTCCGAAACAATAACACCCACTCTCATGAAACTTAATAGGCAAATTTCGTCTAGCGGCTTGGGCATTGGTGTCCCTAAGCAGCTCTTTCTCAGAAACCACTTGGCCAATTTTACTCAAATTACCCATGGATACTCCTGAGTTTTTTTATCTGATATTTAAAGGGACACATGGCAATCTTGAGTTTTATTCAAATATTAAAATGTGCTCCTCGATTTAGTTATCCTGCGTCATTTTGACTTTAAAACTGCTTGCATATAATTAAAAAAACAACTGTGATTTCAATTTTCTTCACTATTTTACTGAATTTTCAAATATATTATTGGTGCAATATTATAAAGAGTTAGTAAAATGTAAAATCAATTTGCTTTGAACTTTATAATTCTAACAATTAATATTAATGATTGAACAAATGCAAGTTAAGAGAAAAACTAACGTGACACCGTGAGTTTTTAAAAAAATAAAGATTTTTAAACAATTTTATGCACTTGTCATCTCAGCAAACAGCAAACTCGATTGTTTTTATGTTTTTAAGGGTGGCATATATAGTAATCGCACTGTCTGTCCGTTCGTCTGTACACTCGTGTCCGCTTCATAACTCTGACAATAATGGATGGATTTTCAAATAACTTCGCACAATTGCTCACCACAACAAGACGATTTGTCGAGAACAAAATCCAGGTCCGTGGCTCAAAGGTCAAGGTCACACTTAGAGATCAAAGGTCAAAATCCGTTCATCTGTACACTCGTGTCCGCTTCATAACTCTAACAATAATGGATGGATTTTCAAATAACTTCGCACAATTGCTCACCAAAAAAAGACGACATGTCGCGCACAAAATCCAGGTCCGTGGCTCCAAGATCAAGGTCACACTTAGAGATCAAAGGTCAAAATCCGTTCGTCTGTACTCGTGTCCGCTTCATAACTCTGACAATAATGGATGGATTTTCAAATAACTTCGCACAATTGCTCACCACAACAAGACGTGTCGCGCACAAAATCCAGGTCTGTGGCTCCAAGGTCAAGGTCACACTTAGAGATCAAAGGTCAAAATCCGTTTGTCTGTACACTCGTGTCCGCTTCATAACTCTGACAATAATGGATGGATTTTCAAATAACTTCGCACAATTGCTCACCACAACAAGACGACGTGTCGCGCACAAAATCCAGGTCCTTGGCTCCAAGGTCAAGGTCACACTTAGAGATCAAAGTTCAAAATCCGTTCGTCTATACAATCGTCTCCGCTTCATAACTCGGACAATAATCAACGGATTTTCAAATAACTTTTTTTTTAAATATTTTTTAAATTTTATTTTATTTTATTTTTATTGTTTGTTTGATTTTTTTTTTTTTTTTAAATATTTTTAAATATATCTGTTGGTTTCATATTGCTCCAAGGTCAAGGTCACACTTACAGGTCACTTCGGGGGCATTTGTCACTTACTGTGACATTTCTTGTTAGTTACTAAAATGTTTACAAACTTTCATTTAAGCATCAATGACCTTTTTATTAGATCACCTGAGCCGAAGGCTATATTGGGATCACTCTTCGTCCGTCGTTGTTAACTTTTCTTCAAACAACTTCTCCTCAGAAACCGCTTGGCTAATTTTGACCAAACTTCCCACTCGAAAAAAACCCTAAAAAAACAACTTCTGGTACGTAAAATATTGAGTATGAAATTTGTAGGCTGTGTCCCGTTTCTTCCATGTACGGCGAATTAATTGTCGTACCTTATTTTTTTCCAAATCTAACAGCAGTGTTATATCTATTGATGAAGTTTGTTTTTTTTGTTTTTTTGTATTTAATATAAGTAAAACATGTAGGCTATTTAAAACAATGATGATTATCAAAATTATGGCCTCAAAATAATTCCCCCTTTCCTGTAAAATCGCGCTAAAATTGGGTCGCAGTCCCCCAAAACAGAGTGACGGCCCTGCCAGCTCTCATGGCTTGCGGAACGTCGGTGGTTCTACCCAGGTAACCAACCGCCTGGTTGGAGGGGCATCTGGGGTCTTCCTCCACCAATGGAAGCTGGAAAGTCGACATATGACCTTAGCTGTTGGTGCGACTATAAAATCCCAATTCAATTCAATTCAATTTTTCTACATCCATATTTCAAATAATTATTTGAACAATTGAAAACAAATTCTGTTTGCAAATTTATAAAAATTACTAAATGTTGATTATGTTAAAACCTGTGAGATTTTCAAACTCCAATTTTTTTATATTTTTATTTAATTTATATATGAAGCAGGTTTAAAGTTAAAAACGATACTTGATTAATAAATTGAGATGCTAATTATAATTGATAAATACTTCAAGATTTCCATGTCTCTTTAACATACTTTGACGGGGAATATAAATTCACAGAATTGTTGATTATATTAAACACATGCAATAGTAAAATTACAACTAAAGAAAATTTGAAAACACTATATTTTATTACATTTTATTTAATAACAAGATGATTTTAACTTCAGAACAATACTGGAATAATAAAATGAATGGATGTGCTAATTGTAATGCTTGATTAAGTTTAATATAAGTATGAGGAAAGTACCAGTATTAAAGATTACATAATTTTGATATGTTCAAAAAACAGTAAATTTCTGAATTTAAATAATGATTATAAATTTTATCTTGAAATTTTCAAATGCAAATCAGTTATTTTATTCACTCAGTTCATACATATACCTGAAAATATTGAAAAATGGGATTAGAGACATAACGTTAATAATTATGCATTTTACTTGTTTTAGTGTAATTAATAGACCTATAAGAAATACTCTCTGTTTGTTTGTTTGTTACACAGTTTGATCAGACAGGATCCTATACTGTGATACATCCTGTTTGATATATGTAAGGTGTCAATTATGTGATTGCTGGGGTGTTAATTATTTAATGACCCCCAATAAACAGCCATATAGTGTCCCACTTCCTTTGTGGATATATTGGATTAAAGATTTTATGGTTCTCTAAAAAAGTGGGTCATGTAATACTTAGTTAATGACTTCTCCTGCTCTGTTTTGACTGCCAGCAATTTATAAATAGATTACATCTGGTTAGACTTAAATTTGGGCATGATAAAAGCCAGTCAAGTATCATTTAAACCACATTCAAACGTTTATTAGTTTTGGTGAATTTTAATTTAATTTTCATAGTATTGATTTGAGGCTCCAGTAATATATTTTATTTAAGTGTTCGTATGCTAAAGAGGCACAAGGTAATCTTGATTTTTTAAAGACTAAAAGCATCCCAATAGTTCTTCTACATTACTTGCATTTTTGCAAATCATTGTTAATTAATATTTGAATTGTTTAAATCAAATTGTATTTGCCTTCTAATTGTTGATTATATTACAACAATACTATATGTAAAGCTAACAGAGGTGTCCGCAACATGCCAATTTGTCCGCGGACGTATTTGACCACACGTAAGTGTCCAATATGCCCGCAACAAGCGAATATCTTCGCGGTAAATTTATGATGATTTTTTTTATATTGATCTGTAAATGTCGAAAGGTAGATTAGAGAGGAGATTTTGCTTACTAGTTTGTTAATTAACAAAATAAATAGACTTGTAGCAGAGTCGCTGACATATTCTTTTGTATGTGCACAGTTGTAAATCATTTAATTGAAAATAAAACTCGTCAGAATGACTTGTGTACTCTAACTACCAGTTATCAGAAGTTAGAGTATGGCAGACTGGTGAAATGAACATGCTACAAAACAAATAGAGTATGGTCTCATCTCATTGGTTGATTTAAACACCTTGATGGGCTGCGGCCATCTCGATGATTAAATCAGCCAAATCGATACACATAGAAGCAATTGATGTATCATAAATAATGATTTTATTAATTGGCATAAACCATTGTTAACAGTTATTTATGTTGATATAAAGAAAACAGATCTGAATAAAGATGAAGAATGAAAAACTGATAAATAATGAAAAGAATAAAATGAATGAAAAAAAAATAATGTGGAATTCTATAAAATAAAAAAAAGCAGCGCACAACATAATTCAGTGGTACCCTATATATAGGCGTTGAGCGATTTAACATGAGAGAACAGGTGAAATAGCTGAGTGGTAGATTTTTAGATCACCTGAGGTCAAGGCGAGGGCCAATTTTGACCAAACTTCACATGGATGAATGCTTATTAGATTTGTTAAAATTAGGTCATCGCAACATCCTTAAAAAGTCTTCTTCTCTAAAACCACAAGGCACAGAGCTCTCATGTATTACATGTAGCATCAGCTTATGGTCCTCTACTAAGTTTGTTCAAATGGTGACCCTGGGGTTTCAATTTGGCCCCACTCCGGGGCCACAGGTTTACATAAACTTATATAAGAAAAAAGTAAATCTTCTTCTCTGAAACTGAATGAGCCAGAGGTTTAATATTTTGCATTACTATAAGATCATGGTCCTTTACCAAGTTTGTTCAAATGGTGACCCTGGGGTCACATTTGGCCCCGCTCCAGGGGTCACATGTGTATAGGGAAAACTTTAAAAATCTTCTTCTCTGAGACTGCTTGAGCCAGGTGTTTAATATTTTGCATTTGCTATAAGCTAATGGTCCTCTACCAAGTTTGTTCAAATGGTGACACTGGTGTCAAATTTGGTCCAGCCCCGGGATCACAGTTTTACATAGACTTATATAGGAAAAAAATCAAAATTCTTCTTTTCTAAAACTACAAGAGCCAGAGTTTAATATTTTGCATTTACTATAAGATTATGGCCCTTTACCAAGTTTGTTTAAATAGTGACCCTGGGTCACATTTGGCCCGCCCTGGGGGTCAAAGTTTTACATAGACTTGTATAGGGAAAAACTTAAAAAAATCTCTTAAACTGCAAGAGCCAGAGGTTTAATATTTTGCATTTGCTATAAGCTTATGTTCCACCACCAAGTTTGTTCAAATGGTGACCCTAGGGGCACATATTTTACATAGACTGGTATAGGAAAACATTTAAAAAATCTCCTTCTCTGAAACCACAAGGCACACAGCTCTCATATATTACACATAGCCCTGGGGTCACATTTGGCCATGCCCCAGGGTTACACTCTTCCACCTTCTTTTTGCATTTGATCTTTACCAAACTGTGTCAGTGTCTTTATATCAATGTTTTTAACACAACAGAGGCCACATTTCTTGAACGATCTTGCACAGATTGTATATTACCATGAGATTTGGAGAAGTTTGATAATGGGCGAGTACTCAGGTGATCGATATAGGGCCATCTTGGCCCTCTTGTTTGAATTATTCCCCTTTGGAAAAAAGTTTAATCCGAAACTTAACCTTGCCTTTTACAATTGATTGTGGCTAATAATTATCAAAGTTCTAGGTTTACAACAACGAAAGCGGTGCTCTTGTTTATGATAGAGTTTTAACAAATGATATAAAATTAACCCATGAAGGTTTACATTCAGAAATAACATGCTGTTGAGTTTTAATATTTCAAACCAAATGCATGAAATGTATACGTGTGTTTTTACAAAAATACTATAAACAACTATTACAAATCAGTTTGCTGGAAGTTATTGCTTTTTAACTGATATTTTCAGTATACCACTGCGGACAGTTTGTTTATACGGTGTGTTGCAGTGTCGGTGCCCAGACTCGGGCATCAGCATCTTTTCCAGCCTTCAATGAAATGGCAGTGGTATACATATGGATTTTTGAGATGACATGTAAGTTGATACTCATGTAACTAGAAATTATTTTAAACCAAAACCTATTTTGATTACAGATCACACATGCATCATGTTCAAAATCCCTAGAAAATTCGGTGGATCATATTTTCAACACTTTGTCCGCCAGTCCTTTCACCAGTCCCTCTGTCTCTCTTTTATTGCCCATAGCATAATTTGGAACTACTAATGGGACTGGAATGAAACTTCACGCAATAATAGAGGGCAATGAATGGGAAGTGTAAGAACCATAACTCTTCATTCAAATTAGAGTTATTGCCCATTAGAATGTTATACTTATAATTTTTGTCTGGAGCTGTCGACATCTTTGCATATCTGATGACAGTGCGCATTATGAGAATGATGAAGTTTGCAACATCACAAGTAGATGAATTTCAATGAATGAAGGCATTGAAACGTTGATATTTAGAAATGTTCTTAATTGTTTCATTTGGTTAAAAGTTTGCCATGTAACATTTCTGGTCTGCCTGGAGAGAAAACAAATGTTGCTGTCTAAACATTATTTAATTATTGATTGAATAGCAAACTGTATATTAATATTAATTCTAACACTACCTCCGCAGTCTTTCATATACACAAAGAAGAGAGACAGCTGCATATTATTCTATGATAAAATACAGCTCTTCCATTAATTCCCTGCGTATATTTCATCCGTTGGAAGCGCCACGTTACATGACGCCACTTGGTAAATATATGTCACGAAGACAAACTCAACAGTAATTTTAATGAAATTTTACAAAATACTTGCCATGCTCCCAAACCGTGCACATCCCCGATATAAACCCATCATATGCATCAGTACATATAACATTATTAAGCATCTTGAACAAGCTGAGAACGTTTGACGTCATATAGCGCAAACTATATGACGTAAGTAATGACTTAATTGTTTGTCACTTGACTCTAGAGTGCATACGGGGGCGCCCAGTGAAACAGCCTTTAAACATAGCAGCCTGATTACCTTGACCTCCAAGATAATTTATAGTACCCCAATAAAAGTGTAAACAATGGGGTTATTGTTGTGTTAGAATCGAAATAATAAATACGTACCTGTATTTTATCGGTGAATAAAATACAGTTAGTCGTTCGGATGCGAGTAATTAAGTCACTCGTGCTAACGCACTCGTTATTTAATTACTACGCATCCAAACTCTTAACTGTATTTTATTCACCGATAAAACACAGGTACCTATTTATTATTTCTTAAGTAAACAAAATAAATATTTATATTTGGCTGGGAGTTGATGGCGTGCTCCTGTAATCCAGTTACTTGGAAGCCAGGGTCTGAGGGCGGGGTCTTACTATCAGAGTGAATATGTCGATCGGACATCCGCACTAAGCCCGGCATCAATATGGGCTGCCCGGGGGAGCCCAGGCATGTCCAGTATATAAGGAGGTAAGTATCGGTTTGCGCTCGTGACTAGGCACCTGATAGTAGCCAGTCCAATAAAACTTTTTATATATATATAAATATATTTTTTTAATAACCATCTTTTCTATTTGCAGATTCATGTTCTCAAGGTCTTCGTGGAAAAAAAATATTCCAAGCCCGGTAGGACTGTCTTACCAACTTTCAGTGCTGTAACCTGAGGTTAGTATATGTATAAAATCTCAGCCTTCTTTTTTTTTTTTTTAATTTTACTAAAGGTGATATGATATGGTTGTCATTTTATGACCCAGCCTTATTTATAGGCAAACAATTTGCAAGTTATGAGGTTGTGTTAAACCAACTATTGTTTTCAAGTTATTGCTTTCTAAGTACTTTTTATGCACCATTTAAACAAGTTAGAGGGGATGACATACATATATAGCATTAGGCTTGTCCATCCCATCTGTACTTACATATATGTACATATATCCCGGTTTTGTGTCTGAGCCATAACTCAACCATTGAATGGATAATAAAGATATTGGACAAAAAAAGGATTAAAAAGCAACATTTTTGTATTAAGTCACTGGTTATTGAGAAATAGGTTGCCAGTGTTGGGATAAAATTGTGTGGTGTAAATGCATTGCTGCCTGTATTCTATTAGATTAATTTTGGTTTAATCTACCACCATAGATTATGTGTTTTGATCAAGGTCTATTCTAATGAAATGGTGTATTTGGCAATGATAAACAACTCTAGTAAAATAGTTTGATGAACCAGTATAATAAAATAGTCACTGACATTTATAAACCAGTCTAGTAGAACAGTCACTGACATGGATGAACCAGTCCAGTAGAATAAATTAACTGACATGGATGAACCAGCCCAGCAGAATAATTTAACTGACATGGATGAACCAGTCCAGTAGAATAGTCACTGACATGTATAAACCAGTCTAGTAGAATAATGTTACTGACATGGATGAACCAGTCCAGTAAAATAACCACTGACATGTATAAACCAGTCTAGTAGAACAGTCACTGACATGGATGAACCAGTCCAGTAGAATAAATTAACTGACATGGATGAACCAGCCCAGCAGAATAATTTAACTGACATGGATGAACCAGTCCAGTAGAATAGTCACTGACATGTACAAACCAGTCTAGTAGAACAGTCACTGACATGGATGAACCAGTCTAGTAGAACAGTCACTGACATGGTGAGTCCAGTAGAATAGTCACTGTCCAGTAGAACCAGTCTAGTAGAACGGTCACTGACATGGATGAACCAGTCTAGTAGAACAGTCACTGACATGGATGAACCAGTCCAGTAGAATAGTCACTGACATGTATAAACTGGTCTAGTAGAATAATGTTACTGACATGGATGAACCGGTCCAATAGAATAGTTACTGACATGTATAAACCAGTCTAGTAGAACAGTCACTGACATGTATGAACCGGTCCAGTAGAATAAGCACTGCCATGTATAAACCAGTCTAGTAGAACAGTCACTGACATGGATGAACCAGCCCAGCAGAATAATTTAACTGACATGGATGAACCAGTCCAGTAGAATAATTTAACTGACATGGATGAACCTGTCCAGTAGAACAGTCACTGACATGGATGAACCAGTGCAGTAGAATAGTCACTGACATGTATAAACCAGTCTAGTAGAACAGTCACTGACATGGATGAACCAGTCCAGTAGAATACTTACTGAGATGTATAAACCAGTCCAGTAGAATAGTCACTGACATGTATAAACCAGTTTAGTAGAACAGTCACTGACATGGATGTACCAGTCCAGTAGAATAGTTACTGACATGTATAAACCGGTCTAGTAGAATAATGTTACTGACATGGATGAACCAGTCCAATAGAATAGTCACTGACATGTATAAACCAGTCTAGTAGAACAGTCACTGTCATGGATGAACCAGTCCAGTAGAATAGTCACTGACATGTATAAACCAGTCTAGTAAAATAATGTTAAGAAATGGATGAAACAGTCCAGTAGAATAGTCACTGACATGTTAGAACCAGTCTTGTTAAATAGTGTAACTGTCGTGGATGAACCAATCTATAATTATAGTGTAAGTGTCATGGATGAACCAATCTAGCATAATGTGAAAAGGCCCCTAACCATTTTTTATAGCAATTCTTATAGTAGATGTGATTCTAATTTCTTCTTCTTATTTGCAGCTGGCAGTAGAGGTTGCTATGATACAGCAAGGCATATCTCGGGTACAAGCGGAATTCACCATGTGGATGAAACACTAAATCTAAATGCCAACCGGACTTAAAAGTGTAGTGTAGTCATTTTCGGACAGTATCGAAATATCACTGCCAGGTAGCACACCTGGAACATCATCATATATATACTATTTAATTGACAATACAAGCACAGGCTTATAGTACAACAAATAATAATGGTTCTAGTTTTATATTGTGTATGAACAAAACAAATTGCTGATTTTGGTCATAGTTTAAGTTACTTTATATAATATTTGTTTAATATGAAGATAATGTTTCTAAATTAATTTGGGCAGAGGCAGAACAACACAGCTTTTCTTTTCTGCATATGTATAGTATTTGTCTTTCTTTGCAAATTCAAGTTCAAACAAATGACATTTTTGAAGCTATTGACTTTATTGTAATTAGGGCTTTCCACTTTTCAGTGGAAAGACCTTTTGTTTTCGTTCTGTTTCTTCTTCTTATTATTATTATTCTTTTCTTCTTTTTCTTCTTCTGTCAGCCACTTTTCATAGTAATACTGGTCGCAGGACCTTAACATTTTACACAATGGTAGAGCTCAGTCTGGAATAGTGTCCCGAAGCTTTTGGGGTCATGACGTCATTCAAGATGGCCGCCAGTGACGTCATCAGTCAAATTTTGTTATCGCTAGATCTCAAACATTTATAGTCCGATTTGAATGAAACTTTCACAGATTGTAGGGTTAAGGGTCTAGTTGTGCAAGAACGTAAAAACGTATCTCTGTGTAATAACGTCTAGACGTCAGTGACGTCAAAATGTTATGAAAAGTCCTTTTTTTCAGTGATTGCATTTTTCATGCTTTTTTTACTGTAAAATCCATCAGTGTCATTGTTTCAGTCGACGCTGACAGTTTTAACGTCATGACGTCATTCAAAATGGCTGCCAATGACGTCATTTAAGAAATATTGTAATCGCTATATCTCCTTCATTTATTATTGGACTTTGATGCAACTTTCACAGCCTATAGGGAATTAGGTTGGGTTGTGCAAGAATGTCAATAACTGTCATGACGTCATCCATGATGGCCACCATTGACGTCATGCTACAAATATTGTTAGCGCTAGTTCTCAAACATTTATAGTCGGATTTATATGAAACTTTCACAGATTGTAGAGTTCAGGGTCTAGTTGTGCAAGAATATAAAAAACCTGTCTCTAGGTAATAACGTCTTGACGTCAGTGACGTCATAATGTTATGAAAATCCGTTTTTTCACTGATTACATTTTTGAAGTTGTTTTACTGCATAATCCATCAATGTCATTGTCTCAGTCGACGCTGACAGTTTTTACGTCATGACGTCATCCGAAATGGCCGCCAATGACATCATTTAAGAAATCCTTTAATCGCTATATCTCCTTTATTTATCATCGGAATTTGATAAAACTTTCACAGTTTGTAGATATCTGAGTCCAGTTGTGCTATAATGTGGAATGATGTTATGTCGTCATCAAAGATGGCCGCCAGTGACGTCATAAATGAACTATTTTTTTGTCTATATCTTCTCTATTTATTATCGGATTTGAATAAATATTTCCAAGATTGTACAGTTTAGGGTCCGGTTGTGCAAGAACGTCATACGGTATCCCGACGTCATGACGTCAGTGACGTCAAAATATTCAGAAATTCTTTTTTTCTCACTGATTGCATGTTCGAAGTTATTTTCGATATAAATCAATCGGTGTCTTCGTCTTCAACAACTCTGACAGTTGTGACGTCATGACGTCATTCAGACAGGAAAGCCCGTTTGATCAGGTTTCTGATCAAAATCTAGTTGTATTTGAAGTTGAATTATATTAATTCATACTGTTTCAGGTTATGACTTGATAACTGTTATGCCATCAGTATGTTCCTGGGATGGTAAATAATTTGAGAACAACAATCTACACTTTTTTCAATTAATTTACATACAAATATTTTAGCAGAGTAAAAAATATAATTGAATTATTTTTATAAAAACAAACATAAAACATTAAAAGGCAATTCTGTGGGCCTTGGTTTATAAAAAATCCTGCTTAAGGAAACGTATTTTTACAAACTCTACAAGCAATATTTTAATAGTTATATTGCCGATATTTGAATTGTTTGGGTGTTTGTTAACTATTTATCATGCTTACTATCATCAAAGAAGTATTTGAGTGAGATTTTTGTAACCATTAGTAATATTTAGGACACATTCAAGTCCTTTTTATTTGCAGTAGCATCAGAATGTTCATATGTTCGGGGTTCAGGGTCAACTGAATATTTTCCATTTTTGATAAAAAAAAAATCATATAATTTGTTTTACTTGCCACACATATTTTTAAAATCTTGGATTTTTTAAAAACTTATAGTGTCATTATTTTTTCATAACTTCCATATTGGATATCAATGTTAATATTTATTTAAAAAGCTCGAAGCAAATCGAGTTCGCATGTAACTAATTGCTATACTCCCGTAGGAACGTATTATGTTGTGACATTTACCGTTTGTCGGTCTGTTCGTTCGTCTGAATGTCTGTTAATTTTTTGCAAGGTATAAGGTCTACAACAATGAAAAACATCTTCAGCATGATCCAAAAAAAACCACATCTTATAAAGGACCATAACTCCCTGAATTATACTGTTTGAATTATTTCCCTTTGAAAAAAAGTGTAACCTGGAACTCAACTTATAATTTACCAATGATTGTAATTGTGGCTAATAACTTTCAAAGCATTAGATCTGCTTGTTATTGCACTTATAATTTATTTAATTTTTACATATGTTTCCACTGTTTTTAATTTATTTATTACATCTTGCAGAAAACAAATATAAAAGAAAAACTCAAAATTGTATTTAAAGGGACACCAGGCAGTCTTGAATTTTTAAAAACTAGCGGCATTCCAATATTATATTTAAACCTATAGTAGAATAAGAAGAGAAAGTTGAAAATTTCATTTAATTATATGCAAGCAGGTGTAAAGTTTTATCTCAACCAATCCCATAAAAAGCAAATACATAAAATTGTTATGAAGTATCTGTTTTATATTTATGTATATTTAATAGATTTTAATTATATGTTCAATAGATGATATCTTGTTATATATATATATATACAGGTATTTATTTTGACTAGCTCATTTAACTTGGGCCCCGTGTGGTTCCCGGGGGCCCCCGTTTGGTCACGGGGCAAAGAAGAGGGCCACTGTAGACCCCTTTGGAGGGGTAGGCAGAGGGGTAGAATCCCCCCAAATTCATGTTCATTTTATCATTTTTTGCTCATGTTCATTAAAGGTCTTCATCATGATCCCTGCATTGTTTCAGGTGCTATCTTACTCGCATCAAAAGAGCAGTGACAGAAAAACAATAAACATGGCTCCAGCATAAATGGAGTTTCTACGATAGAATTTGTAGCAACTATGCAGTTCAGGGTGAGAAGGTTCTAGGCCCATTTTCCATATTTTATCTCGATGTACATGGAAGATGAGCCTGGCATGTTCATGCCTGTTAGGCGCCATATAACCTTTTCATATGTTGGTGTGCCTTAAAACCCCAATTCAATTCATTTAACTTGTATCTTGCTTCGACTCTGTGCACAGCAGTAGTTATCAAGTTGAGATATACATCTGTAATATCATATCCATATTGCAATGCAAATTACAATTTTATAGATAAAATAAATAACCCTGTCAATTTATATTATAAATTGTCTTGTTTGTTAATCCCCAGCAGTTAATATCTTGGCAAGTTCAAAGGCTAGGCACACATGATTGCATTTTGTGTTACAGTGTTTGAATGTTAAATAAATCTTTATTTTGTTTAAATTACGGCATCCCTTTAGTTTTTCAACTTGACTTGCATATTTGCAAATCATTATCAATATTTCAATAGTTCAAAGCAAATTGTTTCGGCATTTTAATAGATGTTGATCATATTGAACCAATAATATATTTAAACCAATGGCAAAATAACAAAGAAAAACTTCAAAAATCCCAAGTGTTTTTACCTAGATTTAGATATATGCAAGCAGGTTTAAACTCAAAATAATACTGGATTACTAAACGGAGGTGCGTTATTCATTCTTCATAAAAACTTCAAAAATTGTCCTCTCTCCCTTTGAATGTGGTATTTATAGATACAAAATCATCCCTAGCAATGTTTGTGGTCGTTATTCTGTTTTTTGCCCCGTGTGGTTTCCGGGGGCCCCCGTTTGGTCACGGGGCAAAGAATAGGGCCACTGCATATCCCTTTAGAGGGGTAGGCAGAGGGGTAGAATCCCCCCAAATTCATGTTCATTTTATCATTTTTTGTTCATGTTCATTAAAGGTCTTCATCATGATCCCTGCATTGTTTCAGGTGCTATCTCGCTCGTATCAAAAGAGCAGTGGCAGAAAAACAATAACGTGGCTCCAGCGTAGATGGAGTTTCTACGATAGAATTTGCAGCAGCTCTGCAGTTCAGGGTGAGAAGGTTCTAGGCCCATTTTCCATATT
This sequence comes from Cyrtodaria siliqua, assembly GCA_037043455.1. Classification (NCBI taxonomy): domain Eukaryota; kingdom Metazoa; phylum Mollusca; class Bivalvia; order Adapedonta; family Hiatellidae; genus Cyrtodaria; species Cyrtodaria siliqua. Next base: position 127,806 of record JAWPHD010001259.1, on the reverse strand, counting down.
TTATCTCGATGTACATGGAAGATGAGCCTGGCATGTTCATGCCTGTTAGGCGCCATATAACCTTTTCATGTGTTGGTGCGCCTTAAAACCCCAATTCAATTCAATTATTCTGTTTTTGAGCAAAAGTATACGTTAGTTTTGATAAACCCAGTTATCTGACTTAAATGGTAATAAAACAGGATAAGCGATCAATTTACCTATGTTTATGGCCATTATTATATCTTTTCGAGCAAAAATGTAGGTTAGTTTCGATAAACCGAGTGAAAGCAAAGGTTAGTTTAGCTAGTTATCAAACGTAATGGTGGAAAACTAGGATAATCAATCAATTAACCTATGTTTATGGGCATTACCCGTCTGTAGAATTTCCGATGTAAGAATCGGAATTTTCATGGAAATATATTGAAAATCGCATCAAATGTTCGGAAAACAAGTCCAAATTTGGAAATACACATATTTTTTCGGAATATCTGTAGGACTTCGCAATTTTTTCCGCGGACAATATTCGGACATTATAATAATTTTCGGCAAATGAGAACTTAGTCAAATTTTTATTCGGAACGTGCTTCAGTGTGACAGTCATTTTTTGATTCTGAAAAGAACTTTCAATTTTTTAGCATTGGTCGTTTTTTAGTACAATTATTCTTTTGAATGAAACATTTGCAGTGACATCGATGTGTTTTGTAACGCGTATACACCAATATGGATTTTAACATTTTATTTAATGTTATGATGATTGAATTGGATTTTATAGTCGCACCAACAGCTAAGGTCATATGTCGACTTTCCAGCTTCCACTGGTGGAGGAAGACCCCAGGTGCCCCTCCAGGCAATTTTCGTGCACGGGCGGGCACCTGGGTAAAACCACCGACGTTCCGCAAGCCAGCTGGATAGCTTCCTCACATAAAGATTCCTAGGCCCCTAACCACTCGGCCACGGACGCACCCCTTTATTTAATGTGAAATTGACTCAGATTCGTGACAGGTAATTTTAACTTAGAAATCGTTATGCAATGTGTGCTCTACTCTAACAAAATAGATTTTATTTCATCGAGAAGTGAGAAAAATTTATATTTTCATGAATGCGAATCTACGACTCATTTTTTTAGTTAGGAAAAGTTATTTCCAACTTGTAGTAGTTTTGAAAAAAATGACCACCTGACATTTTTCACTAAATGACAACAATTCTGAAATACTTGACCAGTTTTAAAATCTATAGCTCATTTTCTTAGTTAGACTAGTTAAGGTCAGATGATATATATTAAACAGTTATTTTCTAAACAAATTAAAAAAAATTGTTTTTGATCATGATTGATAAAAAAAAAGGAGTTCCGGCAGTGAAAAAATACAACTATATTTCGCACGTATGAAATACCGCTTTTATTTCATCTCTAAAATCCACTTTTTCACTGCTAAGCGTAAAATAAATTGTTTTACATAATTTGTAGCACATTTTAGGCCATATATGATGGTCGATTTTTTTTGTGGTAGTTCGATATTTTCTTTTTAATACATGGCAATTCTACACTATAACAGGATTTTTAATACTGTAATGTACTATAATATAAAACCCCTGACTATGCTATATGCAAATAAGTACTACAATTGTTTTTAATTAGTTCATGTCTGTCTAAAAAAATGGTATATATTGTAAAACATCTTACTCCCAGATAGTACTAAATTATATTCATGATACATTTTTAGTTTAAACTTATATTTATTTTACATGGATTGTAACGAACACTCTATGAACTTATTTGGATCACTGTCTTCCTGGGTAGAACCAGTACTAAGCAAATGCAGTTAAAGTGTCTTGCTCAGAGAAACAACGCATATGACGCAATGGCGGGGATCGAACCCATGACTTCTTGATCATGGGTCCAACTCTATACCATTAGACAACAGCGCTCCACTTTTTACACTTTTAACCCATATTGATCATGAATACTTGAGATTAGCTAATTAATACAGACATCCAACACTCATACTAATGAATTTATGATATCCATATGCTAATATCTTATTCTGATCACAAATTAAGACTCTATAGGCTGGCTGTGTTACAGTTAGTCATGTGACTCATTAGCCAATAAAACTGGTGCTTCTATATTCAAACACAAACGCAGTGTGTTTATACAAAAAGTTCTGTCGTATTTATTTGGAACAATAATAAATGATTATGAAATATATTGTTTTATAAGTGACTTGGGAGTTATACATTAACTTATAAAACAAGGATATAAATGTACATTATTCATGGAGGATACCATTAAAGTAAGTATTATTATACCCCCGCTTCGAAGAAGTGGGTCGAAGCGGGGGCTATATAGGAATCACTTTGTCGAGTCGCGTTTTATTATTTAACAGATAATAGTGACATGGTTGCATATTTGCTTTTAATTTTTGGTATGATGTGAAAATACGTTATGAAACCCACATAAGGTTACATTCCACTAATTATACAGTCTTCATAAGGTTACACTCCACTAACTTTTACACAAGATTTCGCAAAGTTTTTAATTATTTGTCCTGTTATTTAACAGATAGTGGTTGCACATGTTCTTTTTCATCTTTTATGACGCGAAAATATGTAATAATAACCTCATAAAGTTATGCACTACTAATTGTAAGACCTCATAAGATTAAACACCACTAATTTACGTTGTGTCCCGTCGCTTCCCGTTGCATTATTTAACAAATAGTGGTTGCATGGTTGCATATTTGCTTTTCCTTTTTGGTATTTTGTAAAAATACATTATGAGAACCACATAAGGTTACATTCTACTAATTATACAGATTTCTTAAGGTTACACTCCACTAATTTTTACATATGATTCCACTGTTTTGAATTATTTCTCCTGTTATTTAACAGATAATGGTTTCATATTTTCTTTTTCTTTTTTTATGATTTGAAATACATAATGAAATCTTCATAAAGTCACACACTACTAATTTTAAGACCTCATAAGGTTACACTCCACTAATTTATGGCGCGTCGCGCCACCTTTTATTATTTAACAGATAATAGTTACATGGTTGCATATTTGCTTTTCATTTTTGTTACATGTATGATGTGAAAAAACATTTTGAAAACCACATAAGGTGACATTCCACTAATTACAAGACTTCATAAGGTTACACTCCACTATTTTTTACATAAGATTGCACTTAGTTTTTAATTATTTGTCCTGTTATTTAACAGATAATGGTTGCATATGTTCTTTTTCTTTTTTTATGATGTGAAAATACGTAATAATAACCTGATAAAGTTATACACTACTAATTTTAAGACCTCATAGGGTTACACTCCACGAATTTACGTTGTGTCGCATTGCTTCCCGTTGCATTATTTAATAAAATAATGATTGCATGGTTGCATATTTGCTTTTCCTTTTTGGTATTTTGTTAAAATACATTATGAGAACCACATAAGGTTACATTCCACTAATTATACGAACTTCATACGGTTACACTCCACTAATTTTTACACACGATTTTACTAAGTTTTTTAATTATTTGTTCATATTTTTTATGATTTGAACATACATAATGAACACTTCATAAAGTTACACACTATGAATTGTAATACCTTATAAGGTTACACTCCACTAATTTACGTCGCGTCCCGTCCTTTCCTGTCCCGTTGTATTATTTAGCAGAAAAAGTTTGCATGGTTGCATATTTGCTTTTCTATTTTCTATTAATCAGATAATTGTTGCATATTTTCTTTTCCTTTTTCTTATTTAATATGTGAGAGTCCACATATTTTTTAATTACTTGTAATTGAGACTCTGCTCAGAACAGCCTTCAGAGTATTCCCATGCATCCATATCAAGGAAAGTATACCTATTCTGACTGGACACCAATGCGGTATATAGTATTAACAACCTCATAATATATATAATATTATAAACACAAACAGGTATTCTAATATACATAAAACAGTGGAAATTGCATTGATTCAGTACTGTACTGTATTTACAGTTCACTGTACACATTCAACAAAAACAAGTTATTTCGATAACTATTTGAATGTAAATTGTACAACAAAATTTGAGTTCATTTTGTGTAAATGGCGATAATGCATATAAGTGATGTAACTAGGCAGACCATTTTGGACACAAACACGTTCGCCTATTGGAGAAAACGTTACTTCAAAACTGGCAGCTACAAGGCTTAGTTTAACTATATCAGTACAAAGGGATATTCACTATATCAGTTCAAAGGGATAAAATACATTATATACATTTGTAGCAGGCCATATGAACCTCTGGTAAATACACGTATGTATGATTAATATAAGTAATAGATATTCTTCTGCAGAAATTTGAAAGCGAACTATTTACCGAAGAAAATCAGATTATCTGATATTTCAAATTATTCTGGAAATCTAGCATCAATTGGAATAATTTCCGCAACAGAATTGCAATATTCAAGTTACGAAGAAATGCCGATGTCCAAATATTTTCAAAAAACAATGCCGATGTCCGAATATTTTCCAAAGGAAATACCAGACGTTTTCCAGAGAAAATGCTTTTGTCTGAGTTTTAGGCAAACTATTGCCGATGTCCAAATATTTTTCGAAGAAGCACATTTTTGGACAATTTTGTCCAAAGATATCGGAAAGCCAAAGACTTTATCGGAAAGCCAAAGACTTTCCGAGGAAAATGAATTTATCAGTGGAAATTCTTTATTATTTATTTTCGAAGTCCGACTTCTTTTCTAGTAAAACTTCTGTCCATTACTCCAAAGACTGGAATTCTGAATTTATTCCGCAGACTTAATTCGGAATTACGTGGAAATTATAGAGACGGGTAACCTAGGTTTTCAAGCGAAAGTATAGTTTTTATAAGTTTCGATAAATCAAGCGAAAATAGTTATCGAACGTAACCGTCGAGAAACTAGGATAATGATCAACTCACTTATGTTTATGGCTTTTATACTATGTTTTCGAGCAAAAGCATGGTTGGTTTCAATAAACATAATCTATCTGTTCATGTCCAGACAAACACAGTATTCTTGAATATTTATAAGTTAAAAGGTTAAAACTATATAGTTACACAGTATATTGCTGTCTAGGGTGTTCCCACAGATACCGGTTTAAAAAATAAATAAAATAAGTCTTATATTCTATTAAATACAGTATTTAATAGAATATAAGACTTTTTTTTTTTTTTTAAACCGGTATCTGTGGGTGTTCCTACGATCACTGGTTGGCCATGATAAGTTCTGGCCTCCGGTGACGGTGATGTGGAATAAGTGCAATTTGATATCTATTTGACTTTTAGATACGGTGTGTGGTATTACTTCTCTGATTAAGAATTGAACAAACATAATCCATTCATTCTTTTTCATAACCTTAGGTACTTATTTATTCTGTTTATGAGGTTGACGAACTTGATGCGACATCTTGTCCCTGTTTAGAAAATATCACGGAGAACGTTAATTTGAGATGTCCCAATTGATATTTTAATCGGCTTATATACAGCATGTAATGCAAACACATAAGACTACATATATTACTTTTTTTATTTAAACAAATGATACGGTAAATAAAGAGTTTAAATAATCATAATATATCGATCATTATGACATAATATAACCACGAGGAAAAAAACAAAACAAAGAAATTGTGCAAAAACGCAGGATACGAAACTGGCACATTTCTCCCGTTTTGTTGTGTTTTTCCGGTCTAATATATAAATATTCATGGTACTTAGTTTGAATACCGTTATTTTTTATAAATTTAACACTTATAACCCGAGAAAGACGTTATTTGAAAATTATTCGTAATTGGAGGGGCCATTTACGAATTCGCAAATGGCGTGTCGATAATTCGGAATTATCGAGTATTCGTAATTGGCGTGCTACATTGGCACCACTTACTCTTCCAGATAGCCATAGTGCCTTTAAAGTTATAGACTTTGGAGAGTTATTTTGATTGGTTAATATGGACATGTCGCCCAATGGTAGCATTTTATAGCAAAGTCGCCCAACACAAGGATTTGTACAATAAGAGGATAAGAATATATGATGAAATCTCGTAGACTCTCGCGTAGAAAGTACGAGATTTCAGCGTCTATCGATAAGGCGGGTCTTCCGATAAGACGTGTCCGATCGATAACGATAACGCGGTGAGCTTACCTGTACGTTTCGACACAAAACCAATTCGGTGCTACTGCTGGGTTTATCTCATATATTACGTGAGAAATACACAGCTTCTTTTTAACTGGCGGCTTGTTAATTACCTGATTACATAGTCAATAGAAAAATAGAAAAATCCCTAAATGCATAAAGCACTCGGGAATTATGGCTAAGGGTTGTGTCACGAACACGGAGACTAGTTCGAAAATGGTGTTAATAAAATGTATAAACACACGGTGATACTCTGATTACCGCGAAAATGATGACGATCCTATGCTCTAAATATGTAATTGTAGCATGGTCACAGACAATTCTCTTTGTTCAGACACAGGTGTAAATCGTTTAATTAAAAATAAGACCTGTCAGAATAACTGTGAAAATAACAGTGAGAATAACAATTAGAATAACTGAAATAGAGCTGAAATGGACAAGCTACAAAACAAATAGAGTATGGTTTCATCTCGGGTCTAATTTAAACACCTCGATGGGCTACGCCCATCTCGATGTTTAAATGAACCATATCATATATATTACTTATTCCTTGCTGTAATAATAAAATACTTTAAATACCAATAATTATCGGTCATTTTGTTTTATAATTCTTAAAGTGTTTGGATTACCAGGCGTAAATTATTAATATTAATTGTATTGTTTTCGCTAGGAAAACTAACATTGTGTGACGCGGTGTCGGTTGATATTTGTTTCTTCTTTTGTAACGATTTTAACCGTATTGCAATTAGACCAATTGAATTAAAAAAAGTATCTTGTTTGTGCAAATGTATGGTAATTAATTAGCGAAATTATCCTTTATTTTCTTGGAGTTTAAAGCGCGGCGTCGGCCGATCCTTTTGATATGTCCCGAGACTTGAATGCATAATTATAGTTTGCTGCTTAAACTGTTATTTTAATCAATGCTTTATTTTAAAAAAACTGTGAACATGCATCTCTTGTACATATATACCATTTGGTAATGTCATTCTGATTATCTTTACGTACATGAATATGTCTTACGGAAAAGAAGATTTTATTAATTTTGATGATCTAGATCTTGAAGCTTTATTAGGCGAGTTTACTGCCAGTGAAAATGAGGTCTCTGATGAACTTTGTGATAATGGTGTAGATATGAGTAATAAGCCGACTCCTAAACTGTCCATGCTATGCATGCAACGAATCATACATACATTTTTTGAAATTTGTTTGTGCGTGCGTACTTTATCAAAAGCTCCCAATCCTCATCCCATTCCACGGACGTTTGAATTGTTAGCTCCACTGAGAGTCTTACCGCGTGTCATAAAATGCGGTACTTACTCGTGTTTTATTGCTATGATGTTAAGTATATATTTATGCTCGCCCTATGGCACTAGTGTCTTATTGCTGTGAGTGTCATAAAATATATACCGAATATGCACCCTATTTGAGCGAGTTCTTTATCTTTTCTCAAAACACAATGTCATAAAACTGGGTATTGAGACCCATGCTATATTGATTTGGTAGTGCCATAAAACACATGCCGAATATGCAGATATTTAAGCAAGTTGCCGCCTTATCTTTTGCTAATAACAACACCATGTCATAAAACCACACCATGTCATAAAACCGGGTATTGAGATCCATGCTATATATGCAGCTCATTTGAGCTGGTGTCTTATATTTCGCTGGTAAAAACACTAGGTCATTAAAATCCGGTATTTTCCCATACTACATGTAGAGTGCCATACCTGAAGCAATTATTCAAATAGATGCTCCACAAGCTAAACAATAACAAGAAGACAAAATTCAGAAATTCATAGCTTTTTATTTGAGTTATGTAACAAAACATACGGTAATAAAAGAGTTTTAATTAAATTAACATAAACAAGAAATGACACATACAGTGCAAAAAATTTTTTCAAAACATTTCAATATATGGTTCAAATTTGCAGTCCCGTGCATAGGAATGTATAAAGTAGAGTATGGAGTGGGTCCTGAATTCCTCTGTATCCTTCCCCTTTTGAAGCGGCTGAAAATAAACTAAGATAAAGTGTTACTTTTATAAGGGATTAAATGCAGAGTATTGGTTTAAAACTGAATATTAATGTTATAATTAATATTAAAGGTTTGCAGCCATGTGGTCACGATTTGTTTCTATTTTATTTGTGTTAAGTATATATACCCATGACTTACAATCTGTGTTACGTTGTATTAAGTATCACCGTCGTGAGTTTTCAACATGTACCACTTATTTTAGTAGTATTTTTAAAATTTTAGAATTATTTTTTTAAAGAAATATTGTGTCCCATTGAAATGTGAAAAGAATATACAAATAATGTTTTGCTTGATAAAAGGACAACCATGCAGTATGAAAACTATGTAAGAACACAAATATATTATATAATTATATATATATATTTAAAAAGAACATAATTGTGTTCCTTTATATTAAAAAAGCGATAACACATGGTATTTTAAAATTATTTCTTAGAAGAAATAATCTGCCAATTTGAAAGCTGAAGAAAAAAATATAATGCTTTGTATGATGAAATAAAGATTACCATGCAGTATAAAAATTATATAAGAACACAAATATGTGTATTTTTCAGAAGATTAACATGACACACTAGTGTTTCTAAATTTAGTTTTTTATAAGTTCAAAGTGAATTATAACGAGAAATATATGCCCATTTGAAAGCTGAAATACTTTTTTTTGATAATGCTTGGTATAAAATAAAGTTAACCATGCAGTATAAAAATTATATAAGAACACAAATATGTGTATTTTTTTAGAAAATAACATGATTGTATGCCTTTCTATTAAAAAGGCAGTAACACACTAGTGTTTCTAAATTTTGCTTTTAAAAGTTCAAAGTGAATTATAACAAGAAATATATCATTATGCCCATTTGAAATCTATAATTCTTTTTTATATAATGCTTGGTATGAAATCAAGTTAACCATGCAGTATAAAAACTATATAAGAACACAAATATGTGTATTTTTTTAGAAAATAACATGATTTTACGCCTTTCTATTAAATAGACAGTAACACACTAATGTTTCTAAATTTTCAAAGTGAATTATAACAACAAGAAATATACTGCCCATTTGAAAGCTGGGAAAAAAATAAAAAAAATACTTTGTACAAAATAAAGGTTACCACGCAATATTAAAATTATATAAGAACACAAATATGTGTATTTTTTTAGAAAATAACATGATTGTATGCCTTTCTATTAAAAAGGCAGTAACACACTAGTGTTTCTAAATTTTGCTTTTAAAAGTTCAAAGTGAATTATAACAAGAAATATATCATTATGCCCATTTGAAATCTATAATTCTTTTTTATATAATGCTTGGTATGAAATCAAGTTAACCATGCAGTATAAAAACTATATAAGAACACAAATATGTGTTTTTTTAGAAAATAACATGATTTTACGCCTTTCTATTAAATAGACAGTAACACACTAATGTTTCTAAATTTTCAAAGTGAATTATAACAACAAGAAATATACTGCCCATTTGAAAGCTGGGAAAAAAATAAAAAAAATACTTTGTACAAAATAAAGGTTACCACGCTATAAGAACACAAATATGTGTATTTTTTTAGAAAATAACATGATTGTATGCCTTTCTATTAAAAACACAAAAGTATTGACAAAAAATTCATTTAAAGTTCGATTTAACTAATTTTTTCAATGCAAACATATTCTATTAATCATTTTGTTAATATATAAAAATAATTTGTATTAAGCTTTAGATATTGATTTTATGACTCCTTTTCGCGGACGGAAAGTCCTTTTCGTATGGTCAAAATGGAGTCAAAACACAAAAGTATTGACAAAAAAATAATTTAAAGTTCGATTTAACTAATTTTTTCAATGCAAACATATTTCATTAGTATGTTTCTAAATATATAAAAATAATTTTCTTAATGCTTAAAATATTGATTTTATGGCTCCTTTTCGTAGCGGAATCTCCTTTTCGCGAAAAGGACTCCTTTTCGCACTTTAGGCCTACCCGTAACACACTAGTGTTTCTAAATTTTGCTTTTAAAAGTTCAAAGTGAATTATAACAAGAAATATATGCCCATTTGAAATCTATAATTCTTTTTTATATAATGCTTGGTATGAAATCAAGTTAACCATGCAGTATAAAATCTATATAAGAACACAAATATGTGTATTTTTTTAGAAAATAACATGATTTTACGCCTTTCTATTAAATAGACAGTAACACACTAATGTTTCTAAATTTTCAAAGTGAATTATAACAACAAGAAATATACTGCCCATTTGAAAGCTGGGAAAAAAATAAAAAAAATACTTTGTACAAAATAAAGGTTACCACGCAATATTAAAATTATATAAGAACACAAATATGTGTATTTTTTAAAAATAGAACATGATTTTGTGCCTTCCTACTAAAAAGGCGGTAACATCGAATTTTTTTTTTTGGTTTTAAACTCAAAGTGAAATTTAAATCAGAAAAAAATACGGAATGGTATCGATATCAATATGTTATTTATTAAATTTTAATAACCAAGTCGTATAACGAATACATTTATAATCAAAAATGTATTTCCTTCAATGGAAAACATATTTTATATCAATATTCCTAAAAATACGATTACCCCATCCGTATCATCACAATGCCGAGAATCGGGAGAATATCAACATAAAATTACACTACCAACGAAAAACATTTGGAAAATAAACACTTCCTCATTAAAATACATCATATTAAACTAATACTTACTCGATAATTGCTTATATAAAGCGTTATCTTTCTGTTTGTCGACATTAATCTACCCAGCGTTGTATTCAATATTTTCCAAAATGGCGGTTGAAGACGATGACTGTCACGTGACACGATCTCGGGATTTCTGTCCGAGAATTTGCGAGACTTCCTTTTTCGCCCTATATAATTTGACCTATTTTCTAATCATCTTATTGTACAAATCCTTGCCCAACTGTAGGATTTTCCCCTATATTATAGGGTATTGAATTTGTATGGCTAAAAAGTACTTGGAACTCGTTGTTTTGGCGCAGGACGACTCGCAAGCTCGTCGTCCTTTGCCAAAACAACTCATTCCAAGTACTATTTAGCCATACAAATTCTATAACCTTTTTATTGTATACTTTCATATTGTTTTCGATCAATGTTAATTGTATAACTATTACTTTCATTGTATTTGTTTTATTTTTATAGCTTTTGATGGAATTCCTATCTTGCCATTCAGTTTCATTTTGTGTGGATGATTATTTTGCGCGAAAACGACGTCGACGTCGGATGACGTCATTAAAAACAACAAACAATTTTCTAAAGTTTGTTTACCAATCGATAACGTTAACAGTGGGTGAGTGACCATTTGAATTATTTTATCATTTTTTTGCAATAAAAGGTTGGAAAAAAAACACGTATTTTTTTGTTGACACTATAGGAAGGATTCCGTTATTTTTATTTGAAAGTAGTTCCTTGTTTCTATTTCGCGGCTCTTAGCAAGCACGAGCAAAAGTTCCCGTGCAATATCAAGGTGTGCAATATCGTAGAATATTGCACACTTAGCTCAATGCAAACTAAACGGGACAATATGAAAGTATACAATAAATACCTTATATATATCTTATTATATATATATTGAATGCTTAAATGTGGCCCACTCATATTCATGAGCTATAATTGTTTATATGTATGCGTCTATATGTTAATTGTGCCTCCAGACGAGTGTGTTATGATGTAAAGATATAGTTCATCATCGTGTGTTGCAGCTATCCTTTTTAGGGAGTGAATGCGTACGCTTGATTTCTGTGTATCTCGTCATAGCTAGGCGCCCTGCCGTAGTTCGTCCGAAGGTTGTCTGTCCTTGGTAGTTCACAAATATTTCTCCCTATATATAATTCTACTTTGTGAACGTGATCTCTTACGAAATCCCAATTTGGAAAGTTTCCGTAGTGAGTTCAAATTATCTCCCTTTATTATATTTACCTGAATTCACAGTATCCCCAAGATCCGGCACCTTTCATTGTCAGTCTCATTATAGCTGTGTATGGTTGAAGGCTTAAATGTGGCCCACTCATATGAGCTATAGTTGTATGTATGTATGCGTCTATCTGTTTATTGTGCCTCCAGACTAGTGTGTTATGATGTAGCGATACAGTTCATCAACGTGTGTTGCAGCTATCCTTTTTAGGGAGTGAATGCATACGCTTGATCTCTGTGTATCTCGTCATAGCTAGGCGCCCTGCCGTAGTAGTTCGTCCGAAGGTTATCTGTCCTTTATAGTTCACAAATATTTCTATATATTATTCTCCCTATATATATATGTAAATATCCGTAACCAGCATTATACAGATTTGTTGGGTAAAACCAAACATTATGCAATGCATAATATGGGTAACTATATATATATATATATATATATATATATATATATATATATATATATATATATATATATATTGCATACACATGTAAAAAAGAGTATGATAATGGACCTTTGGAAACGGCCGAGCACGACACATACGAAATATTGCAGTCTCGGTTTGATTGAGACTGTTCATGAGCGGTAGTGAAATATGCTAGCTACCGCTCACGCCCTCTAGCCCCTTTCAACTTAACTGGAAACGTAAATATTCGCCCATATTGACGTGTAGTAAAGTCATATTGGGGTTGTAATGTATACTCGTTCGTGATTGGTGCAATTTTCTGTTCATGACAAAGAAATTATGTCACGTGATGTAAACAATGTTGATTTCATTTTTGAAAAATGACAATAATGTTTGTTTCAAATAAAACAAATGGTGAAAATTAAATGTTACAACCTATTTTATCACATACTTTCCTATAAATACGTCGTTTTTGAATATTACGATACGACATAGACCAAGCTAGTCATATCCATCAGGATTTCGTTGCCGGGCAATAAACCCGGGCAATAAAGCCATGAAATAAAGGGTTAAAAATGTTCATATCAAATTGAAATTCCCGAGTCTATTTATAACTATATGATATTCGGCTAACGACGGAGAAACGAACCGTATTACGGAAATAACCGAATGTTCTTTATGATTCATTCAGCGGAGTGATACGGAAATTACCGATTGTATACGATTGTATACGATGTGTCAGTCGAATAGTTGTCGTCTGTTTGTCATCCTGTTTTCGCGCCAGATTATTGGCGATACATCTACATGTGTACGTTAAGCTGTCATCTTTGACCATAACTCTACGGAAATGACTTGACTAGTAATGCAAAGAAGATGAAATAAAATAGATGATAGATAGATAAAAGTAAAATAAAGAAATAAATAGGGCATGATACACGTCCGTAAAGATAGTTTAACAACTTTATAATAAACTCAATTATATAGAACCTTCCGGGGATAAAATAACCACTTTACACCATTCATTTTCTGAATTAGACAATTTCAAAGTCAATGGCATTCATTTTTCAAATTTCGGAAAAAATGTCGTTTAGATCTACACAAGTTTACGCGACAGACGTGCATGAACAAGTCAAAATGGGATTACATCTATTAATAATATTATTGTATTCTGCCTGGAAAAAAAGCTAAAGCTCTCTTGCTGATATGGCGTCTCAGGCCTGATATAGGGTGTGATATGAAAATATCCATTTATTATTCTCTATTTATTGTTCTTATTTAAAAGTGCGTATGCAATAAAAAGGGTTTTAGCAATTATATTGGGATATTTGCACTCGTTCTTCGCGCATAACTATAGCGCTCCTAAAGTCACGCAATATGCGAAAGAACTCGTGCATATATCCCAATACAAATGTAATAACCTGAATATATATATATATATATATATTCATATATGTATTGTCACAAAAACATTTATATGAAACCGAATTAAAAAAAAAGATTCAAACAGTATGGCATATCGAAATCGAAAAGTCACTGTTACCATCATATTAAAAGCATTATATATACTATAATAACCATGCATGTACCTTCAATTGACGAGTTAAATGTACACATGGCAATCTTGAAGAAGTTATAACGCATCTATCACCTCGATTTAGTAATCCAGTATCATTTTGACTTTAAATCTGCTTGCTTATAGCTAACTAATTCATCGCGTGTTTAAACAATATCAATGTTGCTGTGTGTCCCTTTAAAACAACGATGACGCAAAGATTAATACATCTTGTAGCATTGTCACTGAAATACCTTTTGTATTTGCACATGTGTAAATCGTTTAATTGAAATAACGCCTGTCAGAATAAACAGCGTACTCTAACTACCAGTTATTGGAAGTTAAAATATGGCAGAGAGCTGAAATGGCCATGCTGCAAAACAAATAGAGAATGGTAGACTGTGAGCTTGTAGGAGAAACCCTCCCCCTGCCCCAGGGTGAATTTTGTAGGGTATGATTTTCTGAAAGAACATACAATAAGTTTCAAAATGAGACATGTGTGCCATCTGAGCGTTGGGGCTTTAGTGAGTTTTGGGCGAAACGTTGCGTTTTTAGACGAAAATCGCCAAATACTGGAATTCTATTTTAGAAAAAGAATGGAATATATTAGAACCTATTTGAATTGATGGAATCTTTCTCGGAACGAATCTCTACGTGTCCCACCATATAATTTATGGATCCGATACTTACATATTGAGATTTTGGTTAAAAATATAAAAAAAATGTATAAAATCGCTGATTTCTATAATACATTGGGGCATAATTAACTAAAAATTAGAAATATTTCTAATACAATAGAATAAAGAAATATTGTAACCTTTTTGGGCAGGGCAATGTCCGGTGATTAAGTAGAAAAAAGTCCCAAACCGCATGATGTTTAGAAATGCCTTAATTTTGGGGCGAAAAACGTGTATTTTTGTCAGAAATCGCCGGAATCTGGAATTAATTTTGAAATTAGTTTGAACATAAACTTATCAAATTGAAGCAATAAAATGTAGCACAGCATACATATTCAAGTGTTCCCTGGCATCATATATAACATATCTGCTGAAATATCGACATTTTGGGGGAAAACATTGGAAAAAAGGACTAAAATCACTTATTTCTGCAATCCATTGGGGGTATTTTGTTTAAATCTAGAAAAATAAATAATACCGATACAATAGAAAAATAGACTGTAAGCTAGTAGTAGAAACCCTCCCCCAGGGGGAATTTTGTACACCCCTATATTTCTGAAAGCCCATTATGTTTAGAGCATTTTGGAACATGTACCCACTGGCGACTTGGACTTTACCACGTTACCGGCATTTCGAACATGGTACATAGAGCTATATACAGTAAACGTTATAAATAGAGAAAAAGCGTTGGGCGACCCTCTGCGTACAGACACACACTGGGCCGACCTAAAGATTTTGCGACACAACGGGATCGGTGGCCAGCAGTCGGCAAAGGTCCCCAGTACATGTGGCACTCGGTCGCTAGTCCATATTAGGGAGAAGTCTCGAACATGACACATAGAGCTATATACAGTTATATAGAAAGATATAGCGTTGAACGACCTTCGGCCGACGGCCACTGGGCCGACTTACAGATTGGGTGACACAACGGGGCTAGTGGGCAGCCGTCAACAAAGGTCCCGGCAACGGTGGCGTTCGATCGCTAGACTGTATCAGGGGGAGGCTACCCGAGTTCGGGCCTCGAATCTCGTACCTCACCGAGAGCTATATACAGTATAGTTATACATGTATAGAGGGAACTAGCGTTGAGCGACCCTCGGCCGATGGCCGCTGGAATGATCCACATATTTTGTGACACAACGGGACCGGTTGCCAGCCGTCGGCAAAGGTCCCCGCTATGCGTGGTACTCGATCCCTAGACTTTATCAGGGTAAAGGCTACCCGAGTTCTAGTCTCTAACATGGCACATAGAGCTATATACAGTTATATATATGGAAATAGCGTTGAACGACCTTCGGCCGATAGCCGTTCGGCCGACCCACAGATTTTGTGACACAGCGGGACCGGTGGCCAGCCGTCGGCTACGGACCTCGCTACGCGTGGCACTCGTTCCCTGGGTCGTATCAGGGGGAAGGCTACCTGAGTTCGGGTCTCGAACATGCTACCTAGAGCTATATACAGTATAGTTATATAGAGGGAAATAGCTTTAAGCGACCCGCAGCCGACGGCCCCTGGGCCAATCCACAGCCTTTGTGACACAACGGGAACGGTGGTCAGCCGTCGGCAACGGTCCTCGCTACGCTTGACACCTAGAGCTATATACATTATAGTTATATAGACAGAAATAGCCTTGAGCGACCCACAGCCGACGGCCGCTGGGCCGACCTATAGGTTTTGTGACTCAACGGGAACGGTGGCCAGCCTAGGCAAATGTCCCTGCTACGCGTGGCACTCGGTCGCTAGACCGTATCAGGGGGAAGGCTACCTGAGTTCGGGCCTCGAATATGGCACCTAGAGCTATATACAGTATAGTTATAGAGAGAGAAATAGCATTGAGCGACCCTCGTCTGACGGCTGCTGGGCCGACCTACAGATCTTGTGACACAACGGGACCATCTTGGCGCCAATTTGATTTCTTTTTATTGTGTTACACCTAAATTTCGGCTAATATACATATGCGTATTATACACATTTTGATATATAGAAACCCTTACTTACAGACGAACACCAGTTTTTACAGCAACCTATTTGCACTAAAAATAAGGTTTTTAGTGTAATGAATGTGGTGTAACGTAAATTACAGAATAGTTTCATTATGTTTGAAGCGCTTCTCAACTTATATTAATAAAAGTACATGTATTATGATTTTTACATGGTTTTGATTTTATTTATATTCAACTTTTTTAATGTACATTTAAATTTTAATTGTAATGTAAGGTAACATAGTTTACATGCACATTACTCACTAAAGCCCAACGCTCAGAATTGATGGCACACCTGTCTCATTTTGAAACTTATTGTATGTTCTTTCAAAACATCATACCCTACAAAATCCCCATAGGGTTGTGAGGTCTACAGCCAGTTCAAGAACTAGTACATGATGTGTTGTATTTGTTCGAGAGGTTCTGTCATGTCATTTTTTTAACAAATTCCCATAAGGTATCAGATAGAGCAGGCTTGTTTGTTTATAAAAGCAAATAAAATGCCAGCGTGCCATGCACTCCTTGGAAACATATGATGGGTCAATGGCAATATCGCCAAGTGTGAGTAGAAATGTTCCATAGAAGAAAGACGGCACTTTTTCTCTCATCTGGCTATATGTCGGTGTAACATACGTGTTTGTTTAAATTGCTGGGTAAATCCAGATTTCGTTTATGTTTTATTAAAAACACATTTTCCTCCAACAAAATAAAGCATCATTTATCACAAACTTTTTCACAAAGGTCTTGACAAGCAATAAAAACACAAAAAAACAAATGTTATCCACGCTCAATTACACCAAAACATACAACATTAAGTACTTTTGCGCTTTAGCATTTTTTTCTTCAAATTATTGTAGGTGTGGGGTTGCAGTGGGGGCAAAGCATACTCTGTACCCCACTCCCTCCCCGGCTCCTACGCCTATGATGCGTGTAACTCTCTGATGAAGCCGTATAGCCGTATAAAGCTATAAAGCACTGTTGAACAATACTTTTTCATACCATATTTACTTTGTATCTATTATTCTTGTACCCTTTCTGGGTCAAGTGTGTTGAACGTTTTTTGCGTTCGATGTATGATTTTCTCTTTCGAATTTGGGAATACATATATATATATATATTTATTTATTACATTTCTATGCGTGAAAGATCGGGATTTCTCAGTGCAAAAATATTCATAATCGCTAAATATTAATAACTAATTCAGAACACAATAATAACTAACGTTGCTAACTAAGAACACGATAATTGTGTTGCGACGTTGAGGCGTGACGTCAACAAAGTGTTGTTGACGTCGACGACATCAGCAGATAACGTTCAATAAAGCGTATATTTGTTTGAAAAACGTAACTTAAAATGTAATATATAGATTATTTAACTTCTGGGATCGATTATTGGGTAATCCTTCACTTGATGGTAGACGTGCTTTGTTTTTTCAATCACTCGCTTGCGCTCGTTCGTGAAACAAATCACACGTCTACCACTCGTGAAGGATTTCCCTATAATCGATCGCAGCAGTTAAATAATCTCAATATATCTAACCTTCAACAGCTTACCTAAGATGATACTTCATTTGTAGGTAAGTAAGTTATGCTCTAAAAGTAGTATAGTGGAGCTCTGCGATGTAAGAAAGTAAGCATACAACCTTACTCAGTATAACAGATTAGGTATCTCTAAAGTGCACCCTTTAGAGGAGCTCTGCAATGTATGAAGCTACCGTAAGGCCTAACTCAGCATAATGCATTAGGTCCATCTAAATGTGGCCCACGGTCCCGTCAGAGGAGCTCTGCAATGTATGATACAAGCATAAAACTCAGTATAATATATTAGATATCTCGAAAAGTGTACTTAGCTCCCTCTAGACAAACTCTGCAATTTATAAAGTTAGAATGAAACTTAACTCATTATAGTGCATAATGTATGCCTTAAAAGTTCCCCTCTGTCCCTAAGGAGGATCTCTGCGGTGTAAGAAAGCAAGCATAAAGCATAACTCAGTATAATGTAAGGTACGTCTAAAAGTACCCCTAAGTCCCTCTAAAGGAACTCTGCAATATATTAAGCAAGCATAGAATCCCTGTATAATATATTAGGTCCATCTAAAAGTGTCCCTATGTTTCTATGGAGGAGGTCTTCAATGTATGAAGCAAGCATAAAACCTAAATCATTATCATATGTTAGGTTCCTCTAAAAATGCCCCTAGTCCGTCTAGAGGAGCTCTGCAATGTATGAATCAAGCATAAACCTAATTCAATGTAATATATTAGCTCCTTATTTCCCTCTAGTTGTATGAAGCAAACATAATATCATGTATGAGCTCCCTCTAAACGTCTCAAAATACAGTTGTTTTTACATTGTCTGCATATGTAGCAGGGCCTCTCTGGACCACTGTACAACTTCCTTAATTGTCTTTAAAATGTTTTCTTTGTTTAACGTAATGTCTGTTGCTCGAAATATCCAGCAAAAAACACGGGGTTGACCAATTTCCGTTTTTTTTAAATGTCCACAGCTTGTAGAGACACTGTTGAATTGGTCCATTTCTCTTTCATTTTCAAATGTATCACTTCCAAGTATCATATTTTTAGATATGGGCTCAACAGATTCAGGCATATCCAAACCTGTAAGAAATCACAAACTTGTCCCATTCCTGTCACCTGGAACAAACAGAACAACATATTTGCACATTTAAGAAATAAACAAGAACCGAATAACACAGATCGTTTTTTAAGCGCAAGAAAGTTACTACCGTTGCTGGCAATGGAGATAACTGTGTAATGATACTTAAAGTGTCTCTATGCTGGCAATGGAGATAACTGAGTTGCGATACCTAAAGTTTCTCTATGCTGGCAATGGAGATAACTGTGTAACGATACCTAAAGTGTCTCTATGCCCCTGTAGAAAGTGTCTCTATGCCCATTTAGAAAGTGTCTATATGCCCCTTTAGAAAGTGTCTCTATGCCCCTTTGCAGAAGCTCTGCATTGTATGAAGTTATCATGAAATTTAAATCATTGAACGGAATGAGTTATCCTCTGTAAGAGCCCCTCTATCCGTCTAATCGAGCTCTACCGTGTATGAAGCTAGCATAACACCTAACTCAATATAATATATTAGTGCCATCTAAAAGTGCCATATGTCCCTCTAGAGAGGCTCTCCAATGTATAAAGAAAGAATAAAACTCAACTAATTATTATGTATAAGGTGCTTCTAAATGTTCACCTCTGTCCCTCTAGCGGAGCTCGGCAATGCATGAAGCAAGCCTAGGGCGTAACTTATTACGTTTATATTAAGTCCCTCTTAAAGTGTCCTTAGGTCCCTCTAGATAAGTTCTGCAATGTATGACATTAGCACGAGATTGAACTGATTATAGTGAATAAGTTATCCACTAAAATGCACCTCTGTCTCTTTGGGTCACTAAACGGGGTTTACACTCGGGAAAATTCCACGTAAGACGCTCTATCGATATCACCAAGCTAGCTCTGTGGCTAGACAGCAGTAACGCGCATATAAACCTTTAATCTCTCACTGCACCTAAGCAATAAACTTATAAACAAGAAAAGCTATAATACATGTATTATAGCATGGGGAGTACGGACATATTTGAAAGGCAGTCAAAGGATGATATGATTAGCATGACATATTAGCAAGAATTTGACCGATCGATTATCAGTCAAGTGAGACATGTCCAAAATTGGGGAGGGGACACAACCTGTGTTTGCCGACTTCAGTACTTTATAAATAAAACAATGAAGTTATATAATAAGTGTATTCAAAGCCTTATAGTTACATTGTCTTTTGTCTTTTGGTTTTGTCTGATTTGAAAATGCCAGTTCGGATGAATGTATTATATACAGTAACAAACATTGTATTATATACAGTAACAAACATTTCCATATTTCACGATAAGGGTAACACTACGTATAGCCGCTTCACTTTCATGGAAGCGCAAATAAATATTATGGAATGATTATTTAACACTAGTATAATTGTGTAATGAACAATGTTATATGTATTTATTCTAAAGTTGTGATTATCCCAGAACTAAGTTTGTACAGCTCAGTAAGTGTGCCAGGTTCCCTGCCAGGACTTGAACCTGGATCTGTCTTCTCGAAAGAAAAGCATGCTTCCTTACACTACAGAGATGTTCCCAACAGCACAGAGCGTACAAACAATTAATCAGCCAACTTAAATTTAGATTAAACATATTTTACTTCAAATTATGTATATTTACATAATCCATTCTAGTCACTGATCTTAACTCTTACAGTTTGTCCTTTGTATGTGCCAGATGAAGCTGCAGGTTATGCTTATAAATTAATTCCAAAACTTCATAAAAAAGTCCACTATATGTGAAATCACACATCGTAAAATAATGGATACTCCTCAATCCTGCCAAATTTCATAAGACATCATTTTTTTATTTAAATTAACAGCATCCTAGAACTTTGACCAACTGACCTGAATAACAATGCAGTGTTTCCTTTCAATGAGTTTCACATTTTGATGTTGTGAGTGCCACCTTGTGAAATGCATCTGGCAAAGAGAAGGAAGGCTTGGATTATTGTTTATATCTCTGAAAACGGACAACAACAAGAGGTCAATGACCCTGAAGCTCTATTATTAGGAGTTGATAGATTAGCATTCATGTGAATTTTTATGAAAATCTGTCAAGTAGTTTCAGAGGAGTAGTCGCTACAAATGTTTACTATATAACTCTGCGTAAACAAAGATGGTCGCTGGCTGCCATGTTTAATATCGAATCAAAATAATTTTCAACAAGGACCAACATCATGTCATGCTGGTCATTTTAGAAAAAGTTCCATATCTGATTAAATATCAGTTATAGTTTTTAAGAAGTAGTCGTTACAGATTTATTTATGTTTTAAATTATTTTTAGCCATGGCGACCATCTTGAAATTCCGGCTAACCTGAAATTTTGGTAGGATCGACTAGACATCAAAATAACATTTTTAGCCAGGGCGACCATCTTGAAATAGCGGCCGACCTGAAATTATGCTAGGATCAACTAGACATCAAGTGCAACATTCCTGTGAAGTTTCATGAGAATCCGTCAAGTAGTTTCAGAGTAGTCGCTACAAGTTTTTATTATGTTACTCTATGTAAACAAAGATGGCTGTTGGCGGCCATGTTTGATGTCGAATCAAAATAATTTTCGACAAGGATCAACATGTCATGATGATCATTTTAGAAAAAGTGCCATATCAATATCAGTTTTAGTTTTCAAAAAGTAGTCGCTCCAAATGTTTTTTTTAAATCTATTTTTATTCGTGGTGGCCATCTTGAACTTCCAGCCGACCTAAAATGTTGCTAGGATCAACTAGACATCAAGAGCAACATTCCTGTGAAGGTTCATAAAATTCCGTCCAGTAGTTTCAGAGGAATAGTCGCTACAGGTTTTTACTATATGACTCTATGTAAACAAAGGTGGACGCTGGGTGCCATGTCGACAAGGACCAAAAACATGCCATATGTTGATTATTTTAGAAAAAGGCCTATATCAATATCACTTATGGTTTTCAAGAAGTAGTCGCTACAAACTTTTTTTTAAAATCTATTTTTAGCTTTGGTGGCCATCTTAGATGTTACATCAATGTGAATTTTTGCTAGGATGAACTAGTCATCATGGGCTACATTCCTGTAAAGTTTCATGAAAATCCATCCAGTAGTTTCAGAGGAGTAGTCGCTACAAAACAGTTGAGGGCGGACACCGCACCACAGTAAGACTCTGCTGATCTTTGATCAGTAGAGCTAAAAACAAACAGAAACTTGTGATTTAACGAGCATTTAACGTTTTAAAATCAAATACGGATCTGTTTCACAATTTACTAGAACATGTAAACGCAAGAGTTAGCAAGCTTGTATACCTTTTTAAAAGAGCATACATTTTAAATCAATTTAATGCAAAAGTGACGGTAACATATTATACAAAAAGTCAATGATCTTTAGTTCATTATCAGTCGGGTTTACATTGCGGTATTGCTTCATACTAAATATTGCTCATTCGTCCCCAACGTCGTTCGTTAATAGCAAATAAAAACCAGTCTGTTCTGAAACCGAGAGTTGTTTCCGGCGATGCATATGTATAAACAAAACAAGAGGTCAATGACCTTGAAGCTCTACTGATAGATTTTTGATAGCTAGGTCAACATTCCTGTGAAGTTTCATGAAAATCCATCAAGTAGTTTCATAGGAGTAGTCGCTACAAGTTTTCATTATATAACTCTATGTAAACAAAGATGGCCGCTGTAAAATTTACATGCCCGACATGATGTTTACTAACTGCGGGCTCCAAAAAACCCAAAGAATGCATAATCCAATACACCAAAATAAACTTAGAACTACTCAAACCTGTAAACATCAAACATGTGCTTCATAATTATTATAAATGTCATCCATGCCTAACAGCACCTCTTTAAGATAACCCTGAAGTAGCCCGTTTAACAGCTTTTTTGCATTTTTTTTCTTTCGGTCTGTTTGTTTTCCATAGCATGAAAAAGGTCCGAAATGTGCGATCAGAAGTCATTTCCACTCTAAAAGATTGCCTCCTTTAACTCAATTCATATAAAGCCGCTATATTATGCGAATTTTTTTTTTAACGCGACGAGACATAATGACGTCATGTGACATGACGTCACGCCACATGCTATTCTATATTTAACGTCATCTTACTATGACATCGAAATACCATAGCAACCAGTACTTCAACGGGACATAAGCGATAGCATACTGTCAATATAATGAAACAGTGCTAAGGCAAACCCAAGAATTACATCAATGGTTAGTTTTTAAATGGCATAAAGCCCAACTCAAACTTAGAAAATCCTACTAAAATTGCATATACCGACCGCAAGACACATGGGATCTTGAGATATCACAAGTTAGATATCTCACGATAAGTTGCGATACATCTTGAGAAATTGTAAAATATATCTCAATTTATTTGGAGATATCAATGACTCAAGACTCATTGAGATATCTGAAGATAATTATCTCAAAACAACTTAAGATGTCTCAAGACAGTTATCTCAAGATAAATTGAGATATACATGGAGATTCATGGGGATTAATTGAGATATCTCAATACAAATATATCGATGTAAATTGAGATATCTCAAGATAAAATGTGATATCTCAACATGGAGTATCAAGATAAATTAGACATATATTGAGATATCTCAAGATACGGTGCATCGGGGAGTATTACAATATACATATTTTACTGAGTTGTTCATAATCTGGGTTTCGTAACAATGCGTGTTTGCCTTATCGACAAATTACATTCTAACCGAAGCAGGGGTGTAAACATTTGGAAAAATCAACTCGCGCAGCAGGACTAGTGGAACCAAATCGCTACTCGCCCTTACCAATTTACCACTCGCCCTGCAGCATATAACCTGAACATTATTTTCACCACTATAGTAAGCTACAATAAGTACATTTGTGTACTCACAGACACTGTAGTAGCTGACAGGCAGTATGTGGATATTTTATTGTTATTCATATAAAGAAAGTGCCATATTATCTAACAACACATTTAATATTATGGTCTGCAACCTGTACTCGTACACTGTCATTAAGATTTATTCCCTTCCACGCAGACATTCGTCAGGGAGTGGGCAAAAGAAATAAGCGCGAAAATTAACTTCTACAACAACAACAAACAAGAGGTCAATGACCTTGAAGTTCTACTGATTGATTTTGATTTCAGGAAGTAGTCGGTACAAACTCGTTTTTTGAAAAAATATTTTTAGCCATGGCCGCTGACAGCCATGTTTAACATCGAATCAAAACGATTTTTGACAAGGACCAACATAATGTCATGCTGATCATTTTCGAAAAAGTCCCATATCAATATCACTTATAGTTTTCAAGAAGAAGTCGCTACAGACTTGTATTTTGAAAATCTATTTTTAGCCATGGCGGCCATCTTGAATTTTCGGCCGACCTGAAATTTCGCTAGGATCAATTAGACATCAAGAGCAACATTCCTGTGAAGTTTCATGAAAATCCGTCAAGTAGTTTCAGAGCAGTAGTCGCTACAAGTTTTCATTATATAACTCTATGTAAACAAAGATGGCCACTGGCAGCCATGTTTAACGTCGTATTAAAATAATGTTCAACTCGGATAACCACCATGTCATGCTGATCATTTTAGAAAAAGTCCCATATCAATATCACTTTTAGTTTTCAAGAAGTAGTCGCTACAAACTTATTTTTTAAAAATCTATTTTTAGCTGTGGCGGCCATCTTGAATTTCTGGCTGATCTGAAATGTTGCTAGGATCGATTAGACATTAAGAGCAACATTCCTGTAAAGTTTCATGAAAATCCGCCAAGTAGTTTCAGAGGAGTAGTCGCTACAAGTTTTTACTATATAACTCTATGTAAACAAAGACGGCCGCTGATCATTTCAGAACAAGTCCCATATCAATATCACTTATAGTTTTCAAGAAGTAGTCGCTACAAACTTGTATTTTGAAAATTTATTTTAAGCCGTGGCGGCCATCTTGAATTTCCGGCCGACCTAAAATTTTGCTAGGATCAATGAGACATCAAGAGCAACATTCCTGTGAAGTTTCATGAAAATCCGTCAAGTAGTTCAGAGGAGTAGTCGCTACAAGTTTTCATTATATAACTCTATGTAAACAAAGATGGACGCTGGCAGCCATGTTTAACGTGGAATCAAAACGATTTTCGACAAGGACCAACATCATGTCATACTGATCATTTTAGAAAAAGTCCCATATCAATATCACTTATAGTTTTCAAGAAGTAGTCGCTACAAACTTGTTTTTTAAAAACCTATTTTTATATTTGGTGGCCATCTTGGATTTCACATCAACATGAATTTTTGCTAGGATCACCTAGACTTCATGGGCAACATTTCTGTAAAGTTTCATAAAAATCTATTTAGTAGTTTCAGAGGAGTAGTCGCTACAAAAAAGGTTTACGGACAGACAGATGGACGCAGCACCACTGCATAAGCTCTGCTGATCTCTTCAGTATTTTGTCTCCATTGGACCAATAATAGACGCCATGACTAATTATTAGCGGTTGGTAACTACGCTTGTTGTTCAGCCATACCCTTTCAGATTCGCCGACAACGCTTGCAGGGTCGCGGACGCAGACTTTCCGAACAGCGACCTCATGTATGTTCGTTCACCCGCCATTTACGGTGTCGATATCAGTCTGACTTAGCGATATATTGCATCACACTCCAATTGATTTTAGCGTGAATTGAATTTCTGAACCCATGCAGTTTCGATATGTTTGTGTCAGACATGAATAATAGGTAACTTATAGAGAAAGTGTTTACAATCAATACTCATGTCACCGACTACATCAGAGGTCTCGCAATTAGGCGAAGTCGCTTTAAACTTCGCTCTAATTTGACCGACTTCGTTTTTTATCCATGTTGGGCGAAATCTGAGTCGTCGGCAATAAGCAAAACTGCGAACTTCTGTGCGTTTTATTGACGGCTAATTATTTTGTCAGCAAGTTTCATCTAAAAATCCATTTCTAACCGTGGCCGCCGTTTTTATTTTCAGTCCGACCTGAAATTTTGCTAGAAACAATCAGTGTTCCCACTGACTTTTTCATTTGGGGGTACATGTACCCCCTACTGTTAAATTTTGGGAATTTTTAAGATTGTTAAACCTTTCAACATACTTTATTTGCTACTGAAGGCATTACAATACACAGCAGAGTATAATATTCAAGTTGACAACAGTTACAGTAAATCATTTCGTTCAAGTAAAAATTTAATACCAGTCAACACGTTTGCGCATATATAAATAGTACACGGGAGAGACGAAACCCGATTTGAATTAATTATTTGATCTTCATTTATTCTATTATTAAGTTTTTATTTTAATTTTAAATATACTTACTAAATCTGAAAAAGAAATAAGTCAAAACCACCAGAATGAGATGTCGATGTTTTCTCTACTTTCATTTAGGTACCGTGTGCGCTTATGACGTCATAACCAATCATCGTAGTATGCACTAGAGGGATAGGGCAATTGACGCAATTACTCGGGATAATGTATTCGTAAACAAAGCGTTTTAGTTTCGTTTTGATTTTTCAAAAAATATTCGGACAAAGTGGACGAGAATTTGGAAATCTACCGACGGTCATGCTTTCTTATTATCAGACTTGTATTTTTTCTGTGCGTGCATGCACGTACGAGGTCAGTTTTCTGTGCGTGATTTTTTGTTTTCATGCGTGATTCACGCACACTGACTTTTTCATTTGGGGGTACATGTACCCCCTACTGTTAATTTTTGGGGGTACACTACAAATTTAGGGGGTACACTATGAATTTTTAAGATTGTTAAACCTTTCAACATACTTTATTTGCTACTGAAGGCATTACAATACACAGCACAGTGTAATATTCAAGTTGACAACAGTTACAGTAAATCATTTCGTTCAAGTAAAAATTTAATACCAGTCAACACGTTTGCGCATATATAAATAGTACACGGGAGAGACGAATCCGATTTGAATTAATTATTTGATCTTCATTTATTCTATTATTAAGTTTTTATTTTAATTTTAAATATACTTACTAAATCTGAAAAAGAAATAAGTCAAAACCACCAGAATGAGATGTCGTTGTTTTCTCTACTTTCATTTAGGTACCGTGTGCGCTTATGACGTCATAACAAATCATCGTAGTATGCACTAGAGGGATAGGGCAATTGACGCAATTACTCGGGATAATGTATTCGTAAACAAAGCGTTTTAGTTTCGTTTTGATTTTTCAAAAAATATTCGGACAAAGTGGACGAGAATTTGGAAATCCAACGACGGTCATGCTTTCTTATTATCAGACTTGTATTTTTTCTGTGCGTGCATTCACGTACGAGGTCAGTTTTCTGTGCGTGATTTTTTGTTTTCATGCGTGATTCACGCACATATGTGCGTGAATGGGAACACTGAACAACTACACATCATCAGCAACATTTCTGTGAAGCTTCATGACAATCTGTCAAGTTCTTTCACAGGAGTGGTCGTTACAATTTTTAAAATAGTTAACTGTGTAAACAGACAAGGCTGCTCCCAGTCATGTTTCATCAAAATGATTTCTGACAATGACCAACATCATGTGATGTACATCATGTTACAGAAAGTCCCATATCAATATCTGTTATACTTTTTAGGAAGTTGTCGCTACAAATTTGTTTTGTTTTAAGCTTACTTTTAACAGTGCCGGCCGTCTTGCATTTTTTGCCCAGCCTGAAGATTTGCCAGGTTCAACTGGGCTGCAAGAGCAACATCCCTCTGCAGTGTCATGAAGGTCCACCAAGTAGTTTCAGAGTAGGCGCAACAAATTTTATACAAGTCCTTATTATATCACTCCATGACTGGCGGGCATGTTTGATGTGGAATCAAATTAGTTTTCGACATGGCTCAACATCACGTCATGGTGATCATTTTAAAAAAAACAGCTAACCTTTGTCCATACATATGGTCTTTTGTTCATTTAAGCTTGTAAGAACATGTTCCACCACCATGTAGGTTGTTAAGGAAAAAAAAAATAGGTGTGTTTCCTATTGCATGCTTTAAAAAATTAGGGTCGGTAGGTAGGAAATTTATATAAGTTTGTTTTTCGAGCTAGATATTTTGAGATGCTACATGTATTTATCTCATAAACCCCATACAAGTTGATGATACAACTGAAAGTTCCTCTGTAATGTAAGAGGCATAACACAGACCAGCCACTTGTTCTTCGGTAGATCCTATAGTGTATACCTACCTAGTGATATGCATGAGGCAACATGTCTTCAACTGATGCCCCTTTCCAATCTGGGTCATGCCAGTTTACACACATAAATATCACACATGCAATGCACGTCCACATATACGATATATAACTAAGACCTTCAGCACATACCTGACTACGAAGCCAAGGACGCCAGAACGCAGACAGCGTGCAATATCCCCAATTTTCTATCAGCCTGGCAACAGATGTTAAACTCTGCAAAGACAAGGAAACACGAGATGTTATAAAAAATGATTTCTCCACATACACAAAGAAAAGACACATACACGACATAAAATGTCCTGTATCACACACATCAGTCAACCTTTATGGCAGGACGTGCAATGGAATAACCCCTGATTTGTCCATGACAACAAGCAACATCGGTAATGCTCTTGAAAGCAGTTTCGAACCATCTGTGTACAGTTTTAACATTAGACATCCTGTGCCTTTCCCATCTGGGTCATACCAGTTCAACCAACAAAGCTGCAAACCGTTCAATATGCCATCTGGGTCATGCCAATTCAACAACGCAGCTGTAAGACGTTCAATATGCCATCTCGGTCATGCCGGTTTACCCAAGACACTATCACACATGCAATGCACTATAACATATAAGGTACACAGCGACTACCATCAGGACATACCTTAATAGAAAGCAAAGGGCGCCAAAATGCAAACAGGCTGCAAAATCCACAATCGCCTAGCACCTGCCAGCTGAAGCAGATCACTGCAAAGACAAGGAAACACAGTATCGTATAATACAGGCTTTCTCCACAAACGCAAAGAAGATAAAAATACACGAGATCAGACAATATTTCCAGTGATAAACATACACGAGATCAGACAATATTTCCAGTATCATACACGTCAATCCATGGCTTTTCGAGACCTTTCTCACCCTGTTGCGAACAAGCGTTTACATGGCCATGCTCACATTTTAAAGCGCACGAAGAACCTGATTTTACAGCTTAAGTGGTATTTCAGACAGCAAACCCTTTAAGACGATCTCTTTCTCTCTCTATCATTCTATACTATCGCGGAGACAACATTATCGCAGTTATGAGCAACTACCGTTCAATGCTTCGATGTGTTTGCTCTGTGATCTGTCTCTGTGTCACTTTTGGTCAATGACATTTCAACGTTACCAGGTTGACTTTCCAAAATGCGCAGCAACCATTTACTTTGCCTTTTCATCCATAAGCATCGGGAGGTGTACAGAACTGGTTCTACCCGGGAAAACTGGTGGTCCGTCTCCACCAAAAAATAAATCGACCGTCAGATATAATCTTACATGTGTTGACAATGACGTAAACTACCATACCAAAAACAAACAATCAATTTCGACATGGCTGGGAAGAGATTGACAGCAGTCTCTCACGAGGAAAACCACCCATCAAGGTCTGTCGCGTGCGGAAATCTGTTTAACTTCAGCTTTCACAAAAACATAATTGCTTCACTTATTGTGCAAGACACAGTAATGCTCTTGAAAGATATTTCGAACCATCTATGCGAGCAAACGAATGAACAAGAAAACCCAAAAGTCTTCCTCGAAAAAACAAAACGACAGCTATTCAGTTAACGAATCATAGTTACGTTACCTGCACACTAAATGAATGTTGCATCTACCCACATGTCCTTTCAAATGAACTCTTCACCAACACTTCCTGCTTGAACTAAAACTAACATCCAAAAAAACAACAAATTTTCAAGATGGCTGTGACAAAGTGAGCTAACTTATGCGCATGCGCAAACAATAACAACCATAAAAACAAAAACAAACTCTTGCCCCACATAGGCCAACTTTTTCTAACTCAACATAATCTTATAAATCCATATAGACACTCCACAACATCCCTTTCAAATAAGCCCCGTAATGGTGTGTGACAAGTTCTCAACACTGCCCACAGCCATTGCCACACATTCATGAACTTGTGGACAGCCCCGTGGCCGTGAAGCATGACCTACTTCTCCACCACAACAATAATATGCCATATTACCTACCAAAACTTATCTACTGTACTTACCTTTCGCCCAAAAATATTCTCGCCCACGATTTTGCAATGATTACAATGGCTTGAAATGTCCAATGTAACGTATAACGTCGACCTACTGCACACCAGGATCCGTCGCAAAATGGCGTTCGTTATTAAAGCGTAATACATAGCCTGCTGCGCGCGCAAGTAAACCGGAACTCAACAGTCAATTTATATTTACCAAAAATATACAGACGTTAAAGGAGCTACTTATGTAATAGCCAACTATTACGTCCCGTTCATGTATCTACATCCATTAGTGATTTTCCGTACTAGAAAAACAACGAAACGCTAAATTTGTACTAAATTTATCTTTGTTATAAGTGTCTGCAACGACCGACGAATTTAACGTAAACAAAACATAATATCAAAATAAATGCTTTAAAACCAAACAAAAGTTCCTGTTAGTTTCTATTAAGAATTTAATTCTAAAATCATAAAATGTAACTAAAAGCTTGGACGTGTTAACCCGCCGTCGTCCAGAACTTGAACGACCAGAATTCAAACACCACGTGACACATCACCTGAACTGACCATTACATCTGCACATGTATGACATACAAGCAGACGACGCGTTTATATAACTTTGCTTACCCAATGAGAGAAAATAATGTATTATTCACTCCGATCAAACGAAATAAATTACATTTCTGTCACGGCACCTAATCAAACTTATAAAGAAACAACGCAACGCTAAAATTGTACTCGATTTATCTTTGATAGTAATTTAGACAAGTGTCTGCAACGACCGATGAACCCAAACAACGGTGAAATGTCGCTAAATCAAAATATGTTGCTATAATTAAACTCTAACACCAACCAACGTATCTAACGGATCCTTAAAACGTAGTTTCATTTTTCCAACGTTCGTGACGTTTAAACATTCTATCTGGCAAACCGATATATTGCTGCCATCATTGCCCGCCCAACCTAAAAAAAAGAGTATGCTAATGGACCTTTGGAAACGGCCGAGCACGACACATACGAAATATTGCAGTCTCGGTTTGATTGAGACTGTTCATGAGCGGTAGTGAAATATGCTAGCTACCGCTCACGCCCTCTAGCCCCGGGTTGAGCAGAACTCATTATTCATAAAATCAACAGCACAAAATTTTAACCATCCCGAAGATGGCATGCATATAGCGATGGACATGGAGTTATCCTTCTTTAACGTCTTCCCCATGTCGTACGGCGTATGGTCCCAGTATCTAATAAAATGAAATGCCCCGAAGAGCGAAATAAACATAATGGAATTTAGTTGGGAGCAGCGGTTATGAAGCCTGCGTAAAAAAAGCAGACAACATATCCTATGAGTGGTTAAACAGTACCCAGAGCCTTTTATCGGCCGGAGTAATGGAACCAATGAATCAAAAATTAAGTAAGAAAACAAAAGAAATTGAAAATATACCACCGATAACTAACTA
This sequence comes from Cyrtodaria siliqua, assembly GCA_037043455.1. NCBI lineage: Eukaryota > Metazoa > Mollusca > Bivalvia > Adapedonta > Hiatellidae > Cyrtodaria > Cyrtodaria siliqua. The sequence continues at coordinate 95,849 of JAWPHD010001259.1, read as the reverse complement.
TAAGTATCGGGCTCAGCGATTTCCAAAGATCGAATGAATAACAGTACTGATTGCAAGCGCGGGGAGACGTTTTACTGCCGCCACACTGCACAAGCAACGCCACTGTGCTATAAAAAAGAATATGATAATGGACCTTTGGAAACGGCCAAGATCTAAGATTGCGCAACCCATACTAAGATACACATGGAACGTTTGTTTTTAATACATTAAATAAATATCATATGATAATATAGTAATTCTACAATCCCCTTGTATGTCCGTTCGGTGCAATCAAACTGCAAAACGATGAATTGTCATCATTAAATACTTAATAGTTCCACATAAAGCATTACATTGTTTATGGTCTATTGTTGTGTATTGATTGGTTCATGAAGCAAAACATGGCCGGAGAGCTTTAATGAGTGTCTGTTGCAAAAAGACCAATCACCAATATTATGAACCGAACGTTTATTATTAAACGAAAAAGTAACGCAATTCACTGAAACTTACATTCTTAATTAATGAAGCTTAATAGATTGGAACATAAATAGATTGCAACATGAAAAACCCTAGCGGGCAAACTGTCCCGCCTACCAATCCATTATGATAAGTCCATTGTTTCCAGCTTTATGAATCACTATTGATCTTAGTTTTTGAATCCAACACTAGACTGGGAAGTAGGTCGACTTCTCCCGCCATCGCCTTTGGTAACTCATGGATTTCGCCTGCGAGTGTCTGAAAAATGGCAACTATAGTGTTAGTCTGTTAAATTAAAAAGGACTCTTCCTGGCTCTGATACCGCTTAATTAAAGTGAATTTACCAAATAGATCTTTACCACAAACTATGCTTTGCCAACAACCCCAGAACTCCGATTCATCATATCACAGATGATAAAATGTACTATTATCAAACGATCAAATACACAGTACCCTGTTACAATCATGCATTAGTTTGCAAAAGGCTTGGGTCACAAGTTCTACAACATTAGTTACGGCCCGTCCCTATACTTTTTGTTTACAAAATAAATAGTATGGCAGTTTTACAATCATAAAACATTTAAAACGAAAAGTATAGGAAATGTATTACTGAAGTTGACAGATATATGTAAAGAGAAAGTAAGAGGCGGAAAATTACAGACAGTTAAAGACGTCTCGTAAGAGACCAAATATGAACATAGTGAGTTTCATCGAAAAAGCCTGGTATCTTTAATATAGTTTTGCACTGCTATAAACACAAGCTCATTATCGGTATCGTTCAGCTCTGGATTACCAGAACACAACTTGTCAACACTTAACGGGTGAAACGGTCGTGTCGAAACGAAGAGCGTACGCCTTTGTTCACTATACACTTACATACGTAGTGTTCGACGTCCTCTCTTTGATTTCCACGATATAGAAATGAAAACAATTTCTCTCGTCATACAATTTGCTTATTATTCTCCATTTTCAATTAAAGGTCGTGGCAAAACAATAAGGGGGACATTTTGGGAAAACAAATCATAAAAATCAATAAAATCACACAAACATGGTTATTAACTATTACCTAGAGCGTTATTACTAATGCATTGAAAACACAACTGACACGTACATTCTATGGGAAATCAGAAAGTGGACATTTCTAGCGGTCAGCGCGAAACTATTGTAACAACATACGAATAAAGAAGGAGATACAATAGTCACAACTATCATAAGCGCCAATGAATTAAATACAAGTCATGATTTAGATCGCTACATGCATTTCTTAAACGAGCATGAATGAATGAAAGATATCTTGAGCCACATAAGTAGTATTTTGGAACAGTGGGACACTGGAACGTCCAAAGAAGAGAGCTTTTAAATGTGTTAAATGATAGTGATCCCTAATATGTATGGGTAAATCATTCAAAAGGCTTAGGCGATGATGGTATGAATGATTTTGAAAATAACTCCGTTCTCCTTATTGGAGTGATATAGTCATTCGAGTTTCTTAAATTATAATCGTTTACATCTTTGACGAAGGGCGGAATTGAGCTATAGAATTTGGTAACATACTGTTTTTTGCTTTATATACGGTGATACGTTTTTGAAAAACAGGTCTGTCTGCTTATGAAAGCCAACCAATATCAGCAATTTACTTATTAATTGATACGGACATAATTAATCCTGTAACATTATTGCAGTTTCATATTGTAGCTTTTCTAAAGATTTTTTTTCGTAAACTGTGTAGCCATCCCAGACAATAGAAGCATACTCTAATATCGGTCGCATATATGAAATATATAATTATATGGTTCATTGTTTTCCGTCCAATTTTATATTTAAGGAATCTCATCAAACCTAAAACCTTTGATGCTGACGATAAAATATTATTGTTATTACTATTCTATTGTTGTATTGTTTGAATGCTCTGAAACTGGGAGGAAATACAGAATCAACCAAGGTACGATCGAATTGTACAGGACGGCATTATGCCTTTCCTTTAGGAAAGAAGAATTAAACAGGTGTCATCTCTTCAAATTTGAATAATTGATATAACGCGTAGAATGCGCGTTTGGATCAAGCAGGTGTGCAAACTTTGGCTGTAAAAGGTTGTAGCAATACAGAACGTAAAGGGGTCAAATCTGTTTAATTAACTTAAGAGATATTTCAAATTGTGTTCGTATATTAAAATTGAAAATCTCTCGATGCTCATTGGTTGAACTGTAAGTATGATAGGTGCAATTGTGGCAAGACTTTTCTTTATCTTTTCAGTATTGGCTATAGATGCTCATAGCTTGCGACTGCGCTTCCTCATTAATTCGTGTAGCAGGTCGATTTTCAACTAGCGACATATACAGCCAGTCTGGCGTGTTTGGTTATACAATTCACTTTAAAGAAACACTTCATCATTTGTGCATTATGGATGGATATGGGAGGTAAGCTATAATCCCTGAGCTCCCAAAAAACCCTAATTGAGACCTGTAAAATCGAGGGTTCAGTGTAAAACTATTGTATCTCCTTCTTTATTCGTATGTTGTGACAATAGTTTCGCGCTGACCGCTAGAAATGTCCACTTTCTGATTTCCCATAGAATGTACGTGTCAGTTGTGTTTTCAATGCATTAGTAATAACGCTCTAGGTAATAGTTAATAACCATGTTTGTGTGATTTTATTGATTTTTATGATTTGTTTTCCCAAAATGTCCCCCTTATTGTTTTGCCACGACCTTCAATTGAAAATGGAGAATAATAAGCAAATTGTATGACGAGAGAAATTGTTTTCATTTCTATATCGTTTATTATCATTACTTAGGCGGGAATGTTCCCTACATAACATCTTCTAGAGCATATGTTTCTCATCTAATTCGTTCTTCCTTCGAGAGCTTGCAGTTGAGTTGAGAACTAATATTTGTAACCCTTCTATAACTAAAAAGCCACTCCTTACCATAAACTTCGAAAACCCTTTGCACACTTTTATTATTATAACCCTGATCTGCTTTTAAAATATCAATGCAATTTAAAGATATACTTAAACTAATACTAACTGATGGATATGAATGAGTCACGGGTGAAGTAGGTTTCATTCGACGAACGTCTAAAATGTCTGTATCGAAGGCTGACATTGATGCGTAATACATCACATTTTTATTTAGCTTTCTTTCAGATAACATCGATCAATATACGGCTACCGGTAATATTTCTAAAAACCTTTTTTTGTGCTCGAGACGGTATTTGAACCAGAGATTGTTTTATTTGTTATAATATGTGTAGGTATAACCACCAGACCACGAATATTTATTAATATGTTGTGGCATGTTTTACTCTAAATAGGTATTATGCAATAACTAGCACAAACAGGTGCACATATGTATAAATCGCTAAATAAAACAACTCGAGATAAAGTTGTTTTGAGACGGAAACCTACTTTTAAAAAAAAAGAAAAAGTATTACACTGAGCAAGGTTAATTTACATGTGCGACATGATGGCCTATATACGTTCAATGCGATGTGTACACATTAATAAGTTATTTTATACATAAACCATTGGCTGAAGAAGTCGCCTTAGGTCAGTGTTTAGATTTCGGTCTTTGATTCAAGCCTCGAGAGTGACACATATTTCTGTGTACTGGTACAATGTGCACAACTCGATGTTTATAGGAATGATGCCCTGTGTTAAATTTGATCACTTAAATATCCCTTTTCACTACGAGCTGATTAATATAATATTACGAATAAAGACACGCCTGCAAAGCGACATGCGATGTAGCTTTAAAATCTCAGTGAGTACGTTTGTGTTGCTTTCTGGGCTTTTGTGTTCGTTTATACACACTTATATTACATATTTGTCTGTGATTTGTATAGGAAATACTGGGAATAGAAAAGCTATATCGACTCGTTTGCTCTACAGTGGGAGATATTTCCCAGTACGGAACATTGCTCGGCCTTTTCCGTCAGTGGCGGAAATGCCAAATGACGTTCCGATTGTTTTACGGACGTCTTCGTCAGCTTCCGTCACTAGGAAATAACGATTACGGAAATTAACGAAGAGTTCCGGTTCCATTTGTTTTGTTTGTATGACGTAACGTCGGCTTGGATGATGTAACGTCGTCTTGGCGTTCTCGTGCAAACTGGTGTAAAAAGGCGTGAATCATTAGAAATATTAATAAAATATCATTTTAAATTATGTAATATATAGTTTAATAACCAGTGTTTTTGAGATACTGAAAATATCTCCCTCGCTAGAGAAATGGCCCCGATATAAGAACTCGTTCTCCGCACTCGTTCTTATATCGGCACTGAGTTCTTATATCGGCACTCGTTCTTATATCGGGACCATTTCTCTACCTCGGGAGATATTTCCCGTATCTCAAAAACACTGGTTATTAAACTCCATATATCTCGTATTAATGCTGTCAAGTTTGATATAGAATATCGCCTGGCGGGAATTTCTCTATTCACAATGTCCCGTTTTATTGGGTTGACAGTAGTGCAATGCGAGGGTTTATTGGGTTGACAGTAGTGCAGTGCGGGGGTTGGTGCACCCTAGACCATGATTTATACTCCCAGCGGACATTTTGCCACTGACCGTTCCAAGGCTTTAGCCCTATTGTCGACCATATTGTGAACCATTTGTGATGTAACATACCTTGCTTCTTACATATCCTTATAGTTGTTGTTCATGTCGATGCGTGTTTTGGTTGACTGGGGCTCCTGAATGCTACATTTCCTTGCTTGTTTATGAGTACACGAGAAAGTTTATCATTTATTTTCAAAACATCGACTATGAGTATAACATTTTGATTTTACTTTAAATGGGACAGCGGATCAGTGCTTGCCGGTTTAGCAGTGTCTACTACAAATAACTGATGTTTTATTAAACCTTATAATTCAGTGCCATTGTGTCTAATTCTTTCTTTCGTTCTAGATGTATTCTTGGTACTAGATACAAATATCAGCTGATCACTGTCGCTTTGATCCTTTGCTGGTTCTTATACTTGAAAAGGTGGAATCAACTTACTGTGCCTTGGTCACCATTAAGGCCACACTCATCTGAAAGTACAGCCGGAAGTCGGAATTTAAAAACGCATTTATCAGTAGCAGGTACTTCTTAAATTAAATTATATAAGTAAACGACTTTATGTAAAAACCATAATTGCGCATATTTTAATTGATAATCATAGCGTTAATGGTTTGTATTGTGTATCAAATTCTATATCATACTTTGTATCAACATCTATGTATTGTGTCCGTAATATGATGTGTATCAAATTAAGTATTATCTGTATACAATTTTATATTATAGGGTGTTCAAGTTCTGAATTAAATTGTGTATACAGTTATGTGTGATATCGTGTATACAGGTGAAATAAAAGATATCTAACTAGTATGTACCTGTAAATAATATAGAGTATGCCTGGCGTCTCAGGTTATAATTAATACATGCTCAAACAACCACCGTAGATCAACTGAATAAACCGTTATAACCATATGTTCATGCTCTCACCTAAGATACGGATATAACAACTATCTAATCCTTTTTTGCAATGACTTTCTATGTTTGGTGTTTTTTCTTGAAAATGTGGTATTTCTCCGCCCGTCTCCACTGACACCAGACGAAATGAGCATAGTGACTGATAGAACCAGACTAAATGTGGGAGGAGCTAAGTTACCATATGGGGCAATCTCGTTTTCTAGCGAGACATTTACTTTATTTGTAGAGCATGACGTCATGGAGTATTCCAATCCAACTATCAATGTTCAGTTCAAACTGAGGCTGACGCTGACTCCTGTGGATCAGTGGACTGTCACAAACCGCACCAGATACTTGAACGATAGTAAGCTGTTTGTTCCACGGAGGAAAGTGTTGTGGATGGACGAGGAGAAAAACAGCATGGCATGGAGAAACATAGACATATTAGGGATGGTATGCCCTTGTTTAAAGCCTTCCGTAAATATATTACGATGCATGCAATGACGGTATTTAATCCTAGTATCAGATTTGGGCCTATGTTATAAATATTAATGCTTGTGATGGTGACAGGGAAAAGTGTCAGGCTGAGAAAAATAATGTTGACTGAGGCGGAGCCGAAGTCGACGTTATTTTTTCGAAGTTTGGCACTATTCACTTTTAACCTTATATATTAATGTAATTGTACCGAAACATATGTTCAAACATTCTTTTGACATAATCATAACATCTCTCTGCTCAAAAACACTATTATCAACTCCGAGAAATTACATTTTGTTGATTTTTGTTTTGTGAGCTTTCGGAATCTTTAGTTGTGACTTCTTGATTAATATTTCCAAATCATTTTCAGCAAGTTTTGCAAACTGTTTTGAATCCGACATTTTACTTAGCGTTCACTGTTTTTCATGTGTGCATGCGCTGTTGATCATAAGAAAAAACAAGGAAAAAAACAATATCGATTTGTAAACTTGCTGTGATGCGATTTCCATGTTAATTTTACAAAAAATGCTACCCTCCGATGACGTCACTACAGGGTATGGGAATTTAACACGAGGGACTGACATGAATTTACTCCCCTGCGTTATATATATTCCAATGTGTGCATTGACGTTCATTGCTCCGCTGGCTGCATTGCAGTGACGTGTATTTACTCCCCAGAGTTAGATATATCAATTACATAGCAACATGTTAATTGTATTGTGACCAGTGTAAATATATTGATGTATGCATACCGCCTTTTCAATTTGCTAACTATCTGACGAAAGCAACGATGAGATGTGCGTATTGTCATGGTAATGCAATTCAGTTAGAAAATCACAAAATCATCTCACTTTTACTAGATCATTCGGAGATTATTATCTTTGATTTTTCTATGTGGCAATAATGACATTCCCGCGTGAGTTTTGGCATAACCACATTTGCACTACTTCGTGATAAGAACAATAAGACCAAACAGGAGATTTGCTTTTATTTCAGAAAAACATTTCCTTTTCACCGAAGTTTAAAAGTCCGTGTTGGTTCGTAAACAGTACGCTGAGGTGCCTGCCGTGCTTTTATTTGGTTGGTGCTCCTAAAAGTGGTACTACAGATTTATTTAACAGGTTTGTCTTATATCAAAGGTACTGTGAGGATCGATTATAATTTCGTTTATAACTATTACTCTTATGTAGTGGTTAAAATCTTAAACCTGGTAAAAACTCATGTATTCCGGTTGGAATATGCTAACATGTTTACTGATTTGATCATGTCATATAATCTTTATTAAACTTGTTGAAACATTTATCAAAAGTAGTTATGGCCATTTACAGCTCGCCACTACGATTTCCTGTTTGATTGTGCAATGACCGTATATACTGTGGACCCTATGATAACTTTTGATGCTTGGTTTAAACATATGTTATTTCTCATTATAACCCTCCCCACACATACACTTTCATGCCCTTCATGCTTAGTCTCGTGTTGCTCCGGCTTCAGCCAAGTCATTGAGTATTTGATTTGTGGCTTTCTAGGCTTTCGTTTTTTTGCATTCATATATACATGATCATCTTTGTGTTATACTTATCTTGCTTAATAATGATGCCTAGTTTATTAGAGGATATAGCCTGTCATGGATTTCTTTATTTACACTGTCCCGTTTTATTGGGTTGACATTAGGGTAAGAATGGGCTATGATCTTGTTTAAACCCATATCAAAGGCGGTAGCCATATTTCCAACTCTTTTATGCGTATGGTGTCACGTGCTTACCTCTTATTTATGCTCATACTAGTTTGTAATAGTTTGTTTCTTTGCGTGTTTTAGTTGAATTTGTTCTTCAATGCAACATTCATGTTTGACTTGTATATCTACTTGTTCCTGCTATCAATAAATACTGATAAAAGTGATCCTTTTGGAGCAACAAACACAATTAAGAGAATAAAGCAGCAGACTCGGTTTTATTGAGTCTGTTCATGAGAAGTAATGAAGGAAGCAACACCTATTACGCCCCCTAGCACCGGCTTAAGCGGTATTCTACTTCAAAGCCACCTATATTGGGCTCGTTGGTCCCAAAGAGACATTACAAATAACACTACTGATTCGTAGCACGGGGAGACTTTTACAGCCACAACACTGCACTAAACGAACGCTAGTGTGAATGTTAATAAATACTGATAAAAGTGATCCTTTTGGAGCAACACACACAATTAAGAGAATAAAGCAGCAGACTCGGTTTTATTGAGTCTGTTTATGAGAAGTAATGAAGGAAGCAACACCTTTCACGCCCCCTAGCACCCGCTTAAGCGGTATTCTACTTCAAAGCCACCTATATTGGGCTCGTTGGTCCCAAAGGACCAGTAAAAATAACACTACTGATTCGTAGCACGGGGAGACATTTTACAGCCGCCACACTGCACTAAACGTTCCTGCTATCAAACTGTTTTTAAAGTTTATTCAATTAATGCGGGGATGCAGGATATGAGATGGAGGCGGCTATTATAAACAACACAGCAAAAGAACAAAAAGGCCAAAAGCCCTAAGTCTCTCATTTGATAACATTGGCCAACAGTTCTCTTGTTGAGGAAACTAAACACATTACTTTATAACCTAAATTCAACTGTTGTTTAATTGTAATAACTGGGCTCTTCCAACTGGTAATTGCCGCAATACAGTGTCACTTTAGAACAGATCGGCACAATAATGTTTAATATAAATCCTTTCCCAATATACATTTTAATCAAAAACCATCTAAAATGAATACAAACACAAACCTCAGCCAATATTCTTAACTCTGACTTAGAACTAAATTAGACTTATAGTCAAAACAATGGTTAGTTGATTTTAACTCTAACACAGCTGAAACCCTTACAATTACATGAAAACTTAATAAACCTTTACACCCACCCTAATCATGAACAGTATTACTATACAAGAAAGCGATAACGACCAGCATCAACAAATAACTTCAATTTAAAATTAAATGTTGGTGTTAAAGGACTGGTGTACTCATAAGTATGGCTTTACATTTGACAAATGACTGTTAGCATTTTCCCGTCCAAACTAATTTCTTTCTTTTACTCAATACGTTTGTCAAATGTTCAGCAATAACCAGCCGTACCTATCAGACGCATCGGTAAGGAAAAACACAAATGAATTTACCTTAGTTCAATAGGTCTAACCTGACCCTGTCCCTTCTTCATCTCCTATACATGTGACAATAGCACAACACAGTTCACCTTTCTTAAGGTTGACTCTTAAATTCGCATCTGTAAGACGGTCAAAGAAACTTTTGGTTGGCCGCAAATGTGTTTTGCATTTCCAGTTTTATCAATACAGTCGTCAATTCGTGGAACTAAAAATTAATCAGTTTTTGTAAAACTTGACTGTTCTATAATCAGTACACATCCGTTATGTATCATCTGGATTTGATACAATAACATACGGTGAACAACAGTCACGTTTACTTGGTTCAATGAAATCATTGTCTTTCTTTCTTGCGTAGTCAAATCATACTTTATTGCCATTTTTGATCGAGATGATTTGTGATTAAACTGAGCTACATCGCAAGCGTTTGAAGCGTATGTCTAAAATCAGACATACTGTAAAATATTAAAAATATGTGTCTTCTAAGCAGCAAGACTTTTCTCTTTAAGTAACTTAAGCGATCAACACACAGTGTGACCAAAAACTAGTTAAAGCGGTCTGAAACAGAATCTCTAAGGGCGAAATGTGAATACTCTCTTCCCATTCTTTATTAGTGTCAAAACAATAGGACCTAATACTATTTTTCAATATATATGAACTCGTCCTTGAGCAACTTAAGCTATCGAATGCCTAACTCTCGCTTGACCTATACCAGAAATATACCAGCCATGAAATTTGACTTTTGAGCAGGAATGTTTTAAGCCAACTAATATTAAAAACTTGTCCACAGTCTTCACAATGTTCATGTCTTATTGTAAGTGTAATATCTTCAGGAAATCTTGTTGATACACATATAATTCCCAACATATATTGGTTACCGGACTTGTCAAGTCACACTTATTTTACTGAAAGGTTCTTAAATACTGGAATAGGCTGAAAATGAACTTTGTGAATCTTCTAATTTGGGTTTCCTATCACTTGACATGTGTTACAAGAACTACAGTACATTGTATCTTCAAAAGTGTTTTGTCACAAAGCTAGATGGAATTTACTTTACCTTCTTTCTTCCTGTTTGTATGTATTTGTTTGTTTGTTTCTAATTATCTTCAAGTTCAGTATAAATTTTATCTACACATATATATACAGATATAAAAGTCGAACTTGAAATGTCACATTGAAGGACAACAAACAACCAAAAGCACGCATAAAAACAAACAATTACAAGGATTAATAAAAGGGAAGATATAACATCACAAACATAAACGGGTTGAAAATAGGGCTACCGCCTTGGACCGGTCAGTGGCAAAAAAGGCCGCTCGGGGTTTAAACCAGGTTGTAGGGTGGTGCAACAAACCTCACTCTTACCTTATTGTCATCCTAATAAAACGGGACCTTTTTTATTCTAACGACAATTTACACTATGCGGACTTGCAAAGAATTTATTGAAACACTCATTATCATATTAGATCATATGTTCGTCAGGTATGGAACTAACGTTAATAGACAAATCGTTGTATCCCAATGGGTACTAAATGGGCACCTCTTGTCGCAGTTTTTTTTGTATTGCTTTGAATGATATTTCATAATTTGGGCAGCATCTCCTCATTCAACCATGAACATCATTTACTTTTTCTGTAACCGACTGTTCCTGAAGTGAATACTGGTCTATTTAAATTTCATGTATAGATAATTTCATTTATAGATCATTATTGCAAAAAATGACTTTTTTTCGAAATCCTCTTGGTCACTTTCAAGTAATCGCCCATTTATGCTGACCTTACATTATTAACCTATACTCACTCCTGAGTTGCGCTCTTTTTGATGTAAATTCAAAGTATACACTTCCAATGAAATAAAGTAAAAGAGATACACCGATATGAAATTGAATTGGCCATTTATTTGGCAAATGATATAATAGAAAAGTTATTCAAATCATTTCTTAAAACACTCATGTATAACATTCCGTGTATTTATTAAACTGGAATGAATAACATCAAAGGTGGGTGACGAATATAAACGCCACATATTGCTGAAATATCTACCTTAGCAGATATTACAGCAATAACATATGGCACAATCAGCAAACGACATTTTCTAATCTCAGTTACTTTGGGACTGTCGTTCTGTAGTTCAGGACATCTGCGAAGATAATATAAAACGTCTGTTTTGTTGCGTTTGAAGTGCAAATTAAATTTCCAAATTAGTGAAAAAACAAACAATATTTTGTCAGTTGTTTTGTCGAATTTTCTCGAAACTTTTAAGATGTTTACATTTCGTATATATGAATGAAATAGACAACTTGAAGCACCTTCAGCACTTGTCTGTCGCAGTGTGAATTATATTTTTTCAAATTTTCAGCATATTTTATACGTATCTCATGCAGGGCATACACAGAATGTCTGACATTTATTCTGTTTACTTATAATACGATTAACAAAAACATTTTTCGTGAATGATTATAGTCATAATAACTATAATTACTGGCACTGTCTCCTTAATTTGCATAAATTGTTCTGATCTTCTTCATTTATTGTCATATATAGAATGACCAGACACCCGGATGTTATAAACCCGAAAAGTAAAGAACCGCACTGGTTGACGAGGACTAGGTTATATGGTAATTATTATTCATTGTCAAAGCTGCTACTTACTGATTCTAATCACTACGGCTTTAAAGTAGAATACCGCACAAACCGGTGCTAGTGGGTGTCGGAGGTGTTGCATTTTGTGTTACCTCTCATGAATATACTCAATAAAACCGAGTCTGGTTGATTGTATTTCATACTCAATAAAACCGAGTCTGGTTGATTGTATTTATTGCCTCCGAAGATCCATTTTTAGCTCACATGAGCACGAAGTGCTCAAGGGTGAGCTGTTGTGATCGCCCTTCGTCCCTCCGTCTGTGCGTGTGTCCGTTCACAGTTGCTTCGAACGACTTCTCCTCTGAATCCGCTTGGCTAATTTTGAAACTTCACAGGAATGATCATTGGGTATTCTCCTCTCAAGATTGGTCAAATAATGGAAATCCATGCAGAACTCTGGTTGCCATGGCAACCGAAAGAAAAAAGCTGGAAAAATTTAAAAGCCTTCTCTAAAACTGCTCTTTTTCAGAATAATTTCACAGAAAGATGGTTGGGTGACCCTCTACCAAGATTGTTCAAGCGGCGTTGATTCGTAAAAAAACATGGCCGCCAGGGGATGGGCCAGTTTCCCTTTGTAACTGCATGGAACAACTTTTAAAATTCTTCTTGTCTGAAACCGCCTATTGTATTTCAAAATAATTTCACAGAAATGATGTTTGGATGGATCTCTACCAAGATTGCTCAAGCCGGGTTGATTCGACAAAATACATGGCCGCCAGAGGGCGGAGTTGTTTTTGCTATATTTCTATATGGAAATCTTAAACATCTTCCCGTCTGAAATGGATTGATGGATTTCAAATTAATTTCATAGAAATGATGTTTGGGTGGGCCTCTATCGAGATGTTCAATATGGCTTGATACGTCAAAAAACATGGCCGCCATGGGGCGGGGCTTATTTTTGCTACATTTCTATATGGAAAACGTTTAAAATCGTCTTGTCTGAAACGGCTTGATGAATTTCAAAATAATTAATTAATTATTAGCAGTAATAAGGTAGCAGTAATTAATTATTAGCAGTAATAAGGTAGCAGTAATTAATTAATAATTAATTAAGATTGTTGAAACCTGGTTGATATGTCCAAAAACATGGCGGCAAGGGGGTAGGGCAGTGTCCCTATATAACTAATCAGAAAACTTTACAAATCTTCTTGTCTGAGATCACAAGTTTTGAATTAGATAGTTTGCATGTACCATCATCTACTGATCCTGGACAAAGATTATACAAATATTGAACCTGGGTAAAAGTATGTACGTATTGCATCAAGTTTGTTGTAATAGTGAATCAAGTGGTCGGAATTTACCCCATCCTATTTGTCACTCTGTGATTAACTCTTGGTAAGGCCTTGTTTAAGCGAGACGGGAACAGTCGCTATACTGTGTAGTTGGTCAGAGCTGAAATTGAACTTACTGCAACATCCACGATGGTCAACACAGCTAAAAAAAACATAATAATATGATCTTTACTTCTTTATCACCGTAATAGTTGTCGATATTAATATTGATATTTACTTAAAGCTACACAGTCCCTATTTTACCTGGTAATAACTCATGAATATGAATGAGTCACGTGTGTAGTAATTTCATATCGGCGAACACCCCAAAAGTCGTATATAAGGCAAAAATCGATGCGTAAAATTTCACATTTTTATTATTCTTCATACAAGTAACATCGATAAATATAGGGCTTCAGAATATATGTGATAAATAAAATAGTAAGGATGTACGCAGAACCACGGCTATTTATTGGTATGTTGTAGCATTTTTAACATTAATAACTAGCGCGCACACGCAAACTCATCAAGCTCTAAATAACAAGTCGAGATATGATTGTTTTAAGCAAAGTATTAGTTTCATATTGACAACATACAACATAACACAAATCAATGCTAATGTACACGTGCGACAATATGGACTATGTATTGATTGTTCCATATTGAGTAGCGTTCGAACATGTTAAGTTATTTTGCCTCATAATAAATGGTAGTTAGTATACTAGTTTCACAAGTACCGTTATAGTTCAGTGGATAGAGTATCTGGCTTGAAATCAGAAGGTCGTGTGTTCTAGCCCTGAAAGAGGTTAATTTTTTCTCTATTTCTGTAGAAATTAATGTTACCTGTGTATAGGTACGAGGTGCACTGGTCGATGTCTATACAGTACATGATTTATTGCGCTATATTTGCTCGGTATATACCCGATTTCGACATGACCAGGTGAACATGAAGTTACAAATAAGGACACGCCTACAAATCGATTGATATAGAGACTGTGTAGCTTTAAGCAATTAGCTTTACATGTACATGGTCCTAACTAAAATTGCATGAGGCGTCCAAACAGTGGCCATCTTTGTTTACACAGATTCGTATAGAAAATTGTGTGATCACCACTTCTATACAACTTTTATTCCGGTGTTCAAGAAGTTTCACAGGAACAGTTCAGGTGATCTTCATTAGTTTGGTCCTAAGCAAGCCCTTGCTTTGTCATTGGTATTCAAAATTTTACATATCCGTCCATTCCGCCTGGAGCTATGAATTGTTGTGTTTTCAATCTTGTGAAATATAAAATATTCACGCTTATATATTTATAAGTATAATACACTGATCTTTGTAAAACATGATTGTTATGGAATTTTCTGATGCAAGAATTATTCTCATTGGGAAGATATAAAAACAAAAAGACATTAAAAAAATTAAAGTAAATGTCAAGATTTGGGATTTGAAACGTCAATAACAGGGAAATGGACCTCCGCTATTGTCAGGCGACAAGGTGCTTGAATTAATTTGAGATGTTAACTACCAGAAACCCTGATTTAGAAGTGAATATTGGCTAATTCATTGCAAATAAATATAATTCTATTCACTAATTCTAAGTTATGTCAATTCTAAGTTATGTCATTAGGAGATATGAGGTGTAACAATTTAACGAATGCATTACTACAAATGACTATACACTACTCAACTTTTATAATCGGTCACTTTTCAAAGAATTATATATTTTTTAATAATTCATATTTTCATTTGAAATTTTAACTGGTGTCGCTTAACAAATATCGCTAGCGATTTATAAAACTTAATCTGCTTTGATTGGACTAAAACTTTATAAAATATTGGTATGTGTTTCGGTGAGTTGCAGTTTTTAGTATTCGTGTTATTTTCAAAAAAAAACCTGGATGACCGATTATAAAAGTTGATTAGTGTACTATTTGGCACTCAACAATTCATTGTTTTAATACACATAACTACTTATTTAACACATGCCGGTGCCTTTCGAGACTTTATTAAATTATAATTCTAATTGATCTGTTTAATTTCTTTTTAAAGGTTTGAGATCAAAAACGACAGCTAAAACTGTTTCGGACTATTTAAATAACTTCTCGGAACTCTCGCTGCGATTATCTAAAGATAACCTGAATGTGAATACATCAAGTACAAAGATAACAGGCAAGTAATTCCGTTTATTTCTAAATAGTGCTATTAATATAGTGGTAAAACTGACTACACATCGGTATCAGTTGCAGTACAGTTATTGTGGTAACACTGACTACACATCAGTATCAGTACAGTTATTGTGGTAACACTGACTACACATCGGTATCAGTATCAGTACAGTTATTGTGGTAACACTGACTACACATCAGTATCAGTATCAGTACAGTTATTGTGGTAACACTGACTACACATCTGTATCAGTACAGTTATTGTGGAAACACAGACTAAACATCAGTATCAGAATCAGTACAGTTACTCTGGTAACACTGACTACCCATCCGTATCAGTACAGTTATTGTGGTAACACTGACTACACATCAGTATCAGTATCAGTACAGTTATTGTGGCAACACTGACTACACATCAGTATCAGTATCAGTACATTTATTGTGGTAACACTGACTACAAATCCGTATCAATGTCAGTACAGTTATTGTGGTAACACTGACTACACAACTGTATCAGTACAGTTATTGTGGCAACACAGACTAAACATCAGTATCAGAATCAGTACAGTTACTCTGGTAACACTGACTACCCATCCGTATCAGTACAGTTATTGTGGTAACACTGACTACACATCAGTATCAGTATCAGTACAGTTATTGTGGCAACACTGACTGCACATCAGTATCAGTACAGTTATTGTGGTAACACTGACTACACATCTGTATCAGTACAGTTATTGTGGTAACACTGACTACACATCAGTATCAGTATCAGTACAGTTATTGTGGTAACACTGACTGCACATCAGTATCAGTACAGTTATTGTGGTAACACTGACTACACATCGGTATCAGTATCAGTACAGTTATTGTGGTAACACTGACTACAAATCCGTATCAGTATCAGTACAGTTATTGTGGTAACACTGACTACACATCTGTATCAGTACAGTTATTATGGCAACACAGACTAAACATCAGTATCAGTATCAGTACAGTTACTGTGGTAACACTGACTACACATCAGTATCAGTATAGTTATTGTGGTAACACTGACTACACATCAGTATCAGTATCAGTACAGTTATTGTGGTAACACTGACTACACGTCAGTATCAGTAGCAGTACAGTTATTGTGGTAACACTGACTACACATCAGTATCAGTATCAGTACAGTTATTGTAGTAACACTGACTACACATCAGTATCAGTATCAGTACAGTTATTGTGGTAACACTGACTACACATCAGTATCAGTATCAGTAGAGTTATTGTGGTAACACTGACTACACATCAGTATCAGTATCAGTAGAGTTATTGTGGTAACACTGACTACACGTCATTATCTGTATCAGTACAGTTATTGTGGTAACACTGACTACACGTCCATATCAGTAGCAGTACAGTTATTGTGGTAACACTGACTACACATCAGTATCAGTATCAGTACAGTTATTGTGGTAACACTGACTATACGTCAGTATCAGTATCAGTACATTTATTGTGGTAACACTGACTACACATCAGTATCAGTATCAGTACAGTTATTGTGGTAACACTGACTACACGTCAGTATCAGTAGCAGTACAGTTATTGTGGTAACACTGACTACACATCAGTATCAGTATCAGTACAGTTATTGTAGTAACACTGACTACACATCAGTATCAGTATCAGTACAGTTATTGTGGTAACACTGACTACACATCAGTATCAGTATCAGTAGAGTTATTGTGGTAACACTGACTACACATCAGTATCAGTATCAGTAGAGTTATTGTGGTAACACTGACTACACGTCATTATCTGTATCAGTACAGTTATTGTGGTAACACTGACTACACGTCCATATCAGTAGCAGTACAGTTATTGTGGTAACACTGACTACACATCAGTATCGTATCAGTACAGTTATTGTGGTAACACTGACTATACGTCAGTATCAGTATCAGTACATTTTTTGTGGTAACACTGACTACACGTCAGTATCAATAGCAGTACTGTTATTGTGGTAACACTGACTACACATCAGTATCAGTATCAGTACATTTATTGTGGTAACACTGACTACACTTCAGTATCAGTAGCAGTACAGTTATTGTGGTAACACTGACTACACATCAGTATCAGTATCAGTACAGTTATTGTGGTAACACTGACTACACGTCAGTATCAGTATCAGTACATTTATTGTGGTAACACTGACTACACATCAGTATCAGTACAGTTATCGTTGTTACACTGACTACAAATCCGTATCAGTAACAGTACAGTTATTGTGGTAACACTGACTACACATCTGTATCAGTACAGTTATTGTGGCAACACTGACTACACATCCGTATCAGTATCAATACAGTTATTGTGGTAACACTGACTACACATCAGTATCAATATCAGTACAGTTATTGTGGTAACACTGACTACACGTCAGTATCAGTAGCAGTACAGTTATTGTGGTAACACTGACTACACATCAGTATCAGTATCAGTACAGTTTTTGTGGTAACACTGACTACACGTCAGTATCAGTATCAGTACAGTTATTGTGGTAACACTGACTACACATCAGTATTAGTACAGTTATCGTTGTTACACTGACTACAAATCCGTATCAGTACCAGTACAGTTATTATGGTAACACTGACTACACATCTGTATCAGTACAGTTATCGTTGTTACACTGACTACAAATCCGTATCAGTACCAGTACAGTTATTGTGGTAACAATGACTACACATCAGTATCAGTACAGTTATTGTGGCAACACTGACTACACATCCGTATCAGTATCAATACAGTTATTGTGGTAACACTGACTACACATCAGTATCAGTATCAGTACAGTTAATGTGGTAACACTGACTACACATCCATATCAGTATCAGTACAGTTATTGTGATAACACTGACTACACATCCGTATCAATATCAGTACAGTTATAGTGGTAACACTGACTACACATCAGTATCAGTAGCAGTACAGTTATTGTGGTAACACTGACAATACATCAGTATCAGCACAGTTAGTGTGGTAACACTGACTACACATCAGTATCAGTATCAGTACAGTCATTGTGGTAACACTGACTACACACAGTATCATTATCAGTACAGTTATTGTGGTAACACTGACTACACATCAGTATCAGTATCAGTACAGCCATTGTAGTAACACTGACTACACATCAGTATCATTATCAGTACAGTTATTGTGGTAACACTGACTACACATCCGTATCAATATCAGTACCGTTATTATGGTAACACTGACTAAACATCAGTATCAGTATCAGTACAGTTTTAGTGTTAACACTGACTACACATCAGTATCGGTAGCAGTACAGTTATTGTGGTAACACTGACTATACATCAGTATCAGCACAGTCAGTGTGGTAACACGGACTACTCATCCGTACCAGTATCAGTAGAGTTATTGTGGTAACACTGACTACAAATCAGTATCAGTATCAGTACAGTTATTGTGGTCCCACTGACTACACATCCGTATTAGTATCAGTACAGTTATTGTGGTAACACTGACTACATATCAGTATCAGTATCAGTACAGTTATTGTGGTAACACTGACTACACATCAGTATCAGTACACTTATTGTGGCAACACGGACTACACGTCCGTATCAGTATCAGTACAGTTATAGTGGTAACACTGACTACACATCAGTATCAGTTGCAGTACAGTTATAGTGGTAACACTGACTACACATCAGTATCAGTTTCAGTACAGTTATAGTGGCAACACTGACTACCCAGCAGTATCAATACAGTTATTGTGGTAACACCGACTACACATCCGTATTAGTATTATTACAGTAATCGTTGTTACACTGACTACACGTCCATATCAGTAGCAGTACAGTTATTTTGGTAACACTGACTACACATCAGTATCAGTAGCAGTACAGTTATTGTGGTAACACTGACTACACATCAGTATTAGTAGCAGTACAGTTATTGTAGTAACACTGACTGCACATCAGTATCAGTAGCAGTATAGTTATTGTGGTAACACTGACTACACATCAGTATCAGTAGAGTTATTGTGGTAACACTGACTACACATCAGTATCAGTTTCAGTACAGTTATAGTGGTAACACTGACTACCCATCAGTATCAGTACAGTTATTGTGGTAACACTGACTACACATCCGTATTAGTATCAGTACAGTTATCGTTGTTACACTGACTACACATCAGTATAGTAGCAGTACAGTTATTGTGGTAACACTGACTACACATCAGTATCAGTATCAGTACAGTTATTGTGGTAACACTGACTACACGTCAGTATCAGTATCAGTACATTTATTGTGGCAACACGGACTACACATCCGTATTAGTATCAGTACAGTTATCGTTGTTACACTGACTGCACGTCCATATCAGTAGCAGTACAGTTATTTTGGTAACACTGACTACATATCAGTATCAGTAGCAGTACAGTTATTGTGGTAACAGTTACTGCACATCAGTATCAGTACACTTATTGTGGCAACCCGGACTACACGTCCGTATCAGTATCAGTACAGTTATAGTGGTAACACTGACTACACATCAGTATCAGTTTCAGTACAGTTATAGTGGTAACACTGACTACCCATCAGTTTCTGTACAGTTATTGTGGTAACACTGACTACACATCCGTATTAGTATCAGTACAGTTATCGTTGTTACACTGACTACACATCAGTATCAGTAGCAGTACAGTTATTGTGGTAACACTGACTACACATCAGTATTAGTACACTTATTGTGGCAACACGGACTACACGTCCGAATCAGTATCAGTACAGTTATAGTGGTAACACTGACTATACATCAGTATCAGTATCAGTACAGTTATTGTGGTAACACTGACTACACATCCGTATTAGTTTCAGTACAGTTATCGTTGTTACACTGACTACACGTCCGTATCAGTATCAGTACAGTTATTGTGGTAACACTGACTACACATCAGTATCAGTATCAGTACAGTTATTGTGGTAACACTGACTACACATCAGTATCAGTACAGTTATTCCAACCTAATGAACATACCTCTGTTTAACGTTATTTCACTGGATGAAATACGTGACATTGTTTTCTAAAAATTAACTCTTCTATATCGTTTGTTATCTACAGGTTGGAATTTTTAAGGATTAAAATTGTTTTATGGAGATTAAGTACGCATAAACGTCGGCAAACCCCGCACAAATATAAGTTCTTCGAATTGTGTTAAATGTGTAGGTTTTTCAGCAAAGTTTTCATATACACTGAAAATAAATCATATGATAAATCATAAAACAATTTAGTTCAATCCAACATTGACAAAATTAGTCTTATGCATAGCAGAAATCTGTAATCGCCTTTCGTTTCTATTGTTCTTGTTATTTGTATTTATAACTTAATTTAAACTCTTTGCATATAGGTGACTTCAGTTCTTCGACACTATGGGACAATCTTGCCTGGCCAGATCTTCCTAGGAATGACAATCCATTGGAACCTACGTATACCAATGTAGATTATATACATAAACTTAATCCAGATACTAGAATAATAGTTTTACTGAGAGATCCCGTTTTCAGGTGCGTATATGCCGTTGCTATTTGTGTATAGTTGTTAGAAATACGATCCTGCACTTCTCATTGTCTCCGGCTAGGTGCGTATATGTCTAGGTGTTCACTTCATTAAAAGTACGATCCTGCACCTTTCATTGTCTCCGGCTAGGTGCATATATGCCGTTCTTCGGTGTTCATTGGATTAAAAGTACGATCCTGCACCTTTCATTGTCTCCGGCTAGGTGCGTATATGCCGTTCCTACGTGTTCATTGGATTTAAAGGACGATCCTTCACCTTTCATTGTCTCCAGCTAAGTGCGTATATGCCGTTCCTATGTGTTCATTGCATTAAAAGTACGATCCTGCACCTTTCATTGTCTCCGGTTATGTGCGTATATGCCGTTCTTAGGTGTTCATCGGATTAAAAGTACGATCCTGCACCTTTCATTGTCTCCGGCTAGGTGCGTATATGCCGTTCCTATGTGTTCATTGCATTAAAACTACGGTCCTGCACATTTCGTTATCTCCCGTTATGTGCGTATATGCCGTTCCTAGGTGTTTAGTGTCATTAAAAGTACGAAACTGCAGCTTTCATTGTCTCCGGCTAGGTGCGTATATGCCGTTCCTATTTGTTCATTGCATTAAAACTACGATCCTGCACCTTTCATTGTCTCCGGCTAGGTGCGTATCATTTTATGCCGTTCTTAGGTGGTCATTGGATTAAAAGTACGATCCTGCACCTTTCATTGTCTCCGGCTAGGTGCGTATATGCCGTTCCTAGGTGTTCATTGGATTAAAAGTACGATCCTGCACCTTTCATTGTCTCCGGCTAGGTGCGTTTATGCCGTTCCGAGGTGTTCATTGCATTAAAAGTACGAACCTGTAGCTTTCATTGTCTCCGTCTAGGTGCGTATATGCCGTTCTTAGGTGTTTAGTGTCATCAAAAGTACGAACCTGCATCTTTCATTATCATTGGCCTTATAAACGCAAGGACTTAAAGAGTGTGTATGGGTCTGTATGTTAATTGAAATGTTGAATGTGCTTGAATGCACTTGTCCGCACGTGTTTAAAACTTCCCTTTTAGGAAGTAGATGCATACGTTTACTTATGTGTTTCTCAGTACAGCTGGGTGCACCGTCATAGTTGGTTTGGAGGCAGTGACGACTTGGTTGTTCACGAGTTTATCTCTGGTCGAGCCTCGAGGTAACCCGAAACAATTTTAAACTAGTGTACGACCTGTTTGTTTATAAACCATTTAGTTTTTTAGTTATTTAGTATAATTGTAACTTACCAATTATTTATTAGAATATGGTCGGCTATGTACTTTCTCTGACACGTGTTTGAATATAAACCGAACAGAGTGTTTCCAATATTTGCCAGTTATTAGTTGTTAATTTAGTCGTCCTTTCCAGATTCTATTCTGATTGTTAGTACGCCCTTATTCGAAATGGTCACCAACGCAGATATATAGACGAATCTTACTATAGCGATTTGAAAATATGTGTACGTCTGCATTTTCTTTCATTTCAGGTTGTATTCGGATTATTTGTATTTTACACCCGGTCACCGTGGTCAGCCAGCTTTGTTTCACAGATATGTAGTGGATGCTATCAGCATATTTTCCAGATGTATGCAGATGTTTTCGCTACGAAGTTGCGTGTATAGCGACGAATTGATTATGCGTATGAAGGTAAATACAGACATTAAATATCCTTAAGTAAAATGACGCGTGGAAGCATTCGTAGTATCAGGAGTCTACGGTTAATACTAAAGAACTTCAGCTCAACAAAGCTAATATTTATGATAATGTCGCTTCTTATTTCGATTCACATCTCTCTATAAATATGGAGCATTATAATATTAAAATCTATGACAAGAATATTTTAATTTTGATATTGTTAATTATCCCCACTTATATGGGATGTTCCCTTAGCTACTTCTTATGGGGTCTATGCTTCTGAACTTATTCGTTTTTGCTAGAGCTTGTAGTCGAGTTGAGGACTGTATTATTTGTAATCTTTGTTTAACCAAGAAGGTACTCCACCAGTACTACTATAAACTTCGAAAAATCTTTACAAAATTGTATTATCGTAAAAAATGAGAAAATGGTCCTATAGAAATCACAGCACCCAAACGCAATGGCATCGTAGATCCACACAGTACCACAAACACAGAGCAAATTACCTTTATAATGAAAAGGACATTACACAACACAACACAAACAGTGGTGTAGACAGGGTTACTGACTTCGAACGGTCAGTAGGCAATATGGTCGTCCACTGGTTAGCTTAGAATCTCTTCATTGCTAAAATTGACAAGACAGTGCAAAAAAAAGTACATTCCATCAAACAATAAAGTCCACATCCAGAGAAATTAGGAAAGCATGTGTTTGGGATCTCACATGCCTTGCTTATTAAAAGTGGAAATCTTATTTGTTTTTATGCGCACTCTTGGTTCTTTTTGTTCTGTGAAGGCGGCATTTCCTGTTCGACTGTTATACCTGCTTTTACGCGCTTGTCTCGGTAACGAACATATTCGAGATCTAACCTTGGCTTGAAATAAAATACGAAAAAAAGAACAATTGTCCTATAGAAACCACAGCAATCAAACGCAATGGCATTATACGTCCGGATTGGACCACAAATCGAAAAAATGAGCATATTTAAAAAGTCAATAAGAAACGACAATATAGAACACACATAGTGGGAAAACAAGAGTGCCAATTTGGAGCGGTCAGTAGGCAATAAAATATGGCCTATAATTTATCTTAAATCGCTGTTATGTGTACACAACCTCGCTATTATTATGTATTCTACGTCCAAATTGACAAGACAGTGTAAATAAAAGTACATCCCTTCCAAAGGAAATCTCTAACAATAAGGTCCACCTCCCAAAAAAAAAAAGGCAAACGATACATTTTGAATTTTGTTATGAAGCAAAATAAAATACATTTTTATAAACACTTCAAGATGTATCTAGAATTGTACTGAACAATCATAGCAGCCAATAAGAAAATCAATCTTGGACAACAAAAATACGGAATTAAATGCACCTACATCCCTTTGTCCGGGTTTCAGCAGGTCCAAGTATAGAGCCCCAAACGTCATACATTCATTGCAGGGAAAAGTGACGAGTAGTGACTGACTGTAGAGGGGTCAATCTCTAAACACGAAGTGCGTTGCAATACTAAAGAGTTAAAACCTTTACTGACGAACTTCCAGACTTAATTTTGTAAATTGGGCAGGAAACCCGTTAGATACTTTTACCTTCCGAAGTTTATAGACCGTATCTCTATAATATTTAGGTTGTTATATTCTTAGTCGCAGACATGTTTTAAGTTTGGTATCGTCTTCTCCTATAGGTTTTTGTTGCGTCGATAGAAGTTTAAGAAACAAATACGCATAACGAAAGTTTTGCTGAAGACGTTTGCTTTTAATGACTTTATTTATTTCGACCATTGAAATCCTTAGCATCATTACAAGCACTATCAAAACGACTGAGCTGGGAGATATATATCCCGTACAATATAGTATGAGTTACATCCCCATCCAAATGTAGATAGTTAGTGGACAGGTCACATATGTACCTCGGTACTGATATTTTCGAGGGATGATATCAGGTGTGATGTGGAAAAAATAGAGTTGTAATTTATTTATCACGAAACTACAAACATATAAAGGATTATTTTGAAATATATTTACATCTACCAGGTGTGATATGGAAAGTGAAGATTTGTAATATATTCATTTTTGATTACTGAGTACTGAAAAAAAAAGAGCAAAATGTTATTTTTATTTTATAAGTTGTTTTTTGTTTTTTTTGTGTTTTTTTATTGATTTTGGACATGATATTATTAACAAAGTGCACGATTCATATAGGCTTTCTTAGATTAGCCTTTCCAAAGTTTTTGAACATGAAAAAAAGCGTACATGACCGTGAACATTTGGAAGGACTAGTCTCAGAAGGTACTGGATATATCAAAATACCGGTTGCGACAGAGGAAAGAGATCCTTCTATTATAAATCGGGATGCAATACGATATGTGATCTTCTGTCCATACGTACCCCAGTGTCAATATTTACTTATGATGTTGAATTTACATGCTTACTTCAAGCCCAGTCTGTGTTGCTTTAAAGTAGAATATCGCTTAAAAATAAATATAAAAAGATCGGACAGGGAAAGTAGCATTCAAGGAGGACAGTCAACCACAAAACACAGAAACAAACACGCAAACAGACAAACAAGAAGGCACCATTCTGCGAAAAGCGAAATAAGGGCCAATTAGTATTTATTGGAGATACGAAATAGAATCGTATCAAAGATCCATAAGAAATAATATTAGTAAACTTACGGACTGTTAAAAGAGGTCCAAAACTCGACATCAGTGTCTAATACAAGATAATGAAGAAAGTTAGCCGGTGCTAGAAGACGTGAAAGGTGTTGCACCTTATACTTACCTCTCATGAACAGACTCAATAAAACCGAGTCTGCTACTTTTCTCTCTTGTTTGTGTCTGATGCTTCCAAGGGATCACCTTTTCAGTATTAACTGACATTCACACTAGCGTGTGTGTATTGCTGTGTGGCGGACGGAAAAAGTCGCTCCGACTATATATCAGTAGTGTTATTATTTACTGGTCCTTTGGGATCATCAAGCCCATTATGTGTTGCCTTAAAGTAGAATATCGCTTAAGCCGGTGCTAGGAGGCTTGAGAGGTATTGCACCTTATAATTACCTCTCATGAACAGACTCAATAAAAACCGAGTCTGTTACTTTTCTCTCTTGTTTGTGTTTGTTGCTTCCAAGGGATCACCTTTCAGTATTTAGTACTACTGATTTTGCCATTCAAGGCCATTAAAAACAGTAACATGTAGATGTTTCTGGATCATTCTAAAAATATGTTCATGCTTTTGTTGCAATACGGTTTGGAATAATCTGGGACAGAAACTGCTAGATAAATATATGACAGTATATTCAGGCTTTGTGAGATTGATCAGTTAATGTAGAAGAGACATTGTTAATTCATACCGGATGCTTTTGGATTGAAATAAATAATATAAGAGGATTTATATTAAAAGGTATCTATTACAAACGTGACATTGGAGTATTAGGAATACAGTGGTGACTAAACCTGAACATATTTAAACTACATTAGTATTTAATGGACACCTGACAATTTGGATTAAAGGGACATTTTATTGGATGATTTATAGACGAACAATGGACAATATTATTAGGACTTTACTTACTGGTCCTTTGGTACCATCAAGCCCAACCTTTGTGGTATATAAAACCGAATATCGCTTTAAGCCGTGATAGGTGTTGCACTTTACATTATCTCTCATAAACACTCAATAAAACCGAGTCTGCTACTTTTATCTCTGGTTTGTGCTTGTTGCTTCCGAGGGATCATTTGTTTAGTATGTATTTATACAAACATTTCATTTTAAAAAAATATTGGATATAATTTATTTGTATTCTGTTAGAGAATTATTTTTTTTTGATATATATTTACAAAAAATGAAATTCCTTTTTTGTTACATATTATCCGTAAGAAATAGGCATTTCTCGTGAAAACCCACACTCATGGAAATTAAGAGGTACTTGCCCATGGTCATAGGAGCAGTCCCACTGCGTTTAGTGTCAGTAGGTTAAAGATCGAGGTCACCATGACTTATATCTAAATACGCATTCCGCTCGATAACTTCAAAACTATAACCCTCACACTCATTCAATTTCAGTCGTACATTGCCGTTCGCAAGAGAAATAATCGTTTATGTTTTGAGGACAGAAAGTCAAAGATTGAGGTCGCCATGCCCTTATAATCAACCGCACATTCCGCCCAATAACTGCTAAACCATAAAACCCACACTCAACAAACTTGATAGGTACATTACCTATGGAGAGAGGACAAACTCTGCTGCTTGTGGGCTTAGTTTGGGCTTAGTTAAATTTCAAGGTCAACATGTATGGAAGTCACGTCGTACGGAATTATGTGATTACTCCGTACATATCGCATATACGTTTTGAAACTTCATATTAGGTACATTGCCGTTGTTGATAGGAGGAGCTCTGTATTGCTTTTTGTGGCAATTAGGTCAACGGTCAAGGTCACCTTGACCTCATGTGGACATATGCATTTCACACGATAACTGCGGTTATTCAACACCCCCACGCAATAAAATGCATGGGTACATTGCTCTTGGTAAGAGGAGGAATCCTATGGGTTGTTGGGGCAGGAGGTCATCAAGTTCACATTAAAATAGCAATGAACCAATTATGAGAAACACTTTCCCCGCTGTTACTTGTAACATCTTGAAATGTTACAGAAATAGTACCCATGACAAAACAATGACTCCTATAAATTGTAGAGTTACTAGTTTAAGGGTAAATGCTACACTAACCTTGTCATGAAAAAAGTATTCCCGGCTGGTATTCATGAACTATTTGACTTACAATTTGGAACTTTATACAAATAGTTCTCTTAGCTAAACAACATACCCTATAAGTTTTTTGCTAATAGGCCACAGGTCAAGGTCATATTAACATGACAGCTAGGAAATACTTTCTTGTTAGTGTGACACAGACTTGTTATCTAAATCAAAAATGAAACCTATTTAAGCCTAGCTGTGTTATAAATAAATACCATGAATATAAAACAATTTAAATTGCCAACAAATCTAATATAAACAATTATAAGAGCTACGCTTAAATAGTTTCATATTTGATTTAGTATTTTGGCCCTTACTTGTGATTCACAGGCTTCATAACCTCCCAACTGAATTCCTTTTTTCCCCTGCCCAATATGTACTTGTATTTCTTGTTTATGTTAGTTGCTGCCTAGGCATTCCATTTTCTGTATTTATGCAATTGAAATACCACTGTTGTTTATACAGGCATTATGTGACATCTTCAGAAATCTCTCTTGATGAGGTCGATCCGGATACCTACCTACACTATAAAGGGATCGCGGCGTAGTTATATGGTAGGTGCACATCATAACACCTATGATTCTCGAAGCTATATTGTACCTACATATGACTTATTCAGAAATATGTTCTATTTTCAGGTTCGATTACATATCGGCATCTACGTTATAAACCTGATGGAGTGGTACCGCAGATTTCCAAGAGATCAAATACTCATTTTAAAGTCCGAAGAATACGATCAAGATACAAAGAAAGTACTAATGGGAGTGTTTGAGTTTCTGGGACTAAGTGAGTATTAGTTTTACAGGAAAGTACTGATGGACGTGTTTGAGTTTCTGGGACTAAGAGAGTATTAGTTTTGCAAGAAAGTACTAATGGACGTGCTTGATTTGCTGGGACTAAGTAAGTATTAGTCTACTGTATATACCTCATGGAGTGGTACCGCAGATTTCCAAGAGATCAAATACTCATTTTAAAGTCCAAAGAATACGATCACGATACAAAGAAGTACTAATAGGAGTGTTTGAGTTTCTGGTACTAAGTGAGTATTAGTTTTACAGGAAAGTACTGATGGACGTGTTTGAGTTTCTGGGACTAAGTGAGTATTAGTTTCACAGGAAAGTACTAATGGACGTGTTTGAGTTTCTTGGACTAAGTCAGTATTAGTCTACTGTATATACCTCATGGAGTAGTACCGCAGATTTCCAAGAGATCAAATATTCATTTTAAAGTCCGAAGAATACGATCACGATACAAAGAAAGTACAAAGAAAGTACTAATGGGAGTATTTGAGTTTCTGGGACTAAGTGAGTGATAGTTTTACAGGAAAGTACTGATGGACGTGTTTGAGTTTCTGGGACTAAGTGAGTATTAGTCTACTTTATATACCTGATGGAGTTGTACCGCAGATTTCCAGAAGATCAAATACTCATTTTAAAGTGCAAAGAACACGATCACGATACAAAAAAAGTACTAATGGACGTGTTTGAGTTTCTGGGACTAAGTGAGTATTAGTTTTACATGATAGTACTAATGGACGTGTTTGAGTTTCTGGGACTAAGAGAGTATTAGTTTTGCAAGAAAGTACTAATGGATGTGTTTGAGTTTCTGGGACTAAGTGAGTGATAGTTTTAAAAGAAAGTACTGAGTGAATTTACCAAGAAAGTACAGAGTGATGTGTTTGCGTTTCAGGACTAAGTAAGTGAGTGATAGTTTTAAAAGAAAGTACTAATGGGCGTTTTTGAGTTTCTGTGACTAAGCGAATATAAGTTTTAAAAGAAAGTACTAATGAACGTGTTTGAGTTTCTGGGAATAAGAGAGTATTAGTTTTACAAGAAAGTGCTAATGGACCTGTTTGAGTTTCCGTGACTAAGTGAATATTCGTTTTACAAGAAAGTACTAATGGACGTGTTTCAGTTTCTGGGACTAAGAGAATGATAGTTTTAAAAGAAAGTACTAATGGGCGTGTTTGAGTTTCTGGGACTAAGTGAGTATTAGTTTTACAAGAAAGTACTAATGGACGTGTTTCAGTTTCTGGGACTAAGTGAATGGTAGTTTTAAAAGAAAATACTAATGGGCGTGTTTGAGTTTCATGGACTGAGTGAGTATTAGTTTTACAAGAAATTACTTATGGACGTGTTTCAGTTTCTGGGACTAAACGAGTGATAGTATTAAAAGAATTGGCGTGTTTAAGTTTCTGGGACTAAGCGAGTATTATATTTACAAGAAAGTACTAATGGACGTGTTTGAGTTGCTGGGACTAAGCGAGAATTAGTTTTACAAGAAAGTACTAATGGAGGTGTTTGAGTTTCTGGGACTAAGCGAGTGTTAGTTTTACAAGAAAGTACTAGTTGGAGAGTTTAAATTACCTGGACTAAGTAAGTTTTATTATTAAGAGATAGTACTGATGGACGTGTTTGCGTTTCTTGGACTAACATAGTACTATTTTTACAAGAAGGTACTAATGGACCTGTTTGAGTTTCTGGGACTAAGTGAGTATTAGTTTTACAAGAAAGTACTGATGTACGTGTTTGAGTTTCTGATACTAAGTAAGTATTAGTTTCACAGGATAGTACTAAAATGGACCTGTTTGAGTTTCTGGGACTAAGAGAGTGTTAGTTTTACAAGAAGATACTAATTAACGTGTCTCAATTTTCTATGACTAAGCCAGTATTAGATTTACAAGAAAGTACTATTGGACGTGTTTGCGTTTCTTGGACTAACATAGTACTATTTTTACAAGAAGGTACTAATGGACCTGTTTGAGTTTCTGGGACTAAGTGAGTATTAGTTTTACAAGAAAGTACTGATGTACGTGTTTGAGTTTCTGATACTAATTAAGTATTAGTTTCACAGGATAGTACTAAAATGGACCTGTTTGAGTTTCTGGGACTAAGTGAGTATTAGTTTTACAAGAAAGTACTGATGTACGTGTTTGAGTTTCTGATACTAAGTAAGTATTAGTTTCACAGGATAGTACTAAAATGGACCTGTTTGAGTTTCTGGGACTAAGAGAGTGTTAGTTTTACAAGAAGATACTAATTAACGTGTCTCAATTTTCTATGACTAAGCCAGTATTAGATTTACAAGAAAGTACTATTGGACGTGTTTGCGTTTCTTGGACTAACATAGTACTATTTTTACAAGAAGGTACTAATGGACCTGTTTGAGTTTCTGGGACTAAGTGAGTATTAGTTTTACAAGAAAGTACTGATGTACGTGTTTGAGTTTCTGATACTAATTAAGTATTAGTTTCACAGGATAGTACTAAAATGGACCTGTTTGAGTTTCTGGGACTAAGAGAGTGTTAGTTTTACAAGAAGGTACTAATTAACGTGTCTCAATTTTCTATGACTAAGCCAGTATTAGATTTACAAGAAAGTACTATTGGACGTGTTTGAGTTTCAAGGACAAAGTGAATATTAGTTTTACAAGAAAGTGTCTATGTTTCTGGGAGTAATTGAGTACTATTTTTACAAGAAAGTGTTAATGGACGTGTTTGAGTTTCTGGGACTAAATGAGTACTATATTTACAAGAAAGTACTAATAGACATGTTTGAGTTTCTGTAACTGATCGAATATTATTTTACAAGAAAGTACTGATGTACGTGTTTCTGTTTCTGGGAGTAATTGAGTACTATTTTTACAAGAAAGTTTTAAAGGACATGTTTGAGATTCTCGGACTAATAAGTAATAGTTTTACAAGAAATTTCTAATGGACGTGTTTGAGTTTCTGTGACTAAGTGAATATAATTTTTACAGGATAGTACTAATGGACGTGTTTGAGTTTCTGTGACTAAGAGAGTATAAGTTTTACAAGTGTACGAATCAATCTGTCTCAATTTCTGGGACTATGCGAGTATTAGTTTTACCAAAAAGTACTATTGGACGTGTTTGAGTTTCTGGGACAAAGTGAGTATTAGTTTCACAAGAATACACTGATTGACGTGTTTGAGTTTCTGGGGCTAATTGACTACTATACAAGAAAGTGAGTATTAGTTTGATAAGAAATTACTAATGGACGTGTTTGAGTTTCTGGGACTAAGTGAGGTGAGTATTAGTTTTACAAGAAAGTACTGATGGACGTGTTTGAGTTTCTGGGACTGATTGAGTGCTATTTTTACAAGAAAGTACTAATGGACATGTTTAGGTTTCAGGGACTAAATGAGAATTAGTTTTACAAGAAAGTACTAATGGACGTGTTTGAGTTTCTGGGACTAAAGTAGTATTAGTTTTACATGAGTTCTATTTTTACAAGAAAGTGCTAATGGACGTGTTTGAGTTTCTGGGAATAAGTGAGTATTGGTTTTACAAAAAAGTACGGATGGACGTGTTTGACTTTCTCGGACTAAAGGAGTATTATTTATACATGAAAGTACTAATGGACGTGTTTAAGTTTCTGTGAATAAGTTAATATTAGTTTTACACGATTACTGATGGACGTGTTTGAGTTTCTTGGACTAATTGAGTATTAGATTAACAAGAAAGTACTAATTGACGTGTTTGAGCTTCTGGGTCTAAAGGAGTGTTAGTTTTACATGAAAGTTCTAATGGGCGTGTTTGAGTTTCTGGGATTAACTGAGTATTAGTTTTACTTGAAATTACTAATAGGCGTGTTTGAGTTTCGGTGATCATTTGAGTAATAGTTTTACAAGAAAGCACTAGTGGACGTGTTTGAATTTCTATGTCTAAGTGAGTATTAGTTTAACAAGAATACACTGAGTGACGTGTTTGAGTTTCTGGGACTAATTGATTATTAGTTTTACAAGAAAGTACTAATGGACGTCTTTGAGTTTCTGGGACTAAAGGAGTATTCGTTTTACATTAAAGTACTAATGGACGTGTTAGAGTTTCTGGGACTAAATCATTATTAGTTTTACAAGAAAGTACTAATGGATGTGTTTGAGTTTCTGGGACTAGAGGAGCATTAGTTTTACATGAAATTACTAATAGGCGTGTTTGAGTTTCTGGGACTAAAGGAGCATTAGTTTTACAAGAAAGTACTAATGGACGTGTTTGAGTTTCTGGGACTAAAGGAGCATTAGTTTTACATGAAATTACTAATAGGCGTGTTTGAGTTTCTGGGATCATTTGAGTAATAGTTTTACAAGAAACACTAGTGGACGTGTTTGAAATTCTGTGACTAAGTGAGTATTAGTTTTACAAGAATACACTGAGTGACGTGTTTGAGTTTCTGGGACTAATTGATTATTAGTTTTACAAGAAAGTACTAATGAACGTGTTTGAGTTTCTGGTACTAATTGATTATTAGTTTTACATGAAAGTACGGATGGACGTGTTTGAGTTTCTGGGACTAAAGGAGTATTAGTTTTACATGAAAGTACTAATTGGCGTGTTTCAGCTTCTGTGACTAAGTCAGTATTAGTTTTATAAGAAAGTACTGATGGACGTGTTTGAGTTTCGTGTACTAATTGAGTACTATATTTACAAGAAATTACTAATGGACGGGTTTGAGTTTCTGGGTCTAAGTCAGTATTAGTTTTACAAGAATACACTGAGTGACATGTTTGAATTGCTGGGACTAATTGAGTAATATTTTGACAAGAAAGTACTAATGGACGTGCTTGAGTTTCTGGGACTAATGGCGTATTAGTTTTACATGAAAGTACTAATGGGCGTGTTTCAGTTTCAGTGACTAAGTGAGTATTAGTTTTACATGAAAGTACTGATGGACGTGTTTGAGTTTCAGGGAATAATAGAGTTCTATATTTACAAGAAAGTACTAAATGGACGTGTTTGAGTTTCTTGGACTAAGTGAGTATTAGTTTTACAAGGAATTACTAATGGACGTGTTTTATTTTCTGGGACTAATTGAGTACTATCTTTACAAGAAAGTACTAATGGACGTGTTTGAGTTTATGGAACTACGTGGGTATTAGTTTTACAAGAAATTACTAATGAACGTGTTTGTGTTTCGTGGACTTATTGAGTACTATTTTTACAAGAAAGAACTAATGGACGTGTTTGAGTTTCTGGGACTAAGTGAGTACTACTTTTACAAGAAAGTTCTAATGGATGTGTTTGAATTTCTGAGACTAAGTGAGTATTAGTTTTACAAGAAATTACTAATAGACGTGTTTGAGTTTATGGGACTAATTGAGAACTATTTTTAAAAGAAAGAACTAATGGACATCTTTGAGTTTCTGGGACTAATTGAGTATTAGTTTTACAAGAAATAAATAATGGACGTGTTTGAATTTCTGGGACTAAGTCAGTATTTGTTTTACAAGAATACACTGAGTGACATGTTTGAGTTTCTGGGACTAACTGAGTACTATTTTTACAAGAAAGTACTAATGGACGTGTTTGAGTTTCAGGGACTAAAGGCGTATTATTTATAGATGAAAGTACTAATGGGCGTGTTTCAGTTTCTGTGACTAAGTGAGTATTAGTTTTACAAGAACGTACTGATGGACGTGTTTGAGTTTCAGGGAGTAATTGAGTACTCCATTTATAAGAAAGTACTAATGGACTCAAACACGTCCATTAGTACTTTCTTGTAAAAATAGTACTTTCTTGTAAAAATAGTACTCAATACTACACGTGTTTGAGTTTCTGGAACTAATTGAGTATTTGTTTTACAAGAAATTACGAATGGACGTGTTTGATTTTCTGGGACTAATTTAGTACTATTTTTACAAGAAAGTACTGATGGACGTGTTTGAGGTTCTGGAACTAAGTGAGTATTAGATTTACAAGAAATTACTAATGGACCTGTTTGAGTTTCTGGGATTAATTGAATACTATTTTAACAAAAAAGTACTAATGGACGTGTTTGAGTTTCTAGGATTAAGTGAGTATTAGATTTTACAAGAAATTACTAATGGACGTGTTTGAGTTTCAGGGAATAATAGAGTTCTATATTTACAAGAAAGTACTAAATGGACGTGTTTGAGTTTCTTGGACTAAGTGACTATTAGTTTTACAAAAGATTACTGTTGGACGTGTTTGAGTTTCTGGGACTAATTGAGTACTATTTTTACAAGAAAGTACTGATTGACGTGTTTGAGGTTCTGGAACTAAGTGAGTATTAGATTTACAATAAATTACTAATGGACCTGTTTGAGTTTCTGGGACTAATTGAGTACTATTTTAACAAAAAAGTACTAATGGACGTGTTTGAGTTTCTGGGATTAAGTGAGTATTAGATTTTACAAGAAATTACTAATGGACGTGTTTGAGTTTCTGGACTAATTGAGTAAAATGTTTACAAGAAAGTACTAATGGGTTTTTGGGACTAAGTGAGTATTAGTTTTACAGGAAATTACTAATGGACCTGTTTGAGTTTCTGGGACTAATAGAGAATCAGTTTTACAATGTACTGATGGACGTGTTTGAGTTTCTGGGACTAATCGGGTATTATTTTTACCAGAAAGAACTAATGGACTTGTTTGAGTTTCTGGGACTAAATGTGTATTAATTTTATTGGAAAGTACAAATGGGCATGTTTGAGTTTCTGGACTAAGTGAGTATTAGTTTTACATGATAGTACCAATGGACCTGTTTGAGTGTCTGGGACTAAGAGAGTATTAGTTTTACAAGAAAGTACTGATGTACATGTTTGAGTTTCTGGGATTATTTGAGTACTATTTTTACAAGAAATTACTAATGGACGTGTTTGAGTTGATGGAACTAATTAAGTATTAGTTTGAAAAAAGTACTAATGGACGTGTTTGAGTTCCTGGGACTAAGTGAGCATTACTTTTACAAGATACTACTAATACAAGTGTTTTAGTTTCTGGGACTAAATAATTATTATTATTGCAACGAAGAACTAATGGGCGTGTTTGAGTTTCTTGGACTAAGTGATTATTATTTTTGCATGATAGTACTAATGGACGTTTTTGCGTTTTTGGGACTAAGTGAGTATTAGTTTTACAAGAACGTACTAATGGACGTGTTTGTATTTCTGGGTCTAAGGAGGTATAATTTTTTTAATAAAGTACTAATGGTCGTGTTTTATTTTCTGGGACCAAGTGAGTATAAGTTTTACAAGAAAGTAGTAATCGTCGTGTATGAGTTTCTGGGACTAAGTGAGTATTACTTTTACAAGATACTACTAATATACGTATTTGAGTTTCTGGGACTAAGTAAGTACTAGTTTAGCAAGGAAGTACTAATGGACATGTTTGAATTTCTGGGACTAAGTAAGTACTAGTTTAGCAAGGAAGTACTAATGGACATGTCTGGGACTAAGTAAGTACTAGTTTAGCAAGGAAGTACTAATGGACATGTCTGGGACTAAGTGAGTATTAATTTTAAAGGAAAGTAGTAATGGGCGTGTTTGAGTTTCTGGGACTAAATGAGTATTAGTTTTACATTATAGTACTAATGGACCTGTTTTTATTTTCTGGGACTAAGAGAGTATTAGTTTTACAAGAAAGTACTGATGTACGTGTTTGAGTTTCTAGGATTAATTGAGTACTATTTTTACAAGAAAGTATTAATGGACGTGTTTGAGTTTCTGGGACTAAGTGAGCATTACTTTTACAAGATACTACTAATATGAGTGTTTTAGTTTCTGGGACTGACTTAGTATTATTATTTCAAGGAAGTACTAATGGGCGTGTTTGAGTTTCTTGGACTAAGTGATTATTACTTTTACAAGATAGTACCTATGGACGTGTTTGCGTTTTTGGGACTAAGTGAGTATTAGTTTTAAAAGAACTTACTAATGGACGTGTATGACTTTCTGGGTCTAAGGAGGTATATTTTTTCCAATAAAGTACTAATGGTCGTGTTTGAGTTTCTTGGACTAAGTGAGTATTAGTTTTACAAGAAAGAACTAATCGTCGTG
Source organism: Cyrtodaria siliqua (assembly GCA_037043455.1). Taxonomy (NCBI): domain Eukaryota; kingdom Metazoa; phylum Mollusca; class Bivalvia; order Adapedonta; family Hiatellidae; genus Cyrtodaria; species Cyrtodaria siliqua. Next base: position 59,442 of record JAWPHD010001259.1, on the reverse strand, counting down.
TTTGAGTTTCTGGGACTAAGTGAGTATTACTTTTACAAGATACTACTAATATACGTGTTTGAGTTTCTTTGATTAAGTAAGTACTAGCTTTACAAGGAAGTACTAATGGACGTGTTTGAGTTTCTGGGACCAAGTGATTATTAGTTCTACGAAAATGTACTAATGAACATGTGTACGTTTCTGGGACTAAGTGAGTATTAGTTGTACAAGAAAGTACTAATGGACGTGTTTTAGTTTCTGAGAATAAGTGAGCATCGAATTTAGTAGAAAGTACTGATGTGCATGTTTGGGCCTATGGAAATAAGTGAATTTTAGTTTGACAAGAAAGTGTCAATATGGACGAGGTTTAGTGACTATGACAAAGTGAGTATTAGTTTTCAAGCAAATACTAATGGACGTGTTTGAGTTTCTGGGACTAAGTGAGCATTACTTTTACAAGATACTACGAATATAAGTGTTTTAGTTTCTGGGACTGAGTAAGTATTATTATTTCAAGGAAGTACTAATGGACGTGTTTGAATTTCTTGGACTAAGTGATTATTACTTTTACAAGATAGTACCTATGGACGTGTTTGCGTTTTTGGGACTAAGTGAGTATTAGTTTTACAAGAAAGTACTAATCGTCGTGATTGAGTTTCTGGGACTAAGTGAGTATTACTTTTACAAGATACTACTAATATACGTGTTTGAGTTTCTTTGATTAAGTAAGTACTAGTTACGCAAGGAAGTACTAATGGACGTGTTTGAGTTTCTGGGACTAAGTGATTATTAGTTCTACGAAAAAGTACTAATGAACATGTGTACGTTTCTGGGACTAAGTGAGTATTACTTTTACAAGAAACTACTAATATACGTGTTTGAGTTTCTGGGACTAAGTGAGTATAAGTTGTACAAGAAAGTACTGATGGACCTGTTTTAGTTTCTGAGAATAAGTGAGCATCGAATTTAGTAGAAAGTACTGATGTGCATGTTTGGGCCTATGGAAATAAGTGCATTTTAGTTTGACAAGAAAGTGTCAATATGGACGAGGTTGAGTGACTATGACAAAGTGAGTATTAGTTAATAAAATTCTGATGGACGTGTTTGGATGTCTGGGACTTAGTAAGTATTTTTTTGCAAAAATTTCTGTAATGTAATGTATTGATTGATTGATATTATTTGTATTTATTGCAGAAAAAATGGACGAAAACAACATGCCGTCTATCGTGGATATAAAGAAAGCCAATACTCGCCATGCCAGTGATATAGAAGTTGGGGAAATGTGGCCTGAGACAAAACAGCTTCTCAATGCATTTCACCTTCCCTTCAATAGAAGGCTTGATTTATTACTCGGAGATGTCAAAATGACACAATAACAATGCACAATGAACGGGTAACCATTTTCCAAAATGACACAATAACAATGCACAATGAACGGGTACCCATTTCGTTCAAATCCTACTAACTTTACCCTTTATCCAAACATCTGAAAAAAATACACAAATCATTTCACCTCCCCTAGAACGCTGAATTATAGATACAAATTACTTGCTCTTCCCTGGAACGCTGCATATGCATATACACAAATCGAATTCTAGACACATACACAAATCAATTGCCCTGCACCAGAACGCTGACATCTGATTTGACCTCCCCTAGAACGCTGACTTCTGGACACTTGCACAAATTACTTCCCCTGACCTAGACTGGCTATTTCCTTATGTTTGTTCATGTTTATAATATATGAGACAACTCAAATTCTCATCAAATCAAATTAAATCTGAATTAACTCTCCTTTAAGTATTGGCTTCAAACATAAGATCTGATCATAGCGGAATATCTACTCTCTGAAATTCCAGGGAATAGAATGACCTTATGTCCAGAAGTCATAATATGCCACTTATATACAGCTGATAATTCAGCCCCTTATCTTAGTTATATTCACGTTCAAGTAGCTTGTGCCATTTGAAAGAATAAAACTAACAGTACAAAAGTGATGTAAAGAAACACGTATTTTCTTTATAATTAAATATGGATAATGCCATTAACAAAGCTCCTCTTAAATTAAATTATGATCATACTAAGCCAAATCAAGAGCTTGTAAAGGCGTATCTCAATTAAAAGTATTTTTAATTGCGTTCCCCCACTTGAAGCGGGTTTAACATTAGCAAGTGAAGTGTTTGGTTTTAGTTTCCCTTTCAACGCGTATTGATGAGTTATCTGAGTCAACTAAGCTTGTGAAACAACGCTTATTGATGAGTTACCTGAGGCACTATCAGGCAGATGAACTTGTGAAACAACTCTTATTGATGAGTTACCTGAGGCAATATCAGGCAGATGAACTTGTGAAACAACGGTTAATGGCGAGTTACCTGAAGCAATATCAGGCAGATGAACTTGTGAAACAACGCTTATTGATGAGTTGCCTGAGGTAAAGCAAGACGATTAACTTGTGAAACAACGCTTATTGATGAGTTACCTGAGACAATATCAGTCAGCTGAACTTGTAAAACAACGCTTATTGATGTCTTACCTGAGGTAATATCGGTCAGATGAACTTGCAAAACAACGGTTATAGATGTGTTACCTGAGGCAATATCAGGCAGTTAACTTGTAAAAGAAACGATTATAATTAAGGGTATAACCCAATGCACATATACCCTTAGTCGAAGTCATATTTGTGTATCAGTTAGATATTAAGATAATACCAAAGATGTTATGGTTGTAGAATACTGGCACAAACTGACCATATAACTCTGGTTCATACACATACAGAAATCACATGCTCCTCCCTAGAACTCTTGACTGCTGGTTTAGACACATGTACAAGTAATTTGCCCTTCCTTGGAACGCTGACTTCTTGTTCAGACACATATACAAGTAATTTGCCCTTCCTTAGAACGCTGACTTCTGATTCAGAAACATACACAAATCCCTTGTTTCTCTCTAGAACGCTAACTTCTGGTTCAGACACATAAACAATCACTTTCCCTTCCATAGAACGCTGACTCTGGTTCAGACACATATACAAATAATGTGCCCTTCCTTAGAATGCTGACTTTTGGTTCAGACACATATACAAGTACTTTGCCCTTCCGTAGAACGCTGACTTCTGATTCAGAAACATATACAAGTACTTTGCCCTTCCGTAGAACGCTGACTTCTGATTCAGAAACATACACAAGTAATTTGCCCTTCCTTAGAACTCTTGACTTTTGGTTCAGACACATAAACAAGTAATTTGCCTTTCATTGGAACGCTGACTTCTGTTTCAGACACATTTACAAGTAATTTGCCCTTTCTTAGAACGCTGACTTCTGATTCAGATATAGACATAAATCACTTGTCCCTCCCTAGAACGCTAACTTCTGGTTCAGACACGTAAACAATCACCTTCCCTTCCCTAGAGGGCTGACCTCTGGTTCAGACACATATACAAGTAATTTGCCCTTCCTTAGAACTCTTGACTTCTGGTTCAGACACATATACAAGTGATTTTCCCTTTCTTGGAGCGCTGACTTCTGGTTCAGACACATATACAAGTAATTTGCCCTTCCTTAGAGCGCTGACTTCTGATTCAGACACATACACAAATCACTTGTCTCTCCATAGAACTCTTGACTTCTGGTTCAGACACATAAACAATCACTTTCCCTTCCATAGAACGCTGACTTGTGGTTCAGACACATATACAAGTAATTCAAACTTCCTTAGAACGCTGACATCTGGTTCAGACACATATACAAGTAATTTGCACTTCCCTAGAACTCTTGACTTCTGTTCCAGACACACATACAAGTAATTTGCCCTTTCCTGGCACGCTGACGTCTGGTTCAGACACATATACAAATAATTTGCCCTTCCTTAGAAAGCTGACTTTTGGTTCAGACACATACACAAATCACCTGCCTTTCCCTAGAACGCTGACTTCTGGTTCAGACCCATATGCAAGTAATTTGCCCTTCCTTAGACCGCTGACTTCTGATTCAGACACATACACAATCACTTTCCCTTTCCTAGAACGCTAAAATCTGGTTCAGACCCATATGCAAGTTATTTGCCCTTCCTTAGAACGCTGACTTCGGATTCAGACACATACACAATCACTTTCCCTTTCCTAGAACGCTAACATCTGGTTCAGACACATATGCAAGTTATTTGCCCTTCCTTAGAACTCTGACTTCGGATTCAGACAAATACACAATCACTTTCCGTTTCCTAGAACGCTAACATCTGGTTCAGACACATATGCAAGTAATTTGCCCTTCCTTAGAACGCTGACTTTTGATTCAGACACATACACAATCACTTGCCCTTCCCTAGAACGCTGACTTATGATTCAGACACATGCACAAATCATTTTCCCTTCCCTAGAACGATGACTTCTGGTGTGCGAATAACATATATTCAGATATATACATAAATACACAAATAATATATACATATATATACACACATAATCTGTTGTGATCGTCCTAACTACATAATGCCGTATATGACAGCTATGTGAGTTTGCTAGGTCATTAATCTTGGCTTGGAAGCTACCGCACATAACTAGTACGATTGGGTCAGCGACGGGGCGACTACCAGCGATAACGTTACGTGTTGTGAAAACGCGATAACAGCTGGGAGGTTAATTGGCGTGGTGGATCACGATGACCAACGAGTGATGTATACACGGTGTTCCGGATAACGTAGTGACCATGTTACATTTACTTGTGTTAAATTAAATATTAAGTGATGGTACTATGGACATTGACTTGTTAAAGCACTTTGTCTTTAAAGACTTTTGTTTTAATTTACTATTAATATGTTATTTGATGTTCATATGATGCATACAGGATATATTAGTGGTGTCATGTATAGCCATATGGCTGCTATTTATGAGTATAATTTGTGTCTGATCAAAAGCTGAACCACATACTGGTGTCACAGGAGATTGAATGTTGGCCACATTAGCGGCAATAAGTCATGAACCATGTGGCAGTCTGGACAGATTCTCTTGCCGTGTGAGATCCTTTATAAAATGGACCCGCTCGGTGTTCCGAGGCAGTCTATAAGCAGGTCTTGAGTTGAAGTCATGTCTATGTTTTAGGCACTTTTAAGCTTGCATCACCAGTCCGCTAGGTTCATGGTTTGGCAATCTGAATTTTGCTATATTTTTACTGTTAGAATTAGGACAAATTTGAATAGGACTGTTCTTTGATAAGAGAGACGTTTTATCGACTGTTGATTTATTTCAAATTAGTATATACAATTACATTTTGGTGACTGGAAAGTATGTTCTGATAATTTATAAAGTCCTGACACTATCACACACATAAACAATCACTTGCCCTTCCATAGAACGCTGACTTTTGATTCAGACACATACACAAATCACTTGCCTTGTCCTAAACACTGACTTCTGGTTCTGACACAGGCAACAGTTATTCGCCCTTCCCTAGAACACCGACTTCTGGTACGTTCAGATACATACATGCATATGTATTCCCTATTCTTAAACGCTGCAATTCAAAGCACAGAGGGACATAAAATTTTGTCAGTCATTCCTTCCCTAAAATTACATTTTTACTCATATCTGAGTCTATAATAAACGTGTGATTTATTCTTGTACTCGATGGTTGGGGAATGTTTTGGATGGATTTTAAATGCCATGACAGATTAAGAATCAAGAAACACAAGGTAAACTTTCATGCGATCACTGAATTGAGATGAAATACGTTTTACGCTCACCAAACATTTTATGTTAGTTCCGTTCCGTTCCGAAAAATAAAGAAAGGTAAATTGGTATTAAACAAAACAGAACAAAACAATTCACCATATAACAACATACAACAAGAGTGCCAAGTTAACACAATATACGCCCGTCATACATGTGGAATTCAATGCTATATGACCATCATCGGCATGTACACACTTACATTGACTATGCCCAAGTTGTTTCATCAAGATCGGATTAAAAATGTTAAAGTAACTGCGCGGAAATAGAGATAAACACACTTTACTACATGAATTGAGGCTTAAATTCCTCAGATGCAATATCTGCAAATTTAAAACACGTCGAACACATATTTACCAGGTTGATTTTTTATGTCACAATTTGGCGTTATAATATGACAAAATTACAACCCATGGTGATTAAACCCATGATGTGTAAATTGAGACAGAATTAACTACAAATCTAATGCCAAAGAGACATTTTCTGTGATCTCTTCCAGAAATACTGTAGACTTATCCCTATTGTCAACCCTTTTGTGTTTGTGATGTCGTTTGCATTTATATTTGCTTTTGCCTTCTTGTTAGTCTGTTTGCGTGTTTGTTTCTCTGTTTTGTGTTTGACTGTCCTCCTTGAATGCTATTTTCCCTGTCCGATCTTTGTATATGTCTTCTTAGCATCTGGTAAAGATAAATCACTGTATGCAATAAAACGTCCTTTAAAAAGTAGAAAAAAATGAACTATGTTCTGTGTCTACCTCCTCCAACTGTAGGGCACGCGTATTCACGGGCAGATAAAAGTGCTGCGGTTCCTTAGCCGTCACGTTCTGTCGTCAACGTCGTCCGTCATCAGTCACACGTTAACACAATTATAATATTGGCTATAACTTTAAAAGTATATGACCGATGTTCATGAAACTTCACAAAAGGCATGTACTTACTTACAAGTGTCCACTAACTCTGACTTCCATTCCACTTTAACCTGCAACCTAACCAAGCGCATAACTGGACATACCTTACAATGTATTTGACCTATGTTCATGAAACTTCGTACTTCGTACTGCATGCTTGGTGGTGGACCCTTTTACAGTTCGCCACTATGCTTTCCTCTTTAATTGTACGATGACCGGACAGGCTGTGGACCCTACGATAACGCCTACCAAAAGCCCATTGGGACGGTGGCGTTTGAAGTTTGTCCATGATCTTTCTTGTCGTGCCCTTAATGGTTTATTCTCTTACTGCTCTGGCTTCTGCCAAGACATTGAGTACCTTCATTGTGGCTTTGTAGGCTATTGTTATATTGTATTATATTTACACGAGCATATTTGTGTTTTACTTATATTGCCTATTGATGCTGCCTTGTTGGTTAGAGATTAGATCATGGCGGGGATTTCTTTATTTACACTGTCCTGTTGTAATTTGATGACAGTAGGGTAAGTGTGAGGTTTGGTGCACCCTAGAACCGGTTTAAACCCCCAGTGGCCTACTTTGCCACTGACCGTTCCAAGGTGGTAGCCCTATTGTCAACCCTTTTGTGTTTGTGATGTCGTTTGCATTTATTATTGCTTTTGCCTTCTTGTTTGTCTGTTTGCATGTTTGTTTCATTGTTTTGTGGTTGACTGTCCTCCTTGAATGCTACTTTCCCTGTCCGATCTTTTTATATTTCTTTTCAAACACATCTTTATCTTACCTCCAGGAATGCCGTTAAACATATACAATAACTCTGACTTTCATTTCGGCAGGTTTTTGTACCTTTTCATAAAACCTGCCTTTACCTGCAACCTAGCCTGACTCATAACTTTGCAAAATATATTACCTATGGCCATCAAACTATATACAGTTCTTCCTTATCAGTTATCAAATGCAGATGTTACATAAACTTTAAAAATTTAAAAAACTTCTTCCGCATAATTCACTGAAGACTTCACCCAATGTCTTGAAACTGAAGTAAGCACATGGCAGGTGACACAAGTGTTCCGATCTTTTTATATTTCTTTCTGTGGAACACCCTTTTGTTTTATCCATAAATCAATTTCTTGTTTTTTCGCTTGGGGTGAGAGCTAGTGTGTATTTGGATGACGTACAAATGGCATACACATAGAATGGTAACAGTTTAATGTTAAAGATATTACAAAGTGCAATACCAAAAGTTGTAAGTGCTTTTATAGACAGTCTTGAACAACTAGCTACTAATATAAACAAAATCAGCGTAAACATGAAAGATATAAAGCAGTTTAATTACATCGGAATACTTTAACTTGTTCTAAACGTCTTTTGATGTATCTAACGTGGCTGTGGCAATAAGCAAACGTTATTAGCTATACCTTTTGAAAATAAAGGTATTAATTATATTGATACGTGATAGATATCATACTAATTTCTCTAAACCGATCCTGTAAAGTGTCATGGACAAATATTTGTAAAGTTTCATTTTCTCCAAAAAGTCACTTTTTATCCCTGCAAGTATTTTGCCATTAATTAATTTAAAAAAAAAGAAAGATATAAAAATCGGTCAGGGAAAGTAGCATTCAAACAGACAAACGAGAAAGCAAAAGTAATAAAAAATGCAAATGACATCAGAAACACAAAAGGGTTGACAATAGGGCTTCCGCCTTGGAACGGTCAGTGGCCATAAAGATTCTAGGGACATGAATACTAGAATATTCAATAAAGAAATTATTCCATTTCCATACCAGAATGTTATAGACTTTCAGAACAAAATCCGTATTTTTGAGGAAGAAAATGAAAATTTACACATGTTTGTCTATGGTACTTCGCAGGATTGGAATGACTGTAATTATAATTTGCAACAAAAGTTTAATGCCTTGATAAGGATTTGACATAAAACATGTAAAACCCGGGTTTGTACAGAAAGGCGTTTAGGAAAAGCCGGGTCGTCAAAATGGTGCATTTTTGTTGAACACGTAACCATATGGAAAATCGACAAGCGATCAAATAATATTTTTGAGCAGTGTATATACAACAAAACATCTAAGAATTCCATGTTATAAAATCTCTTTACAGTCGAAACTTAAAGTTAATATTACTGGTTGAAAGATACAAAAATGAATGACCCTAAAATAATCAACATTGACTAAACATCCCCAACCTAAACCCACATATAGTCTATATATACACGTGTTATAAGTTCATAGAAATAGACCATATTGAAACAATAAATCCCCTCAACCATTGAGATAACATAGCAATAAGCTATGCCAGTGAATATGATAATTAATTATAATTGTGATTAAGAGATTATAATGTATTAAAATGAGATTTAAACAAACTCGGACAAAAATATCTCAAATCCTGCTGACTATTTTTCACCTTAAAATCTTCGTGGTGTCTGGTATATTATATTTATTATCACCCGTTTTGGTCTTGACGGAGACTTATAAATGAACAATGTAATCAAAAAGGGTGTTAACAATGTAGGTCGTTGGGGTGTCACATATAAAATGTAAAAGCTCTCAAAAATGTCCCGTATTCATTAAATCGTCTGTGATGTCTAATAAATTACAGTTATCACAAAGGTCTTTTACATCCGTGTGTTGTCATACAAATTAAAGTTATTAATGTTGTTCATAGGTCATGTTTACTTTTGGTGCTTCTTCGCCGAATCCGAAACTTTTGTCAGCACATTTTGCACAACGGCTGTTTTTGTTATCGCCGCACCAATAACAAGGCTAGCTGTTGCACTAATACCAACCTGCATTATATTAGACGAATATTGGTTTTTCAGTGTGTGCTCCTTCAGGGAGCAAGTTGTCGATGCACCTACAAGAATTACAGAAATTTCATCGAATATCCTTGATCTCTTCTTTACTAACAACAAGATACTCATCAATAATTGTGAAGTTATCCCAGGTATTGGTGACCACGAAGCAGTCTCCATTAAGTCTAGTTTACGTCCATTGAAAGTAAAGAAGCCCCCTCGTAAAGTTTACCAGTACATGAAAGCAGACTACAATAAAAATGTGTTAAAAGCTGCGATCCTACTACGAACCATGCATAGAAGAGAAAAAAATCCCTCCACAAACAGAACATGGGAAGGCTTCGAGAAGGAAATCAAGATGTTGATGATATATTTATCCTTTCCAAGCTCGTCTCTGGAAACAAAAACAATAAGCATAGGACAGACAAATATTTCAAATCACAATATCTACGACGCAATAAACTCTTCGCTAGGCAAAAAGCAACAAGAAAGGCTAACGCTCATATCCAGAAGCCACAACCTACAGCACAGCAACTGGAGCGTCAATCATACTGACGATGCGTGGTGAACCTTATAACATTTGGAGACCCAAAACAGGAACAGCAACTCAAGGCGCTCATATCCAGAAGCCACTCCTACAGCACAGCAACTGGTGCGTCAATCATACTGACGATGCGTAGTGAACCTTATAACACTTGGAGACCCAAAACAGGAACAGCAACTCAAGGCGCTCATATCCAGAAGCCACTCCTACAGCACAGCAGCTGGTGCGTCAATCATACGGACAATGCGTAGTGAACCTTATAACATTTGGAGACCCAAAACAGGAACAGCAACTCAAGGCGCTCATATCCAGAAGCCACTCCTACAGCACAGCAACTGGTTCGTCAATCATACTGACGATGCGTAGCGAACCTTATAACATTTGGAGACCCAAAACAGGAACAGCAACTCAACAAGCATTAACTATCTTACAAAAGACAGCTGTGGCGTATCCCCAGTGAAAGAACATGGCAAACTTCACTCGGAAGCGATGGACAATGCCAATATACTGAGTCTGTCTTCACACAGGAAAATTAGAGCGATATGCCCCGTCCACAGGAAGAACCTTCACCACCATTTCAGACATAACAGTTATCACTGAGAGTGTATACAGCCTACTACGGAAGCTAAAGACATCCAGACCTGACCTTATGCCAGCAAGGATCCTGAAAGATCTGGCAGATGACTGTGAACTAGTTCAGGAGAACTAGTCTTTACAAAGTTAGTGTTTTAAAACATTTAAGGGGCTATAATTCTGCTAACATTCATTCAACTGGAACACGGAAATGAAATGCAAAACTTGGCTTGGTACTGATCATCCTTACCAAGATTCGTTAAAATCCGGCCAGGGGATAAGGAGGATTAGTCAGGACAAAGTGTGTGGAATAATACCTTCAAAGGGCCATAATTATGCCAAAAATCATTCAACCAGAACACGGCAATGACAGGCACAACTAGGCTTGGTACTCATCATCCCAGTACATAAGGAAAGTGTATTAACTGCGATCAAATTATTGATAAATATTCGTTTAGATAGTTACTTCTACCGTCATCTTATTTAATAAATGTCTTGCCCTGTAAAGGAGCATTAAAATCGCCCAGCGACACAAGTTTGCCCTTATGTGAGTACAGATAAACAATATCATTTAGTTTCTCAGTATATGATTTATATTTTTCTATTGATTGATTGCTACTCGGCATGTACACCTGTACAATAAATAATACTATTTCATTTGTTAACTGAAGTTGTATTCCTACAATTCTGTCATCATCAAAGCCTAATGTACTTATATTATCGATCAAATTTCTATTCCACAGAAGTGCAACACCACCTTTACCGTATCTCCGATTACTGTCTGTGCGTTCAGAATCAGATACACATATACTAGTATAATTATTATGAATCGATTCAAGAAAATGACTCTCTTTCTAAAAGCCAACGCTCAGATAACCCGCATATATCAATACATTTTTTATCTAAAAAATTGCTCAAATACGAGCTACTTGGCATTATGCCTGTTGCATTCCAAGTCATTATATTCACAGAATACATGATGGTAGCCATGAGATACAATAAAAACAATGTTTTGCTCACTGTCCTTCTACTTTCACTAATAATTTTCATAATTGCTATAGTCATTTTCATCAACATTTGTATGACTATAATGGCGGCCATACCGCTCACTTGAAAAACCCTTATTATAGTTCTTTTCGTAGGAGTTCCATGACTGCCATGATGGTCTGCATTACACGTTTCTTGCCCAAAACCCTTCTTCAGTCACTCTGCACGCATAGGCATCGTCCTCGACGTTTAATCTTATTGTAACCATGTTACTGTTCTGCATAGGGTAAATTGTAACCCACGGAACTGTAGCGCCTCTCCTTTCAGCATAGTCAATAAGTTTTTGTTTAGTTCTACTAGACTTAAACCCACCTACATAGAAACGGCGAATTTTTCGTCGGACGTATATTGAAAAGCCGTCTTCTTCAATATCAGTGTCATTCACATGTGAGATAATAGCACGTGAAGAACTAATAATAGTATGCCGATCATTAAATTGAGCTGTATCACCAGATAATAACTGAGCTCGAGCTGGAGTTTGCGTTTCACTATTCCACAGGACTGGTATAGGCTCGCCGTTCAACACCGATGTAACGCTGTTGTGGTTAGAAGCGGTACTGCCTTCGGCTAACATTTGCTCGTAACCTCTTCTTGTTGGCGTGTCTAGGCCTTTATGTAACAGCGTATCTTTATATGAACTAATCGTGTTACATTCACGTGATACATCACCCCTGGAAGCCTCTGGTCTCATCTCCTGTCTTGCGAGTTTACGGGATTTTCCAACTAAGCGAAGGACGGTTTCATGTAGGATGGTAACATCTTTGTTCATACCTGTTTTGCTAACCGTATTCATTGGATAAGAAGGAAAACGTCTCGTTAGATGATATGTTAGTTATGATACTAGAAATAGCAGGCGCAATAACACTATTGGAATCCTTTGGAATTTTCTCAAGTTTTGTCACACGCTTCAGTAGTAATGCAACTTTGGTGATCTCAGTGTCAAATTCCTTCGAGTCAACTTTTTGGCTAATTTCATCTGATAATGTAATCATTTCAGACCTTACTACTTTAATATCTGATTTCAAAAAAGCATTACCATCCATTACTTTTGTCGGAGCATAATCTTTCAATCACCTTCATCAAAATGTATCTTACACAATTCAGTTTTTAGTTCCTCATTAAAATATTCAGTATCAAAATGCTTAAAATCTCTATAATTACAATATGTTGGTTTCCTAACCTGGGACTCCAGTCTGAATTGTACTGCAATGATATTAATATGAACATCACTTAAATAAACCACAAGAAAAAATGCATGTTTTACCACTAGTTGATGTATTACTTGTTTAAATGATATCTAAAAGAGTAGGTTGACTATTACGTGGAAAGCATGTTGGATTATGGATAATATTTTCCAAACCAAAGATATCACATATGTTTTAAGTGGTTGGCATTTAGTTTCTTCTAGTACGTTATAATTTAAGTCGCTTAAGTATCATGATGTTATCATATTTGCTGGTTGCTTTATTTAGCGTTAGGTTACTCTTATATCTTATATAGGGCCTTCCTGATAGCAAGATATTAAAGGGACATACTGCAATCTTGATTGTTTAATAAATGCGTGTGCCCTGTTAGTTCTTCTATATTACTTGCATATTTTAGATCATAATTAATACGTATATGACTTTAATGGTTTAAAACAAATAGTTTGTGCATATAACTAATTGTTGATTTTTTAAACAGAGGTAAAGTACATTTAAGGGCATGATTTCATTGAGTACCACTATCTGTGTTTCATCAACGAGATATGTATTTCTAAAGTAAGATAAAGTCAGTTATCAGGAAATGTTTCATATTTAGAGTTATAAAATTTAAGAAAGCATGTACGACATAGAGACGGGTCAATGGCACCCTATTAGGGGTCACGATCTTTTGATTTAAATTTATGTTATAGAGAATAATCAACAAGGTTAGTGAGATATGGAAAATATATCATGAGAACACCTTGTAATTCGGTTAAAAAACGAGTTCTGTCTTTCTATATAATATGAAAATTAGCTCACTGAGAAATTCATATGAATCACTGTTAGGTATATAATAAACACTGTTAATGAACGCACAAACTCAATATCACCGATTTTGGGTGTGTTGGGTGACATGAATTATATTCATTTTGGTAAAACTTCGTCAAGGTACGTTTATAGACATTAGACAAGCACTCTCAACCCTGCAAACAGAACATTTTAAAACTGTATCTGTTAAAGTACGTACACACAAAAAACTTTAAATGTTTGTTGATTTAAAATGATGCAAGTAATAGTTAACATTACTAAGCATACGTCTCATACGGATCAAGTCAGTGGTATCACGACGCATTACAGATGTAGTAGCATCATAGCCATATACGCAATCTGACACATTTTACTTATTAAAGTCACACCCGGCAATCTTGATAGAAATATTTACTCAGTTCTATTTTGAAACAAGAAACGTGTCAATTCCAATAAAACCAGTTTTTTATCATCAGGAAATCTGGTTCACTGAAAGTAAAAATTTAATCATGTTTTCGTTTTATTTCTCAATTGTTAGTAACAGTGACCTTGAAATTGATCCCAAATATCGCAAATGCAATTTCAAGCTTCCATTCCATATAAGCCACATATACACCAATAAATACTGAAAAAGGGATCCTTTGGAAGCAACAAACATAAATAGAGATAAAAGTACCCCAACTAAGGGAGGTGGGTGCATGAGCTTTCGTCCCTCGTGTTTTCTGGTCGTACCCTAGATTGGTTTTCTCTTTAGCTGCAACTACTATGGTTGTTCAGTACGATTCTGGAAACATCCTGAGATGTTTATTATTTTGTATGTATATCTTTAGTTAGTTTCTTTGGATGTGGACTTTATTGTTAGAGATTTCCTTTTGATGGGATGTAGTTTTGTTTACACTGTCTTGTCTATCTGGGCGCTGAAGACAGGATAATAGCGAGGATTGTGCGCATATAAAATCGATTCAAGCTAACCAGTAGGCCTTATTGCCTACAGACCGTTCCAAGTCGGTAACCCTGTCTTCACCACCCTTTCTGTTGTTTTTTTGTCTCTTTCATTGTAGTTTCAAGTATATATATGTATTTTGGGTGTTCTGGCTCAAAACCCAAATCACCCCAAATAATCTAAAATCACCACATAAAAATTTCTGGCTCAAAACCTAAATCACCCCAAATAATCTAAAATCACAACACAAAAAGTTTCAGTTTACTGAAAATTAAGCCAATTAAACTGATTATTTAGCATGTCCCAGGCGCTAAATAATCCAAGAGTTTAAGATTGAATTGTGAAAATGTTTTAAATTTGGATGTTTAAATTTTATTGTAAAATAGAGGTTAAACATTAAAACTTAGGTTAACAAACTTTTTTAAAATAGGGGTAGTGAAGAACACAAGTTTAAATTTTTTGTAATATTATAAAATGTTTCTTTAATACAAAACAAATTTGTTATCAGAAATTAACAAAATATGTTTTAAACCTCAATACATCTAAATCGGAGACACTCAGCGTTGTACGACTTTAACTTCCAGTATTCGTGTTTCATTCTAATCGAATGAGCACCACAACCAACACATACTTGATATCTTGCAGAAGTGCCTTTTTTACATTTTAGGCACGGTAACACATGACTTGTTTTTAATCTATATTTATGCAAACTGCAATAATTGGAATCGTTTGTTGGCTTGCTTTTACATGGATTATGTAATCCAATTTTAAGAAATTGACAAACATTACTTTCCATTGTCTTTTTTGTATATAATTATTTTATATTTAAGAATTTTTTTTTTAAATATATAACATAAAGTATGGAAAACGAGGCGACTATAAAAAATTTAATACGTCTGTTTGATACAGGAGTAATAGATAAGCAAACACTATCTAACGGTATAAATGCATTAAAACCAAAGAAAACTCTAACATTAAAAAATTTACTCAAGAGACGACGTGCTAAAAAACAACGTAAACGAGAAAAGGAGAAATATGATAAATTACAAGAAAATATTATAAATGAACAAAAGCAGAAATATGCCAAATTACAAGAAAATGTTATAAATGAACTAAAACAAGTTTTTAAAGATAGAAAATTAAAACTGGTTGACAAACCAATGTGTGGCTATTTCAAAGCATACGAGATATCTGCCGAGAAATACAAAGACCCTCAAAAACTATTGCGTGATAAAAAATCCATTATCACGAAACAAATAAGCAAAGAGCTGACAAAGATGAATGGATTAAAGTTTCAATTAGGTCTCACTGTAAATTTATTCAAAGATGATGGTGATACCAAAAAATACACCACAGCAGTATTACACAGCGAACAAAATGCAATTTTAACCTCTGAAAAAATAAACGAGTCTTACGATAAATCATCTGCAAATATACAAGAGAGCCTTGAAAGATTTACAAACACAGCATCTGGATTAGAAATTGATTACTGTGTTACGTTTTACTTAAATATTGCAAAGTACGAGCCGTTAAAAGGTTCTTCATATATTTCTTTACCCAAAGCAGTAGCTGATAAGAAAGCAATTATAAATGTGAAAAACAATGATGATCAGTGTTTGTTTCATGCAATAAATTCAGCTTTAAATCCAGCTAAAAAGAATTCTGATAGATTATCAAATTATCCTAGTACAGAGTTCTTAAAGAAAGAGGGTATTGCTTTTCCCACTCCAATTTCTCAAATTTCCAAAGTAGAGAAACAAAACAACCTTGCTATCAACGTTTATGGATATACCATAACAGGAAAAAATAAAAAGGTATCTGTTTTTCCATATAAAATATCAGAACAACCAAAAGATATTGAACGAATTAATTTGATCTTAATATCTGAAGACACTGAGGTTGAATCAGAGAACGAAGACGATCCAAATAATGAAGAAGGAATTATAGATGACAACTATAACCCTGATGATTATCCCAACGAACCAAAAAAATTAACAACAAAATATCACTATTGCTGGATTAAAAATTTAAATAGATTACTTTACGATCAAAACAAACATCATGGTAAAACTTACTTCTGCGATCGTTGTCTTCACGGCTATTCTGGAAAAGAACTACTTACCAAACACAAAGAAGACTGTGATGGTATCAACAAAAATTCTTGCAGAATAGAAATGCCACAAGAAGGTAAAAATCACATAAAATTTAAAAATCATCAAAATCAGATGCCTGTGCCTTATGCAATATATGCTGATTTTTAGAGTATAATCAAACCGCAATCAATCAAATTTGGAAAGAAATCTGAAATCACAAATGTACACGAAGCTTGTGGTTTTGGATACCAGGTTGTCAGATATGATGGCAAAGCTGAAGAACCTGTTATTTACAGAGGTGAAGATGTTGTTGAAAAGTTTTTAAATCACTTAGAAAGTGATAAGAGCAACATTAATAATATATTTGCTCACCCAAAACCATTAATCATGACGCAGCAAAATGAGGAAGATTATGAAAAAGCAACACACTGCTGGATATGCGAAAATGAAATAGGTAGGAAATGTGGTAAAAACTGTAAAGTAAGAGACCACTGTCATTTTACAGGTGAATATAGAGGTGCAGCACACAAAAACTGTAACCTGAAACTGAAAATAAAACCAAACAAAACACCTATACCTGTTATATTTCACAACCTCAAAGGATATGATAGTCATCTTATAATGCAAAAAATACATAAAATGACAGGTAATATTACATGCATTCCAAACAACGCTGAAAAGTATATTTCATTTAGTACTGGACAACTTAGATTCTTGGATAGCTTACAGTTTATGGCTTCGTCTCTGGAAAAATTGGTCGATGCAACAGGCACATCTGATTTTGCAATTACAAAAAATCCGTTTAGACAAACAAATTTACCTCTGCGAAAAGGTATTTACCCGCATGAATATATGGACAGTGTGGAAAGATTTAAGGAAACGAAATTACCACCTATAGAAAAGTTTTACAGTAGTTTTTTTAAATGAAGGTATAAAGCCCAAAGATTACGAAGATTATTATGAATATGCTCAAAAACTATGGAAAGAGTTTAACTGTAAAACTCTTAAAGACTATCATAATTTATATCTAAAACCTGAACTTTTACGAAAAGGTGTTTATCCATACGAATATATGGACAGTATGGAAAAATTCAAGGAAACGCAATTACCGCCTATAGAAAAGTTTTACAGTAGTCTCTCAGATGAAAGTATAAGTCCCGAAGATTACGAATATGCTCAAAAAATATGGAAAGAGTTTAACTGTAAAACTCTTGGAGACTAACATGATTTATATCTAAAAACTGATGTAACTCTGTTAGCAGATGTGTTTCAAACTTTTAGAAAAACATGTATGAGTGCATACAAACTTGATGCTTTACATTACTATACGGCACCTGGATTATCTTGGGATGCTTTACTTAAATATTCAAAAATAAAATTAGAACTTTTAACAGATATTAACATGCACTTATTTAAAGAAAAAGGTATGCGTGGTGGAATTAGTATGGTATCAAAAGGATATGCCAAAGCAAACAATTTACATGTAGCTGATTATAACACTAGAGAGGAAAACAAATTTTTAATGTATTTTGATGCAAATAATCTTTATGGGTGGGCAATGAGTCAGCTACTTCCATATTCTGGCTTTAAGTGGGTGGAAACGTTGCCAGAGCCAAAAGAAAGAAAAGAAGGAAAAGGATATTTTCTAGAAGTTGATTTGGAATATCCTAAAGAACTCTATGAATCTCATAATGACTATCCGCTTGCACCGGAAAGATTAGCAGTGAAAAAAGAATGGTTGTCTGAATACTAAAAAGATCTGTTAGAAAATAATAGCATGATAAATACAGAACAACTAGTTCCCAATCTTAGGGACAAAGAAAAGTATGTGATACATTACAAAAACCTGGAACTGTATTTATCTTTAGGCATGAAACTAAAGAAAATACACAGAGTATTAGAATTTAATGAAAAACCATGGATGGAATCATACATAAACCTAAACACAGAACTTAGGGGAGAGGCTAAATCAAAATTTGAAACAGATTTTTACAAACTTATGAACAACTCTGTGTTTGGCAAAACAATGGAAAATCTACGCAAGCGGACAGATATAAAACTAGTTAGAACTGACGGCTCTAAAAATGAAAAGATAAGAAAAATAATAGCCAAACCCAACTTTAACAGGCGTATAAAATGTTCAGATGAATTATCAGCAGTACATGTAAACAAAACAAAATTAACATTAAACAAACCAATCTATGTTGGGATGTCAGTATTGGAATTATCAAAGTACCATATGTATGATTGGTACTATAATACTCTAAAGAAAAAATATGGGGATAAATGTAGTTTATTATACACAGACACTGATAGCCTACTGATAGACATCAAAACAGATGATGCATGCAAAGACATGGTTGAAATGAAAGATGAGTATGATCTAAGTAATTATCCTGAAAATCACCCAATGTATGATAAAACAAACAAGAAAGTAGGTAAAATGAAAGACGAATGTGCTGGTGTTGCTATAGATGAGTATGTTGGATTAAAACCCAAACTATATTCTATTTTGAGAGCGGATGAGAAGATTATTAAAAAAGCAAAGGGTGTAAAAGAATATGTAGTCAAAAAACACATAAACTTTGAAACTACAAGGATGCATAGTTTGGCAAGAAAAAATACATCCATAAAATGAATATGATGCGATCAATGAAGCATCAAATATATGGCATAACAGTAAACAAAGTTACACTATCACCATTTTACTCAAAAAGATACATCCGAGAAGATGGAATTACAACTGATGCACATGGTTTTTATAAAAACTTATGAATTTGGGTATCAGCAGGAACAATAAGTAATTCTTCTTTGACAAATCCTCTGTGTGGCGCTGGTAATTTCAAATAATAAACTCTTATACCTTGCGTCACCATATAACTTTTAATCTTGTGAATATCTACACTCCACATTGGGTCAGTTGCTCTGCGTCTTCCACCTTCTTGTTCCCCGGGTTGATATAAATATCTTACACTTGCATTCATACAGATAGGATCATCTTTTAATATTTTTGTTTCAACAGGAGGGGGCTTTTTTGTCTCCGCATTTATGGCTTTAACAACTTCTGGTAATCTCTTTACCCATTCTCTATTACGTTTTTGCGAATCCATTTCCTTAGCATACTGATAGCCAAACAATCTTTCAGCTAATGTTCTGTTAAATCTTTCCACTAAAGCTTGGTCTCTGTGTATTTCTGTTTTGCCCCGTCTGATATTTACTTTGTGTTTGGCCATCAACTGTGATACTGCACCCATAAATTCTCTGCCTGGATCCACTTGTAATAATTTTGGATATTTCAGATGCCGACTGTATATTTTTTCAAATGCTTTAGCAACTTCTTTACTATCCTTGGAAGTCAGTGGCTCTGCTTCTTTATATCTACTTGCAATATCAACAACAGTCAATGCATATTTATATGTCTTGCGTCCACGACTAAAGCCAAAAGTATCATGCGGTAAAAATAACAAATCAGCCTGATGCACTCCATTCTTAGTAGAAACATCAAACCTGGGTCTAACTATTTTTTTTGGCGCAGGTAAATAAATCTGCCACACAGCTTGTTTCTTTAAAAAATCTAATGCCTTTTTTTCACTGACACCAGCCTCTTTTGCTAATTTTTTAACTGCTGTGTAACCTCTCCAAAATCCTTTTGGGCTGTAATAAATCTTTTCCATTTTTTTCTACTAAAGATTAAACTTTATATAACTATAAAGAAAAAATGGATATCACAACTGCACAATTTGATGAACTGCTCGAAGAGCAAAATCAAAATAGCACAAAGAAATGGACAGACTTGGAAATAAATCAAATATATACTATTACAGATACGAAAATAGTAGAAACTGAATATGGTCCATCCATGGTATTGACATTATTAGACAACGGTGAAGTATGGGCGCCTGGTCATCTCAAAGATAAAATTGAGAAGAGTGCTAAACCACCATATCATATGTGACCACTTGGATTGAAACCATGTCAAAACAACAAAAGAAATAGGTATCATGCATATGACTTAGTCTTTCCAAAAGTTATTTCAAAGTAAACATATTTAGTTATTCCAAAGAAATCCAAAGTAATTATAGTTTTAAACTATTTTTTTTTATGAAATTAATTTATACGCCACAAATCCAGTTGCAGCCATGCCCACCACAATAAACGTAATTTCTCTATTCTGTTGATCCGGAGATGGTGTATAAAAATCACTTAACTTGGGCTCCGGTTCCAAAAGCAAATGTTTGCCAGTTATATAATACTACTGCTTCATAGCTTGGTCTACATCATCAAAAGTCTGCTCTGCATGATGCTCTTTTTGCAGTTGCTTATTAATAAAATCTAACCTCTATGTTCTTTTTTTATTCCACTCCGCTTGTGCTGCGTTTAATTGTTCTACGGCTTTGTCATGCCTTTGTCTTTCCTCATCTGAATGACTTCCCATTTTTGAAAAGAAATAATTTGAACCGCTAAATGCCAATGCATTTGTTAATGCGCCACCTATCATCATTGCTACTGCACTTGCCATTTTTTTATATATATTTTTTAAAATTATTTCATAATATACGCAGGAATAATACCTTGCTTAATCAGCATATCCCTCGTAGCCATTGCTAACATTATATCCACAGACAGCATCCCAAAATTTACCATATTAAAATCCACTTTAGGGGCTGGTCTTTTTAGTAGTTTTTTGCCAATCTCAGAATATCCAATAGTTAAAAGTGTTTCCACTCCTGCGTGATACATCATATTTACAATTTGTTTTCCGTCAATACTTGCTGCCATTTTTTTTATATTATTTTTTATGTTATTTTATTAAATAAATTATTAAAAACAATCAAACGGGTCTTTTGGTGCAACACGAACAGCAGCTTGTACAGGTTGCGTAGCAGATTTCTTGTTATAAATATACAAACCCAACAAAGCAATTATACCAAATAAAACCAGACACGGTGGAATATAATTTTTGTATACATTTATTTTGATTTCTGGTTCCTCTTCATCTATTGTTATTTTTGTTATTTGATTTGCAGTATCTTGATTTGCAGCATTTTGATTTGTAACATCTTGAAGCAAACGCTTTGCCTTTTTTGCCGCTGCTCCTTTGTTTTTCCAGCTTCTACTCGTTTTGGATTTTTTACTTTTTGTTGTTCAACAGGTTGTGTAACAACAGGTATAACTTCACTCTCTTGGTTCTCCATTTATATTATCTATATTTTTATTTTTATTAAAATCAATATGTCTAACAGTTGTCAGTATTGCTGTAAATGGTTCTAAACACATTCCATACCTGTAATACAACTCACAACAAGCGTTTGTCAAAGCATGATTAATAAATGGGTCTTCCTCTAAATCTTCTATCAGCTTTGGTGGATTGGTTACATTAAAATATTTTGATACTCACATCACATACAAGTTAATAAAAGAATTGCCCCAAGTCTTGCTTCATATCTGCAGTAAAGTTTGTTAATTTCATCTGGTGACATGCCATCTATGTTTGTGAGTTGTATGTCTTTCCCAAATATTGACGACTACCACCGCCAGCCACTATGGCTGATAATCTTTCCTTTTTTGTTTCTTGTTGCTTTGATTCATCTGGTTCCGTCTGTTCTGATATATTTTGTAATATTTCTTCCGCATTCATTTTTATATTATTAATCTTATTTTTTATCTTGAAATAAATATAAAATACAAAACAACTAGCTGCGATATTCATGCAACTAGTAATTGTTAGTATTGTTAATAGTATTTTTTTATCTTTTGGATGTTTTACATCACCTATCCAGGATCTATTTTTATAAGCCTCGTTCCACTCTATGGTTGGACACAATATAATTATATGTTCAAAAACTCCAACATACTCTTGTTCAAGTATGTCAAGAACAAACTCTGTTTTACCACAGCCTGTCTGACCACAAATAATTGCACTGTGTGGATATTTAGGATATTTTTGTTGTAAACTAGTATCGTACTTCTTTGAATCTTCCATCTTCGAAATTGATTTGCGCATCTTGTATTATATATATATAAATATTTAAAGTTTGATCTGCATCTGCTTTCTTTATTTATTAGTATCGTTATACCTTCACTGCCGTTTTCTATTCTTCTTCCACTGCTGTATAATAAATTGTTCTCACATGTTCTAAGGTCAAGCCACAAAGCATATGATTTTGTCAAATAAGTCTCAAGAGAAACATTGGTAAAGTTTAAGTCCCTCGCTACTATTTCTGTCTCTTTATTTCTTTTTGATGTTAAAGCAAACTATTTGTTGATTTCATCCCAATGTTGATATGCCTTCATGCCCTGACTATACAACTGATTTGGTACTCCCTCTATTGTCATTTCAACCTTTTCGATCTTTGGGTAGTGTAATAGGTTTCTGCGCTTGTTCTTTCTGGGTCTTCAAACAGCATTAGAATACCTTTCATGCTCTGTGCTGGTACATTAATGTTGCTATTCCAAAGAGTTTCAGATTTGTTTGCTGTTATTTTTCTATGTCGCAAGATACGATCATACAAAAATACTATCTTAATATTGACTTGCTGTCTTATTTGTCTGGATAATTCAGCATCACTAACCGTATCAAATTCCAAGCAGATATTTTTTATTACATAAGATGCATCAGCATCACTGCTTTTGATAACTTTGTTATAATCGTTAAACGTTAATTCATATTCTAACCTATCACCAAGCCCCGCTTGATAAAATGGCATATGACTTTCTAACATTTCAAAGTCCAGTGGAATACAAAATCTATTTCCATAAGCTGCTGCTATAGCTTCATCTCCGGTGTCTGAGGAAGCATCTCCCGCACCAATTCTATGTTTTAACATGTTTGATTTACCAATACCTTGGTAAGCTATGTTTACTCGTTCAGTAGGGATTTTCCATAAATCTACATAACAATGATATATATCACTGTCATCTATTGACATGACTTCGTTGCCACTTATTCTTATTGTCATTTTTTTCACAATTGTTCTACCCAGATTTTGAAATAGAGTAGCGTTGGCGTCTGTTCTGCTTTAAAGTTCTATTTCAAAGGCAAGACGAGCAATACGAGGAACTATCACATCATTAGTACTTAGATTTGGAAATCTTACAAGTAGTTGCTGGTTTTGGTCTATTGTTGATGGATTATTAGTTATTACTACACTTGTGCGGATGCTTTTGGCACCATGAGGTTCTCTTAGTTTTCTATGAGGGTTAAGTTTGTTTCCGTAAGCTGACATTGTTTTAATTTTTACATATATTTTTTAAAATTAAATAAAATAAACAATGGCTGAAGGAGGATTTGATTTTGACAATCCTACGTTTGATCCAGATGATTATGATGAATATTATGATGATGATTTACCAATGGTGCCTGATGAGCCGATTCGAAGAAGTTTTTTTAATGAAAGCGATCATCTTGCTGACCTTGGAGGAAGGCTGAAAGAATCCCAACTTGAAGCACACAAAGAAAATCTTGTAAAATATTTTTATGATGAAATAAAAAAACGATATAAGATGGCACCGGACAAAATGGATTATGACCAGTTTAAAGTATCATCCGATGGTAAAACATTATACTGGCGGTTGTTTGGTGATAAAGAAATAAGAATAACTGCCAAGCAAGGTTCTTTTACATTTCTTGCTCTTGGTTCTTTGGTAATTGAATATAACAGGGTTGTTGGCTCTGGGGGAACAATGGCGGTAAGACAATTTTAGAATTTGCCGGAGTATGACAGTAGAACAAAAGTATCACAAAAAGCTCGGCAAGCGTTGCAAGATTTGGAGAGCACAAGAAACGATTTACCAGACGTGGATACTATTCCATTACAAGATTTATCAAGTGTTGCAAATGACACAGCACAGTCAATAGAAAGAGCTCTTCAGCGTCCTGATATTTCAACACAAACAAATATAGACAAGCGTGAAATGGATGGAATAGTAAAAGCGATGACAAGTGTCAATGAAGAACTCACCAATAACGTGGCAAAACTTACACAACTTGATAAAGACATAACAAGAGAAAAACAAAAGTTAGAACAAGCTAAGACTGATAAATAAATGATGAATTCCAGATAAAAAGAATTAGCGATCGCATCAAAGACCTTGAAGATGAGAGAGGTGCAAGAATGGATGTTATTAATGAAAACAGAGAAGCTTTTCGTAACCAAGTAAGCAGGATAAAAGAGACAATAAACAAAATGTTAAACGAGGATACAACTCTTGGTGAGAGGATCAAAACCTTGTTTAGGGAGCAAGGTATTACTATTGTTAGTATCCTAACTGCATTTGGTATGATTCTTGGGGTGATAATTAATTCTATTATTCCCACATCAAGTGCTGCTCCAACTCCAACTCCAAAGCCTGATCCATCAAGTGTAAAAGATTGGATAAAAAAACAACTATTTAATCTTGGTAAACTTCTTGCCAACCTAGCTGGTAAAGCTGCTGCAGCGCTTCCAGGAGTTATTGGTGCAATAGTATCATGGCTTTTATCTGCAACAGGTAATGTTATTAATTGGCTTGGTAACAATCTATGGGCTTTGCTTGTGTTTGTTTCCGGGTTGTTGTATGTGGCAGCCAAAGAGTGGTTTAGTAAATCTCGTAAATAAGTAATGCAGCAAAACTTATTACTATAGTACCAACAATTATAGTTGTTTTGTTATCTTCGTGTCCAATCGCTATTTTTTGTATTTCTGGTGGGTTATGTTCCACAATTTTATGTATTGATTTATCAAAGTCAGAATGTTCCGGTAAAAATTTATTTGTTGTGGTGCCTTGAAAAGGTTGAATTATTTTTCTTGGCACTGGTTTTACATTTACATCATTATTTAATCCTAATGCTTGTGCATCGGTTGCTATTACAATTTCATTATTGTAGTCTTGTATTGTTCCGATTCTTAATTCCATGTCACTCGGAGACATGTACAATCCACTTCCATAGACAAAATTTACTTTACTTCTTGCATATTTTAAGGTGTTTTCATATCTTGAAATTTGACTGGGCAAGTCGATGGGGCTATTTATTGCGTCCTCTACATTTGCCAGAAATTGTTTTTGAGCATCAAATGCCGTTCCAGTTCCAAGTATATCAGTTCTTGTTTGTGATTGTGAGCCAAGGATTGCCCAGCAGTATGTTCTTATGCTGTCATTGATTCTTTCTACTCCTGCCCTTGTAAATCCAGATGACCAATCTAGTATAAAAGTAGACCAGCTGTTGTCAGCCTCAGATCCTTGTGCAATGTAATCAATGTGATATGTTTTATCACTCTCATAGACTGTAAAACTCATCGTTTTGTTGTCGTATACAGTATTTATCAAAGGATGATAACCAATATTTGTCCAGTAATTATAAATTGTTCCTAGACCATCATTATAGCTTTGTTTCTGTCTCCAGTCTGAATATAAGTCAACGTTAAACTCCTTGCATATTCTCTCGTGTGCGTTTCGGTTATATGTGTTATTTAAAAGCATTCCAATTTGAGTCTTGCGGCATTGCTACACTCATCTCAAATAATATTCTTCTGACTTGGTAGTAGACATGAAATCGAAATAACGAACCAACCAAAGTATCAGCTTTTAGATGATTGTTGAAATCAATGCCACATCCAGTTGTCGCACACCAAATAGCAAAGTTTAACTGATTCTGCCAAAATAACATCCAATCTGTTCCCCAGCGTTGAACTATAGCATCTGATTTGACGTATGAAAGTTTGTATTTTTCAAAGACATTTGGAAATGATGCTTTAAAGTCTTTACCGTCTGATGTAATAACTATGTTTTGATTTATTATATCTATCACTTTCTTGCTAAAAGTATTTGAATAGTAAGCATCTGGGTTATATTTGAATTCTTTAGAAATCATTTTTATTTGTGTTTTTATATATATATATTAAAAAAAAATGTTTCATACAATTGCAAACATAGACAACTCTATTAATTTACAACAGTATATCGATAATAGAGATGGAACTAAGCGCGTTGGATTAAAAAGTTTTACATACACTATCGGTTGGCAAAATATTATTCATGAAACCATAAAGACACGAAACCCAGATAAAATAGAACATTTAGCAGGTGGACTCTATAACTTTCAAGACTTGGTAGAACATTTTAAAAAGCTAAATGAAAATATTATCCTGGACAGTATTGTCCAAATGGGTGCAGCCATTATACATACGCCAATAGAGACACGAATGTCAAGCGGTCTTTCAAAAATGCTGGGATTCAAAGACAGAAAATGGTTGACAGGTACTAATATAGGAGATTACCCAATTGATTTAGCTCCTTATAAACAGCTATATGTTCATCTGGAACAAGTTAATACGAGTAGTAATTATTTCAATGGTGCACCAAGCACTATTATAGGTGTTGTACCTGTATAAATAAGCAGTTTGGAGATATAGTATATACAAGTTTTTATCCTGAATATCACTGTCTTATGAATGGTGCAATTACTGAATTGAAAATAGAAGTTAGAGATGAGTATGGCAACAAGATATTTAATCACGGTTTGCCTATGAGTTGTGTTTTAGAAATTATTTAAAAAATATATTTTTATAAAAAAAAACAATGAGTATATTTGGACCAACAAGACCTAAAAAAACAGAAGACTAAGAGGCTTTGATAAATGATGTTCAAAATTTATATAGGCGAATTGTGCCTTTTGTTAACCAGTTTAATCATTTAAAAAATAGAGTTGATAATCTTAAATATGGGATTATAACAATATTTGCGGAGGCTAATGGGCCCACTTGTGTTGAATAGAATACTCTCATTTGGTAATGGTGGAGCAGAATCAAATGTGGGGCATGTAATGACACGCCGTGGACGGATTATGGGAATAAGTTTAGCATGTGAACGATTAGTTGGTGACGTAACTGTAATAGTTTCTGTCAATGGTGTTGAACAACCAAATTATGGCATAACGCTTCACATCATCCCACGCAATCATGATAACTTTGATAGTCCTTTAGAAATTGGTGCTGGTTCTGTTATTAACTTTGTATGCAAGATTGCCAACGCTACAGCTGTAAATACGGTGGCATCATTATTAATTGAATTAATTTAATTTTTTAATTATTAATAAAAAATGAAGCAACCGACAGCACCAAGTATATATCCTGAGTTGCCAGTGGAAAACGGACAAAATTATAGATTACAAAAGATTTCAGAAATTGAAAAAAAGTTAATTACAGAACGAGATATACGCCAGTCACTTTATAAAAAATATAAACGTGGTATTAATATTACAGATGGAATTGACACTACCTTGATATCTGCAGGTGTTATTATGGCTGGGATTGGATTTGTTGTTCCAGTTTTGTTACCTTTAGAAATACCAGCAATAGTCTGCGGAGCTACAGGTGTTTGTATTAATTTTATCAGACGCAAGCTTAATGCAAAAGCTCAAAAACATCATGAAATAAAAACTTTGGCAGAGGCTAAGTTTAATAGTATAAAGCAGTTAATATCAAAAGCGTTAAGTGATGCACAAATATCTGATCAAGAGTTTAAGATGATTTTAGATGAGTTGGATAAATATTATAGTTTAAAACAGGACACAAAACAAAAAAAGGCTAAAATAAGTGAAGCTAAAAAAAAAGAACTAGTAGAGCAGGGAAGAAAGGAAGCAATGGCAACCTTACAAAAAAGTCTAAAAAGTGTGTAATAAATTGTTTTAGTAATGTGTATGAGTACGATCCACCACCTTTGTATTCAACCTAAGTTTTAATGTTTAACCTCTATTTTACAATAAAATTTAAACATCCAAATTTAAAACATTTTCACAATTCAATCTTAAAATCTTGGGTTATTTAGCGCCTGGGACATGCTAAATAACCAGTTTAATTGGCTTAATTTTCAGTAAACTGAACATTTTTGTGTGGTGATTTTAGATTATTTTGGGTGATTTAGGTTTTGAGCCAGACATTTTTATGTGGTGATTTTAGATTATTTGGGGTGATTTGGGTTTTGAGCCAGAACACCCAAAATACATATATATCAAGTTCTTGTTTGCAGTACAGTGTGGACCTACGATGCCACCTACGTTCGGACGCTGTGGTTTCTATAGGACCCTATATATCATTTAGCAGACTCGTTTTTACTGAGTCTGTTCATGAGAGGTAATGTAAAGTGCAACACCTGTCACGCATTCTAGCACCGGCTTAAGCGATATTCTACTTTAAAGCCACAAAGATCGGGCTTGATGATCCCCAAGAACCAGTAAGTAATAACAATACTGAATTGTATTCGGGACGACCTTTTACGACCGCCACACAGCACTAAACAAACGCTAGTGAGAATGTCAAGAAATACTGAAAAGGGGATTCTTTGAAACACAAACAAAAGATAAAAGTAGCAGATTCGTTTTTATTGAGTCTATTCATGAGAGGTAATGGGAAGTGCAACACCTCTCACGCCTCCTAACACCTGCTTAAGCAATATTCTACTTTAAAGCCACAAAGATCGGGCTTGATGATCCCAAAGGACCGGTAAGAATAACACTACTGATTTGTAGTCGGGGAGACGTTTTTCGGCCGCCACACAGCACTTAACAAACGCTAGTGAGAATGTCAATAAATATTGAAAATGGGATCCTTTGGAAGCAACACACACAAATAAGAGATAAAAATAGCACTCAGTAAAGGTTTCGCCCAAATATCTCATTCCTAATTCAAGTAATACTTTTTTTACATTTTAGAAAGAGTGACCTGGACCCCAGTGACCACAAATGCAATCCCAAGCTTTCTTTCCGTAAAAGCTACCTACACACCATGTTTTGTTCCAATATCTCATTCTTGACTCAAGTTATGGTCCGGAACAGATTTTTTTATATTTTAGTAGCATTGAACTTGACCTTAAACTCAAGGACTGATGGGGCTACAATGAATCTTCAAACAATGATAGAGGGAAATGAGAGAGTGCAAGAACCGTAACTATGTCTTTATTCAACTTAGAGTTATTGCCCTTTGTCAAAACTCTTTATGGGACTGCAATGAAACTTCACAGAATGATCGAGGGCAATGAGAGGAAGTACTTTTATATATGTAATAAATCAAAAGATTAGGATTAGCCTAGGTAGGTAGGATGTTTTATTTGTTCCTTGATACTATTACGACATAATACGGGTGGTCCTTTATACATCTTAAAACTCTTAAAGACAAAAGAAGTAAAACGTGTCTGTGTGTGCGTGCGTGGTATTGTGGTGGGGGCGTGGGGAGAATGGAAGGTCAAACATGGATGTCTCTGTATCCTCAGCAGCTCTCAATAACCTTCATTGTTTACTAGCTGGAACACATGTATGGTCTGTGTGAAACAATTACCAATGTCGCTATCATATTGTCCTTAAAATGACGACTGATACTATAAACAGGTCTAATAACAACCAGGTCGGAAACTTCATAAATAACCAACTGATAGGGGTTACATAACCATAATGTCATGTGGCATCTGAACTGTTCCCTCTAACTTCTCTCACAAATATGCATTGATTCTGAAGGTCATGTTTTCCAACGATTTATAATGAATAGTCAAATGGTTCTTTATTTTCAAAATAAATAAAACTGTTCTAAGTATAAAAAAATATATATATTATTTTCGAATTTTCTCTTAAAACTGTGGGATTATTGCGTTGTTCAACGTCATTGTTTGCTGAAAATGTTTACCACTGAAAGGACCATAACTGCAAAACAAAAAATGAATGTGTGGTAGGTTTTGAATAAAATGTTTCCTATCTGTTGAAAACGGAGTTTTTCAGTCAGATAAGGAAACATGTTTTGAGATTAGATGGTGTGTAATTTTAATAAAAATGCACGAGCTCGGTCTACTGAACGCCCTTTTTTACAAGTTCACAGGCACGAACCATTGCATGGCTTGGTGGGTGAGTGAGTGCTCTCTTTTCTTAAATCTGGACTGGTAAAGGTTGAATGCAAATTGACACGTTTTAAAGACACGACACCGTGATGAAAATATCACGGACATTTTACGGCTAGAGACGATAACAAACATATTAATTGTCTACTGTGCAAAATAGTTTTGCGGCCCTGGCATAGTTTAATGTTAGACTACAATGTGCAATGTTTATAATAATCGCAAAATGTGCTCACTTATTTTTTGGAATAAATACATTTAAATCTGGCAGATTACAAAAAAACATCTGTTAGTTGAATTAATTTTATTACAACAAATAAGCATTACATGAAATGCATACACAATAAACAGCATGATAATCATGAATAAATATCATTTCTACACATGCCCCATGTGTGGTACTTTATTCTAAATTAGAATACCATATTCTACATTTAAACACCACACATTCCGGCATACTTTCTCTTCGGTGGCATGTATTGTCTCCTTGCCTTTCTTCACGACGTACCCAGGGTCGTTCCATGGACAGCAGTTATAACATATACGGGTTTGCGGGCAATCGTGTCCATATCGCTAGATTGTTGTTTTTTGTCTGGCCACCACTGTTGTCTTTTCGATTCACTTGCAATACACGGTGCACAGAAGCAATATTGACACTCACCTTCTCATCAACATTCGACGATAGTCATCTTGAAGTAATAACATTCCCGATATTTCAGAATAGAAGTGGCATCTGACATACAACTAATACATTTTATTACAAGTGTTACCATTACTGGTTACAGATCTAATATCGAACAGATGTTGAGGTTTTTCATCTGGATTAAGGAATGAAATGAACCTGAACATTTTACAGAATTATAATGGGTTCTTGATAAGAATGTGTGTGCATTTTCATATTTCTTCGACAACAAAAAGGGGCAATAATAAGGGTTGAAAATGTACATCAAATGGGTCCAATATTAACAACCACAGGACCGACCATCCGGACACCCGTTTTCAGATTCTCCACACAAATTATTCAAACAATATAATATATACTAAATTCCTTCGTAATTAAATGTGAACATGTCTTATAAGATTTACGAAGTCAAACACAGAGTTTAATATTAGAACTTTCTTTGAAACGTTGTGTAGAATAGATACCCGTTTTTTCTTTTTTCTCCATAAATAACAGGCATATGTGAAAACACTCATGTCTTTTGGGCACACTTTTTTTAAAACATCAATTTGCGTTTTTCGTTGTTTTTTTTCTTCTTGTATAAAGTCATTTATAATTTTGCTGACATACTCGGTGTAATTCAAATTAGAAATACCACTAATAACGAAAATAATAAAGGTGTCCGGAAACGTCGGAAACCAGTATTATACTAAAATGTGTTTCAGTGTTGATTGGTTTATTATGTTATGGTCCGGATGATAATAAAGTACATTTCTTGTTTACATGAGAACTTACAAAAAGTCATACTTGGCGTTTGAACAAAAATCAAAATCTAACCACTGATCATATTAGCCAATTTTAATATTTTGCATGTTGTTTTATTATTAGTATAAACATCATTTTACAAAGAAAAATAATGTAAAACATCTTACCAGTATCTTCTGTTTTATTCAAACTTTTCTGAGTCATATCTTCATCTAATACATTAATAATCCAATCATTGAGATTAATAAAAGTCATGATTGCTTCATTGTGTTCATTTGTAATTTCTTATAAAAAATGACTTTATTTTGTTGGGCCTATGGATGAAACATAAAATATGCAACTAAATACACATCCGTGAAAAGCGTGGAAAACAACTGCTTTTAGTACATGCACTACCTTATAGTACTTTATACGTGTATATAGTGTGGATTATTGATTGGTCATTTTCAGGATAATATCATAGTGATATGCAGTTAGTTCGTACGCTTTTGTGAATTATAATTGTGTGTATACACTGCTAGCATGGATTTTGAAGAACGGAATAAACACTTCAAATTATCACTGTATGGTGCAGATACAGAGTGTAAGCAACTTTGCACTAAGATCAATGAATGTCGCAAACAATATAAAGAAAATGGGGAGAAATGTACATCTCTCAGTATTTTAAACATTGTCCTTAGTTCGAAACGCTTAGTGCTACTGAACGTGATCAGTGTAATGAACATGTTAATCAACAGTGTGAAGCTTCTGAAGCAAATGATGATTTACTGTTGACATATGTGTCTGCTTTAGATAATCTGAACACAATCTGTTTCAGTCATATTCTTTTAACCATGTTAACTATAAACTCTTTATAGTGTTTTCCAAAAGAAGAGGTTACAGTTCTGAATACCAATTGAACTGTTCACAGTGCGATTTGAATTACATTTGGAAATCCTCACTAGAATTGCCTGGTGGGAAAGACCTTGTTAACGTTCGTGTCCTTGATGGATATCTTACAAGTGGTATGCAAAAAGTACAGTTTACCGGCTTTTCAAATGCTATTGGAATGGGAAAACTCCGCGATCGACGTTATAGTGCGTACATAAACGAGTACAGTAAACTTGTTTCGCTTCGAAAAAGGTCTTCCTGTGAATCTGCTTTGACAGAAGAACTGAACAAAAGTACCGATACGACAGTGTTTATACAGTTACTGATGCTAGGCATTCAACGCGACGAAATTCTAAATATACAGATGTGGTTTACAACGGATATAACAGTAAAAAAGCCATAGAAAATAAAGTTCTATCACGTCATGAAATGTTACGAACTAAGCACATTTTAAACATTTTAAACATTAAACATTTTAAACATTTGATAAAAAGAAATTTAAAGTGCGCCGCCATGTACATGATGTACACGATAGAAATGCAAGCATAAATAAATCCGACGTGAGCAGAGAAAAGACACAGTAAATCAAACTGACACTTGACACGTGTCCGTGTCTATGGAAAAGAAATTAAAAAAGATATCCTCAGGCGCTAATTGTACGCACGGCAAAACATGGTCTGTCCAATTGTGTGACAAGGTTGAGCCTTTAAAAACTCATGTGCAATATGCAATGAGAAATTGCAACGGTGATAAGGAAAAATTAAAATCTATGTTGGAGAATATTATTCCACACTATCAAAACATCCATGACAAGTGTAAACCAACATCCAGATGCAAAAATGATGAGCCAAGTCGAGTTATCATTACAGATCCTTTTGTAAAACAGCTTTTATTATCGACAATACAAAACTCCCCAGAATTACGTTTTCAGTATGGACTCTTATTTGGTGGATCTTTTAATAACTTACTAAATATTTTTCACGACAAAAAGAAAGGATCTTGTGGTGATATACATTACGATTTAAATACAAATTTAGCTGTGTGCCATTGGAATTTGAACATTAGTTTGGCCAGCGCACGTCGATCGTATGAATACAGAACTCGGATTTGGTCAAGATGGGTCAGTTCATTGGTTAAAACCCGTATTTGGAAACCATTTTAGAAGACGACGAAATGTAAGTTTACACATATCATTAAATTAACTCTATAATGTATGTTTTCTTTAAACTCAACCAAAATCAATACTATTTTTTCTAAAAATCTTGAAATTAAATCATGCTGGTATTGTCACACATAAACATGATAACATTTAGAAATAATTAAGAAATCGGGTTTAAAATTGTTCGTCGGGGCCTCATAATATAACATTATACCACAATAGCCTAAATACACACTATGCATCGTGTAATACCCGAGGATATACACAGCATATGTTAGTTATTGTGGTATAAATACAATAGAGCATGAGTCGTGCACGTGTACGGACGATAATACACTCGTTAACGCTCGTGCATTATCTCCCCGTACACGTGCAAAACTCATACTCTATCCTATACCTGTACCATAGCTCTAATGGTTTTCCTTTGTTCTTGCTTATGATATAATGATCATAAACCTGAATGTCTGAGCGAAAACCTTGCTATAAATGCCGGTATATTTCAGCCGTGCTATAACTGACAGATTCGGCAGTTGCAGTTGCACCGAAATCTTGCGCGCGCGCAGTTGTAATCTTCATACACGACCTGTCAATCAAAACGACTAAACCTACAAAACAGTACTCCTTGACATTGCATTTGCCCAATAATATACAAAGGCGATTGGCTGCAATAATCAAAACATGGGTCGTGCTCATGCCGCGTGATAATGCTATTTCTAGATTGGATTGAACTGTTATGTTTACTGAAAACTGCAACGCCCTAAAACTTCTTGCACGAGCGTACTTGGATCAATGGCTCGGGTACAAAACATTAATAACATATTTTTCTCGTATGCGATTTATACTGCACTCTCGGGCCTACGGCCCTTGAGAAGCATTATAAATCGCATATACTAGAAAAAATTATGCTATAAATAGGGCTGAAGAGTGAGTGGTCAATCGTTCCGCGCATCACTTTTCTTTTATGTTCTGTTTTGTTTCGATGGTGACAGATGGTGACAGAAAGCTTGTGTGACTCCCTTTATAATAAAATTGAGCTTTTCATACTGTTCATACTGTCTTCGAAGCCGGATGTAAAACCATAGGTTTCTTATGCCTATTGTGATAATTTTTTTCCCAGTCTGATTTATTTTACATGAGTGTTTCAACAGAATTTGCAGCAACTCTTAATGTCTGCAGAATCCATGCCT
The DNA here is from genome assembly GCA_037043455.1 of Cyrtodaria siliqua. NCBI lineage: Eukaryota > Metazoa > Mollusca > Bivalvia > Adapedonta > Hiatellidae > Cyrtodaria > Cyrtodaria siliqua. Next base: position 24,337 of record JAWPHD010001259.1, on the reverse strand, counting down.
ATTATGCACATTTTTATTTCTCGATGTAAGTAAAGTGGGGCTGCCAGTGGCGTGTGTTAATGAGGGGTTGAGTCTTATCTTGTTCTGGGTCTGGTGCGCCGTTAAACGTCAACTCTTAAACCTAGGCACCCCCGACGCCAACCCCCGCACTCTAAATCTTTATGTTTCAACATTTCTTTCAACTGCAGTGGATTTATAAGCACAGTCCGTTATAAAGATGGCTGTATCTTACTATAAATAAAAACGTGATTATCGTTTAAAAAAGCCTGAGTTTATAAAAGACATAAAAATAGAAAGAAAACAAAACGAATATGTGACGTCACGATGGACCTGTAAATGTCAATGACAGTATCCGTTATTTTGCTTTCCCTCACCACAGTCAATGTTTTAACGACGCTTTTTCATAGACTGATCTCAGACTGAAAACATGATCATAATTTAAAAAAAAAGAAGACCTAAGTTTATAAATCTTTATGTCCCAGGAAATAGGAAAAAAAACATCAGTATCGAGCGGATACTTTTGTGTGCTTTAAGCACAGTCATTTTTTTTTAACTATAACGGAGTTACTTTCCTTAGGTAATTTACGTCATAATTAATTGAGAAAACCCTTCACGCTGTATCGACATTGAAATTTGAAGCACTATGTTCTACAAATAAGGTTGATTTAAAAGGCGTGCTTGCTATTTTGAAGCATGGATACAGGAAACAGATAAGTTGTTGAAATAGCTGGTTGACAGAATACATGGTATTATCTTGATACACAATCATAATAGCCTTTCAAGATTGACTGCATTGAAAGAATCGGCGTAAAAAATCGCTCTATTTTAGCATGTTTTATGCTCGATTTGAAATAATTGAACAGTTCTTGTTATTTTCATTGTGTAATCACATTCGTTTCATTCGTATAACAAATTTAAATCGGGGATTATTCGGGAATACTGACTGCATATCTTAGGATATTGATTTTCTACCATTTTTGTTTTAGATCATTTCAAGCCCACTCAATGGCGGATTTTCAGGTTTATTCAAAGACAAAGAGGTACTCGGGAGGGAACTATTTTTGTCGTTGTTATGCTGTCGTCAACTGAGCCACTTTGCGTAGGAAAATAACGGTCTGCTGCTATACTAAGAAATACACATATATCCTATGTATATGACCGGACTACTTCTTCTCCCCATAAATCCTAGCATCTAATACGAGAGATGCTACTAGTATCGATCGAGGACGAGAATGCCATTTTGCGTTGAAAATTAGGTGAGCATGCGCACCACTGATTCGGTAAAGAATTGACATGGGAAGTAAATGAGATCGATGTGTATATTTTGCGGATTATCTATTCAAATAAATTCAAGGTAAACAAAATTAGCATTTCAAGTAAGATACATTACATATATGTCCTTTCCAGGTGTGTACATGAGAACAGTGAAATATCGGTGTGCATCTATGAATCTAGGTAACTTCCGGTTCCGAAAAATGGCAGAAGGTATCAGAAGAAAAATATTTGTTCAAACCTAAACCCATCCTCTTCATAAATCATTTTAAGCATTAAGTTTTCCCTGTTTGGTGATAAACTTGTTTATATATCTGTCTATACCAAAGATATTGAAAGTAGGCTACGCATATTAGGCTACGCATATTACAAGAAAACCGAATTCAGCGTGTCCGACCCAAGCAGAAATACCAATAATAAAACTGTGTGACAGATTTCAAAAAAGAACAACGGTCATTGAAATGTAATGTTTGCCAATATTTGTTTTGCTAAGACTGCAGCAAGATTTCGGTCCATCTGTACGATATGCTGAAACAGGAGCCAACACCAAATCTCCCTTTTAATTGTGACGGAAGCACAAGAGTACTGCCTATTAGAAAGTTGAACGAATTGGGTGCAATCATTCAGAATCAGAAGGGGCAACTCTGTGAGTTTGAATCAAGGATAACGCAGCTCGAAACGAGTACTGATGAAAAACGCGTGTAGATAAGGCGAATGGGGCATACCGTGAACGCGAAGAAAGAAAATGTAATGTCATTATCCATAACATTCCTGATGGAACCTGAGATGCGAGAAACAGTAGAGATATATTTGACTCAATTGGGACGGATGATGTTAAAGTTATATCGTTTAGTCGTCTAGATCGACCTTCAGACAAATGTAGATTGGTTAAAGTAAAATTAACATCTGTATCTGACAAGCATAAAGTTCTTGGAGGAACCAAGGCACGTAGGAGTAAGGATGATACTGAGGAATAAGAACAAGAAGTGGAGCAATCTCTTTATTACTTCTGACCTCACCAAGGATGAAAGGGATAAGAATAGGGAGTTGAAGCTAAAACTAAAAACTAGAAAAAGAGAAGAGAAAAATCCTAACCTAGTTATATTCTGGGGTAATATTGTGGATAAAACAGACAGAGGTGGGACTCCAGTAGGCGGGTGCCCTTAGGATAATGGAATGGCCAGCTGGTGTAGAAACTGTAAATATAGTTATAGTTCTAGTTCAGTTTTTCTCAAGGTTATATATTTGACATTTAAGTTCTTATTATATGTTTTTACATACATATGTAGTCATATACTCAATCTGTTTTTCAAAACTCGTTGAGTGACGTTGTTTTTGAAGCTAGTCGTGAAAGTTCAGAAACTGGTGATAAAGACACTAACCCTATAAATGGGAAGAGGGAAGTTGTTTCTGAAGCTATTCATGAAAGTTCAGAACTGGTGATAAAGACACTAACCCTATAAAAGGGAAGAGGGAGATTGTTTCTGAAGCTATTCATGAAAGTTCAGTAAATAGTGATAAAGACACTAACCCTATAAACGGGAAGAGGGAGGTTGTATATGAAGCTATTCATGAAAGTTCAGAACTGGTGATAAATACACTAACCCTATAAACGGGAAGAGGGAGGTTGTTTCTGAAGCTATTCATGAAAGTTCAGAAACTGGTGATAAAGACACTAACCCTATAAACGGGAAGAGGGAGGTTGTTTATGAAGCTATTCATGAAAGTTCAGAACTGGTGATAAAGAAACTAACCCTATAAACGGGAAGAGGGAGGTTGTTTCTGAAGCTATTCATGAAAGTTCAGAATCTGGTGATAAAGACACTAACCCTATAATCGGGAAGAGGGAGGTTGTGTCTGAAGCTATTCATGAAAGTTCAGAAACTGGTGATAAAGACACTAACCCTATAAACGGGAAAAGGGAGGTTGTTTCTGAAGCTATTCATGAAAGTTCAGAAACTGGTGATAAAGACACTAACCCTATAAACGGGTAGAGGGAGGTTGTTTATGAAGCTATTCATGAAAGTTCAGAACTGGTGATAAAGACACTAAAGAAATATAAAAAGATCGGACAGGGAAAGTAGCATTCAAGGAGGACAGTCAACCACAAAACACAGAAACAAACATGGAAACAGACAAACAAGAAGGCAAAAGTAATAATAAAAGTAAACGACATCACAAACACAAAAGGGTTTACAATATGGCTACCGCCTTGGAACGGTCAGTAGCAAAGTAGGCCACTGGGGGTTTAATCCGGTTCTAGGGTGCACCAAACACCACACTTACCTTACTGTCATACCATTAAAACAGGACAGTGTAAATAAAGAAATCCCCGCCATGATCTAATCTCTAACCAACAAGGTAGCATCAATAGGCAATATAAGTAAAAAAAGAAATTAAACGGGAAGAGGGTGGTTGTTGCTGAAGCTATTCATAAAAGTTCAGAACTGGTGATAAATACACTAACCCTATAAACGGGAAGAGGGAGGTTGTTTTCGAAGCTAGTCGTGAAAGTTCAGTAACTGGTGATAAAGACACTAACCCTGTAAATGGGAAGAGGGAGGTTGTTTATGAAGCTATTCATGAAAGTTCAGAAACTGGTGATACCGAGCATTAGCAGTTGTTTTATTATTTGTTATTGGTTGTCAAAATTAAACTAACCTTCATTAAACCAATGTTTACAACAACAAAAAACACATTCGTGAAAATTCGACCAATCCCGTCATTTTTCGGGATCACGATGTAATGACGTCAATGTGTGACGTCAATAATGTATGACGTCATTGTGCGGTAAAACAGGATACTGACAGCTGTCAAAACCGTCAAAATATATTTTTTAATTTGTGCATAAAACGATCTCTCTCTTGAATTCAGTTCATCGCAGGGTAAGTCAGAGTGATTTTCACGCACATACTGCTTTTCTGTTTAAAAATAATGAACTGACAGGAGACAATGCTCCTTTCAACAAATACAATGTGCCTGGTGATGGTGACTGCTTTTTTCATTGCCTATGTGACTATGTCTAAGCATCACTGGAAACGTAAATTTATATGTTCAGACAATATATGAATGAATGAATGAATGGTGTTTTACGGCACGTCGACAAGACAACATAGGAGAAATATATGCTCTTATATTGCTGATAACAGGGTTGACATGGAGGAGTTATTGTTTGGGGCTGTTGTTTCAGCCAAAGGTTTTTCGGACTTTTAAAAAAAACTAATCTACTACCTAAATAAGTTGTATCAGTGAAACAAGACATTTTTAGTGGTAAATAAAAATACCTTACTTTTCAAAATCGGTTGAGAAATAAAAGATTCATGTGCGAAAGTTGTTTCTGATGGGTCATTTTCAATGGAAAATTCTGATGCCTGAAAAATTTGAAAAATATATTTTTTAGAATTGTTATCCGAAAATGGTTTTTAATTGTTGAATATTAGTGAAATAAGACACCCTGAAAGTCTTATAGCAAAAATGAAGTATTACTGAAGTTATTTGACATTTCTTAATTTACTGCTGTCCCACTAACAAGGAATTTACAAAGGAAAAGCCCCATCAAAAAATCATTTTGGCTGTAAAATATTGACTTCTCAACCAATTTTCAAAAGTAAAGTAGTTTTATTTACCACTAAAAATGCCAATTCTAATGATACATAACTGATGTAAATTTTATTTAAATTGCTCAAGTTACTGCAAAAAAAACGTTGGCTGAAACAAGCGCCCCAAACAATAGTCCAAATTTACCACAGTCCTGACATGATCAAACTTCAATACGAGAGGGAAATGATAAATGGTCATGGGTGGGCCACATGACCCATTTAAGCTTCAAAATGGTGCAGAGCAATCTCAATGTATTATTTTTCAACCAACGAAGAAGAATTGTCATGTACAACCAGTAAAATAATAAGAGATTATTATTATTACTTCACTGGTACAACCATTGACTTGCTTTTGAACAATGAAGAGTTTCAAGTTCTAATGACACTGATAGTGGTAAAAGTAAAAAACGAAAATCACCCACCGAAAACACAAATGGCAACACGAGCAAACATAATTCAGAAAATTATATTAGTACATCATATACTGAACCAAATAAGGACTCACATTCCAACTCTAATATAACCAATGACATCCAATATTTATGTAGGAAACTAGGAATCAATTATGAAAAACCTCTTGAAAACGAAACACAGTCAGAATCAAAGAAAAGGGAAATGAAAATAAACCGGAAAAAGGTATATTACCAAAACATATCAAATAAATGACATTCCAGAAGATGCACCATTACAGAAAGATGAAAAATGCAACCTTTCTATGGATGCCAGGGCTTATTTTTATGATTTTGGGAACATGACCCGTACCCTTGGAATTGGGAATTTAAGCACGATTTTTCATAAAATTGGGAATTTTAGCGCGATTTTTAATAAAATTCGAAAAGTAAATCATTCCATTCATAATTATATCTTTAAATACTGTTTTTTTTGTACACCAAGATAAACAGAAGCATTTATTTAAGCTTTTGAACCCCAATCATTGGATGGGCAACCTTAAATTTTATTTTATTTATTTTTATTTATTTTTATTTATTTTTTAAAAATTGGGAATGTTTTCCTCTTAATTGGGAAAAAAATAAATGTATTATATAAACATGACCGAATTCCGGCTATAAAAACAGCCAAAAAAACCCCTGGAACATGCTATACTTGCCTTTGAAACAAAACAGATGTCGTACATTTTTTTCTAAATGTGAACTATGTCTAGAAAGAAGAACAGAAATGAAAATGTTCAATGACACTATTTGTAGTCGCTGTCAAAAATATATGTCTGATACAAAACTATTGTCTCTGGAAAACAATATGAACCCAGGAAAAGTGCCTCTTGAGTTGACAGATTTAAAATAAGATAATTTTAAAAATTTGGTTTTATAAAACTCACACTGTAATAACTTTCACTATAAACTTGGTTGAACATCTATGATAAAGACGACGCGTCTCCGTGGTCGAATGGTTAACGACGTTGCATGGTAAACCATTTACCTCTCATCGCTGCAGGTTCGAATCCCAATGGGAGCTCGACTTGTGAGGAAGTGTCCATTCTTACGGAAGGCGGGAGGTGTACAGTACTGGTTCTACCCAGGAAAAGTGGGAGGATGCCTCCAACACAAAAAACTCGACTGTCATACTAATAATATATCCTTACATGTGTTGAAAATTACGCAAAACACCATACAAACAACTATGATAAAGACCGAGTTTGAGTTTACCACCTACCGCAATTTAGAGGTGTGTCAAATGTCTAGGCCATTGCTTGGTCAGCTGATTTTGATGATCGAAAGTAGGAATAGTCAATTAATTTACTCATATGTTTCGGTGTTTTTTAACATTTATTATGTAATTCATCTACATTTTCAATAGTTTTGGTAAAAAAAACATGTAACTTTATCACAGACACCATTTTAATGAAACTTCAATCAGCCAATGTCCATCCAACTGGGATAGCGTGCACGTCGCGATGGATGCGCAAGTTATCATTATTATACATATAGACAATAATGACAACTTGCCAAGGATGATCCCTTTCTTGCATAATTCAGAGCTATTTCAGGATATAATATTGACAAGAAACTTAAGATAGGTATTAAAGTCTTTTATCACAACAATATGGAATAATTATTAAGAGTAAAATATTTGGTTTACAAGTTAAATTTTACATGCAATCCGATATATCATGTAAGTATTAATTTTAAGAGCTCTGCTCGGTCTTAGGCAGTGCATAAAATTCATATTCAAGACACTAACCCTATAAACGGGAAGAGGGAGGTTGTTTCTGAAACTATTCATGAAAGTTCAGAAAATAGTAAAAATGACACTAACCCTGTAAACGAGAATAGTGACAAAAACAATGCAACTTCTAATATGGAATCAAAGAAATCAACTGAGATTATTTTTGATAAAATTAGCTGTTTATATACAAATCCAAACCAATTAAGAAATAAACTTGATGAATTGACAGCTCAGATATATATTGAAAAGCCATAATTTGTATTTGTCACTGAAGTTCTACAAAAGTGCCATAATGAATTATCGTGTACATCAGTTATATATCAAATTTATGGATATGTGCCATTTCCGGGGTCAGATGATGGTAGAGGTGTGATTATATATGCGAGCTCTGACCCATATGTCTCAGCAAGTGATTACATTATATAGTGATGCATCGTGGTGCAAATTGCAAATTGATAATGTTATTGGAATTATTTATAGAAGTCATTCTAGTCATGAAAAGAGCGAGGCAAGAAACAATCTTCTTAAAGAAGAAGCTGAATGTTTGAGTACTTGTTGATAACTGGGGACTTCAACATGAAAGATATTGATTGTACTACACGTCATTCTGAAACCCACAATAAGCCTAAATTTATTGAATATCTAAGAGACAACTTTCTCTTTCAACATGTAAGAGAAAACACGCGCTATCGGGAGTGTCAGATAGATAGTTTACATAATCTTATCATTTCTAAGGATGAAAATGGCGTGGAAAATATAGTAATTCTGCCTTCATTAGGTATAAGCGAATGCAGTGATAGTTTTTGATTGTATATGTCCCAATACAGAACTCTGCAATGAAAGAATCATATACACATATACAAAGTGTAATACTAAAGTTTGTTCTGATGAATGGGGAAGTATTTATGGGGAGAATAAATTTGAAGACTGATGATACGCAAAGTATGTGAAATGCGTTCATGTGCCAGTATGAAGACAGCGTAAACAAATATTTACCAAAATCAAATTTTAAAGCAGGTTGTAAACCTAAACCATTGTGGATGACTGGAGAAGCTCTTAGAGCGATTAAGGATAAGCGGCATGCATGGTCCAATTATATGGCCCCAAAACGCAAGACTGATTTCGACAATTACACTAAAATACGCAACAATGCAAATCAAATTGTTAAGACCGCAAAACGTAACTTCGAAAAATAATTCACCTAAAGGGCAAAGAAAGAACCAAAGCAATTTTGGAGGTATGTGAAGAGAAAAAATAAAACCAAATCTGGTATAGTTAACTTGAAGAAAGGAGATGGTTCCTTAACAAAGACAGACAAAGAAAAAGCAGAAATGTTAAATGAATTATTTTCCAGTGTTTCTACTATTGACGATGGAAAATACCCTCCACCATTTTTTATGATAAACAAACAGACATTATTACTAATAAGGCTGAAGTAGAAAAGCTTTTACATGAATTAGATATCAGTGATTCTATGGGCTCTGATAAGATGCACCCTTTATTATTAAAGTTTATGTCTGAGATATTGTCAGTACCATTAACCTTTGTTTTTCAACAGTCACTAAAAAGTGGACAAATTCCAGAAGTATGGAAGGACGCGAGGGTATCTCCATTATTCAAGAAGGGACCAAAATCAGAACCTGGAAATTATCGCCTAGTTAGCCTTACATCAGTAGTCTGTAAACTCCTGGAAAAGATTGTTAGAAAGCATATTATTAATCATTTAAGTGTGAACAAATTACTCTCTAAATCACAATTTGGCTTTCGCCCAGCCGGTCATGTGTACTTCAGCTTTTGGAAGTTTTAGAAGATTGGTCAGTTTTTGTGGAAAATAACGAATTTTGGGACATTATTTACTTGGACGTAGCTAAAGCATTTGACACGGTCTCGCATCAACGACTTCTTTTCAGAGTCTCGTTAAGATTTTTGCGGATGATACTAAACTTTATGCACCAGCACCTCAATCTCAGATTCGTCAAGAGGACATAGATACCATCATCAGTGGTCTGAAACATGAAACCTAAAATGCAATACTTCAGAATGTAAAGCACTCCATTATGGTCGGGACAATGTTCTGCATCAGTATTCTATGAATGCTGTTAGAAGCAGTACCTTAGAAGCAGTAAATGAAGAAACAGACTTGGGCTGTGGACCCTATAATGACGCCTACCTAAAGCTCATTGAGACGGTGGCTTGTGATGTTTGTCTATGATCTTTCTTGTAGTGCCCTTAATGGTTTATTTTCTTGTTGCTCTGGCTTCTGCCAAGTCATTGAGTACCTTCATTGTGTCTTTCTAGGCTATTGTTTTTTGTATTATATTTACACGAGCATATTTGTGTTTTACTTATATTGCCTATTGATGCGGCCTTGTTGGTTAGAGATTAGATCATGGCGGGGATTTCTTTATTTATACTGTCCTGTTTTAATGGGATGACAGTATGGTAAGTGTGATGTTTGGTGCACCCTAGAACCGGTTTAAACCCCCAGTGGCCTTCTTTGCCACTGACCGTTCCAAGGCAGTAGCCCTATTGTCAACCCTTTTGTGTTTGTGATGTCGTTTGCTTTTATATTACTTTTTCCTTCTTGTTTGTCTGTTTGCGTGTTTGTTTCTGTGTTTTGTGGTTGACTGTCCTCCCTGAATGCTACTTTCCCTGTCCGATCTTTTTATATTTCTTTGCACGGGAGCAACTATCCTTGGTGGTACTGGTTTTATATTCGAGTCATCATTTGTATTGATTTTCTGTTGCTATGACAATTTCATTATTATAATCTTGAATAGTTCCAATTTGAAGCTCCATATCACTCGGCGACATATATAAACCAACTCCAAAAACAAAATCTACTTTACTATATTTCAACGTATCTTGATATCTTGATATCTTGATATTTGACTTGGCAAATCCACTGGACTAGATAGAATTTTCTACATTTTCGAGAAATTGTTTCTGGGCATCAAACGCTGTACCAGCGCCAATGATATCAGTTCTTGTTTGAGACAGCGAGCCAAGAATTGCCAAGCAATAAATTCTTATAGAATCATTATTTTTTCTTTCTTGTCCTGCATGTGTGAATCATTCCGACCTATCAAGTATAAATGTAGTCCATGCATCGTTTGCTTCGGACCTTGTGCTATATAATCTATATGACACGTTGTTTCGAATTTATATTCTGTAACACTATATATCTTGCTGTCATACACAGTATTTCCTTCTAGAAGTGGATGATAACCACTATTAGTCCAATAATTATAAATCGTCCCTAAACCTTGGTTATAACTTTGTCCCCAGTTCGTGTTTTTGTCTACGTTGAATTCTCCACATATTTTTTCATACGCACTGCGGTTAAAATAATTATTAAAAACATTCCAACTAGGTTTTTGTGGCAATGCATTTAAAATAGTATTTTTCTGGTTTGGTAATACACGTGGAACTTGAACAGTGAGCCAATCATAGAATCTGTTTTCATATGAATTTGATAATAAACGCCACAAGCTGTTGTAGCACACCAAAAAGCAAAGTTTAACTGATTTTGCCGAACAAACTCATCCAATCTGTACGCCATCGTTGTACAAGAGCATCTGATTTCACATATGGGAGTTGGTATTTTCCAAATATGTCTGGGAATGACGCTTTAACGCTTTTTCCATTAGATGGACGGGGTAAAGCAAATAGGATGCACTATTACCTTATTCGAAAATGAGCGTTCAGATTATGCAGCCTTCAAAGTTTCATTTGATATAAAAGCGGGTTCTGTGATTAACTTTATAACCTCGGAAAGTAACCCTAGATATTTAAAATTAAAAGGTTCTTAATTGAAAGATGAAGCAACCAACAGCGCCTTTGTATCCTGAACTGTCTACAGAAGATGGGTAGAATTACAGACTACAGAATATGTCTGAATTGGAGCAGAGATTAATAACAGAAAAAGATGCAAGAAAAAAATCGCTTTAGACGTGGAATAAATATTAGTAATGGTATTGATATGGTATTGACTTCTACGAGTATTGGAATGGGTGGGGCGGGGATAGGCCTGCTTTCAACTTTAATTGCCGCGTCGATTGTTGTTTAACTAGAAATAGCTTCTTTTATCTGCGGGGTTCTTGGTATTGCTGGCAAGTTGATCAGTAAAGGATTGTACATTTGAAAGCATAGAAACATGATGAAATCAGTATTATTGCTTGAAACCATTTAAATAGCATGAAATAATTGATTTCTAAGGCTCTACAAGACGGGCAAATATCAGAGCAAGAGTTTAAGATGATTTTAGATGAAGTTGAAATGTATACTAAGATGAAGGATAAAGGCTGAAATAAGGGTTAAGAAATCGGATAACAGTGAAGAAGAAACAAAAATAAATTGATAGAGCAGGGAAGAGCAGAAGCAATGGACACTATGCAAAATTGTATATAAAACGTGTGTAATATATTGTTTTAATTATGTACATGAGTATGAACCACCACCTGCATATTAGCAGAGCGCATATGTATATAAAAGCTTTAGTCTGGACCACAAACTCAACTGTGTTCTAAAGCGAAACTTTGAGGCTGTGGTCCAGAACGAGGTTCCGGGCCAGAACGAGGCTGTAAAAAATAAAAATCGAGGCTGTGGCCCAGAATCCTCATTTTATATACTACTTTGAACAATTGCTTAACATTTTTGCTTTCAACAACATATTTCAAAGACCAAATGGCGTTATATGTGTGGTCCCAGTTTCCCGACTGACCCCATGTTTGAGGGCCAACCCTAAACAGTTTACATGTATGCAAAACAAAAATCAAGTTAAAGTATGTTTTTCTGTCTCTTCTAACTGTTCCTGAGATTAACCCATTTAAGGGCTCAAATTTAAGCTGTCACATTTTCATCTTACCACACAGAATATTGTTAACCACGACCAATAACTCTTTTATTTCAGCAGAGTTATGCCCCTTTTCATAAAACGTTAACCTGTAACTTAACCAAGCTCATAATTGGCCATAATTAGAAAAGTATTTGACCTATGTTCATGAAACTGCATACACGTATTGAATATTCGCCTTAATCGAAGGAATGTTGATACACATGTCCAATAACCCTGACTTTCATTTGGCAGAGTTATGCCCCCTTTTCATAAAACGTTAACATGCGACCTAACCTAGCTCATAACTCATGGTCATGAAACTTTATACAGTTTTATCTTATCAATTAGCCAGTGCTTATTTATGCCCCTTTTCAATAACTTTAACACCTAAACAAAATTCCTCAATAATTCATGAAGGATTGCGCTCTGTGTTTTCACTTTATAGTTAGATTGTACTTGGTCAAATAAGCAAACGGCAGGCGACACAAGTGTTCCGTGGAACACCCTTCTAGTCTTACTGTATTTTAATGATCTTAGCCTTAAATCGTATGTGTCATCAACTTGTTATTTCACATTTGTTTGTTTGAACTTTGCTCTGTTTCATACATGTAGGAACTAAAATGACTAGATAGTGACATGAATTTCACCCATTTAAACAGTGACATTGACAATGATACAGTATTTACGTGGTTCGATGGACCTGTCAATAAAAGTATTATTAACTTTCGTTAAAAGTCCATAATTGTATTTATATTATAATAACAGTAAACAACACAGGGGCGTTATTTACAAACTGATACTGTGTTTTACAGATGGAGACAAGCAGAATACACAGGTTTGGCTGCATTCCATCCCTATTAAATCAGCTATTTTTGAGTCGGTGAGGGAGCATACCAGAGCATACCGGTAATATATGGAAGGAAGTCTGTCCATGGAACACCCACATGTTACACCGGACAACGTTCCTAATTACAGTCGCTGTTGGTCTTCTAATATATTCTCGCACAGATTCATGAAAGTGGCGAACCATTCTTAGCAACAAAAATATATATAAAATAGCATGGGAAATCTTAAATCACCACTTTGGAAACTTTAAAAAAATCAATACTATAAAGGTCTACACCGCTGAGGTGGAGGAGTCCGGCATTTCAGAGTGGTGCTTCCATAAGGACATTGAAACAGAAACCTGTTGCATGTTTATTAGGATGCAGCGGGGAGATTCTTTGACCAACTTGTGCTGTTAGACAGTGACAATATTCAAGGTTTTGATTTATGCGACCCATTAAAGACTTGACATTAAAGACACTGATGTCTGCCTCCAGAAGTTTCCTGACATATATGGAGCTGCTATTAAGAAAGAATAATAATAATAATAATAATAATAATAATAATAATAATAATAATATATTATGTGTAGTTATAGATTCAGAAGAGGGAGAACCAGATTTCAAAATTCTTGTCCATTGAGAATGTAAACCAGCATTCTTCTAAAGGGCTATTCCATTAAAACATACATGGGACCCCAGGAAGGCATCTTTGAAATTTGACACCCAAAATATTGTAGTGCCATGCTATTTTGCATCATTTCCACTTTCACGAGTTGATGTTATATCGATATTTTAGATCGATCGCTGTAATTTTTTAACATAACGATTACGCTTTCGGTCTACATGGAAATAGGCATTTTGTGCGATTACTTCAAAACAATAACACCTACACTCATGAAACGTCATAGGTGGGATTCACTAAATACTTTCCAGTTCGATTACATGACGTCATCTTCTTGCGTACACCTAGTTAACTCCCTTGATCTCCAACTCTTCAACGGTAAACAACATGGAAACTAGCGGTAAAATGACAAATTTGTTAAATTGTTAACATAACCTGACATATAACTAGATTGGTAACTAACTTCAGATAGTTTAAAGAATAGACATATGAACATTGTTCAAATAGAATTCGACTGTAATGTCTGTTGAAGAAACATACAGCTCAATCGAGGGATTAGCAATCCACTCGATTGCCGCCAATTGCGTTCGAAGGTGGGTGAGCAGCGAAAAGACGTTAGAGAAAGTAACTGAATGTCACGCCAGACATCAACTGTGCAAATTCGTTTTCTGGTAAGTGGAATCGTTACGAATAACGATACATATTTCTGTCAGCGTTAAAAAAATCAAATGAAATGATAGGACAGAAAGAAAGAAGCACGAACGAATCGAGTCAAGACAGACAAAAAGAAAAGTTTTCAAACTGAGTTTTTGTAAGCGGCAATATGCAAATGTATTATGCAGATCATTATCTTCTACAAAGATGTCGTCTAGACAGGGGAAGGAACATGGCTAGTGTGGTGTGGGAAGGGGGTGGCCAACCACTTCAAAACATGTCACCCATCATTTCCGTATAGACCTGCCACTTCCAAACAGGTCAGCTACCAGAAATTGGCAGAATTATATAGACCAACCACTTCAAAACAGGTCACCTACCAGAATTATATAGACCGACCACTTCAAAACTTGTCAACTAACAGAAGCATATAGACCAGTCACTTCAAAACATGCCACTCATCATTTGTATATAGACAAGTAAATTCAAAACAAGTCATCCATAATGTGTATATAGACCAGCCACTTCAAAACAGGTCACCTACCAGAATAATATAGACCAACCACTTCAAAACAGGTCACCTACCACACTTATATAGACTAATCACTTCAAAACAGGTCACCTACCAGAATTATATAGGCCAACTACTTGAAAACATGTCACCCACCATATGTATATAGGCCAACCATTTCAAAACAGGTCACCTACCAGAATTATATAGACCAACCACTTCAAAACATATCACCCATCATATGTATATAGGGCAACCACTTCATACATGTCACCCATCATATGTATATAGACCAGGCACTTTAAAACAGGTCAGCTACCAGATTTATATAGATCAACCACATCAAAACATGTCACCCATCATATGTATATAGGCCAACCATTTCAAAATAGGTCACCTACTAGACTTATATAGACCAACCACTCCAAAACATGTCACCCATCCTATGTATATAGACCAGCCACTTCAAAACAGGTCAGCTACCAGAATTATATAGACCAACTAGTTCGAAACGGGTCACCTACCAGAATTATATAGACCAACCACTTCCAAACAGGTCACCTACCAGAAATATATAGATCAACCACTTCAAAACATGTCAGCTACAGGAATTATATAGACCATACACTTACAAACAGGTCAGCTACCAAAACGAAATGGACCAACCACTTCAAAACAGGTCTGCTTCCTAAAATATATAGACCAACCACTTCCAAACATGTCACCTATCGCATTGATATAGACCAACCACTTCAAAACATGTCACCCATCATTTGTATATAGAGCAGCCACTTCAAAACAGGTCACCAACCAGCACTATATAGGCCAGCCACTTCAAAACATGTCACCTATCATTTTTATAAAGACCAGCCACTTCAAAACAGGTCACTAACCAGAATATATAGACCAACCACTTCAAAACATGTCACCCATCATAGGTATGTAGGCTAACCATTCCAAAACAGGTCACCTACCATAATTATATAGACAAATCACTTCAAATCATTTCACCCATCATATTGATATAGACCATCCACTTCAACATGTCACCCATCATTTATATATAGTCCAGCCACTTCAAAATAGGTCACCAACCAGCATTATATAGGCCAGCAACTTCAAAACAAGTCACCCATCATTTGTATATAGACCAGCCACTTCAAAACAGGTCACCAACCAGAATTATAGACCAACCACTTCAAAACATGTCACCCATCATATGTATATAGACCAACCACTTCAAAACAGGTCACCTACCAGAATTATATAGACCGACCACTCCAAAACTTGTCAACTAACAGAAGCATATAGACCAGTCACTTCAAAACATGCCACTCATCATTTGTATATAGACCAGCAACTTCAAAACAAGTCATCCATAATGTGTATATAGACCAGCCACTTCAAAACAGGTCACCTACCAGAATAATATAGACCAACCACTTCAAAACAGGTCATCTACCACACTTATATAGACCAACCACTTCAAAACAGGTCACATACCAGATTTATATAGGCCAACTACTTGAAAACAGGTCACCCATCATATGTATTTAGGCCAACCATTTCAAAACAGGTCACCTACCAGAATTATATAGACCAACCACTTCAAAACATATCACCCATCATATGTATATAGGGCAACCGCTTCAAAACATGTCACCCATCATATGTATATAGACCAGGCACTTTAAAACAGGTCAGCTACCAGACTTATATAGATCAACCACATCAAAACGTTGAGGGGGTTTGCAAGCATCTGGCCAAAGCAGAAGGCCCAACTGACCTCAAAGGGTTCGCCTTCCCAGTTGGCGAGATCCCATTGGGGAATCTTATCCCGAGTGTTTTTCTCTGCATTTTACAGTATATTTTAACGGATTATCATATGTGTATATCCTTAATACTGTACTCACACCAAGCTCACAATTAGAGTAGGCGATTATCTCTAAACAATGTATAGTGTATTCAGCTATATTATGTGTAATAATAATATGTGAGCTGTATCTGTATTAACCATACAGACTACCTTCTCGGTGTTCAAATCACGGAGGCAGTATAATACTTCAGATAAGTTATGTTAAAATCTCTTACAAAGTGTTTTAACTAGGACAAAAGTGTCTACTTTACCAGGAAAACAATATCCAGTATGCAAACGGTCTTTCGGAATAAAAATTCCTTCGTCAGCTGCCATAAAGAGGCACCGTTGTGTTACTTACATATTTGGCGTTTTAGCCCGTATACACTTATATCCACCCTTGTGAATTTTACATGTGTATTCTCTACCAGTATATGTTAAACTGTGTGGTATCACGTGTCACCGTGGACTATGTATTAGTATATATATTCACTTCTACTCTTTATATGTATATGTTAGATCGTTTTCACACTCATTTAGTATCAGAATACTAGAAGTTGGCATCTGCCGATCGAGTAGTGTATGCTGTTACAATCACCTACTGAACATTCTTTGTTTTCAGTGTATTGTAAGTTTGTTGCAATTTGTTGCATTGTAACAGTTACTGCGTGTTGTAATGGCTTTGAGTGTGTATGCTATGTTATTACAATTCTCCAGTTCTTGACCTGGCGAGATTTTCGTGCAATCGTATAATCTCTTTGTGTAATAAATACACTAAGCTACACTCAATTGGGTAACACTAATAGTCGATTCTAATAGTTAACCAATCTTCAATATTCTCTACTTTAAAGAGCTGGTCTTCAAACCATCACATTCACCTATAGTGAATCATTGCGTGTTTATTTACCGCTTAAATATACGTTCTATTCGCAAGTAAATACGAGTTTGGTTACCGTTTCTATTGCTTGTATATCTGATTTCAATTTCACCAAGGGTTTAATTCATTTCAGAGTGTTAGTCGAATGAAAACTCAACTGTGTGTGTATAAACACTGTATATTGCGTGTTTATTTACCGCTTAAATATACTTTCTATTCGCAAGCAAATACGAGTTTGGTTACCGTTTCTATTGCTTGTATATCTGATTTCATTTTCACCAAGGGTTCACTCTGCGTCATCAATACAAATTCCACAAAATTCCTCTTCATTTCTTAGTTTTAAACCATATGTACGCCTTACACCTTTAAATCTTCATTCGGCAACCTCGTTTCATGTTCCTTCTAATAATATTACTAGGATTTTTAATAATGGCTCAAAAGTTTCCGTAACTCCTCTACGATCACCTGTTTTGAGGAAATACCATATAAAGTCTCCTTTCAGAAATCATTTAGTTCATTCAAAGCGCAGGGTGTTTCCCTCTATTAATAAGTGCAATACTAAGAGGTGCAGTTGTTGCAATTATTTATCTTGCAAGTCCACCACTAAATCAGCTGTTAATGGTAGATTGTTTAATGTATGTCTAGCTTCTAATGTTGATTGACGTACTTCTCACGTAATTTATGTTCTGACTTGACATGCACCAAGTTGCGGTATACAATATGTTGGACAAACAGGTCGATCCTTAAAAGTTCGATTTCGTGAACACAAATATAATGCAAGTAATCCTAAAAAGTTAAAAAATTACTTGTACCAACACTTTCGTCAGTCAGGTCATAATTTTAATAACGTAACTGTTCAACCGGTTGAATATATATTTTTTGATAATGATGCTACTAAAAGCTTTAAAATAAAAGCTAGACATATTGCAGAACTTAAGTGGATGAAAAACTTACAGACACCTTATCCACTCGGCCTTAATGACAATATTTATCAAGAAGGAAATATTTCTAAAGATCCTAATATTGACATTTTTTCTATATTTTCTATCCGAAAGCGTAAAGCTAGGTTTCATGGTCTTAGGCGTAATGGTAACATCAAACGTAAATCGCGTGTAATTATTTCTGTCGCTGATTTACATACCATTTTTAAACAGTCTGGAAAGCACTCTATGCTTTCGCGGCTTACCTCTTTGTCCATTTCATCACTAAAGTTGAACGAAGAGGAAGCCGACAAAATTTTCATTCGTACAGATCCCTTGTATAACACTGCTTCCATAGTTCAAATTTATACACAACATGTATTCCGACCCCATATTGACCAGGAGTCTGATCACGTCAGGCATTTTCTAAAACTACTATATATTAACAAAGGTATTGATTTCATTGACATGCCTAGTATTTTTCGAGATACTCATGTAGTTGATTCTATCCCAAAATATTTCAAAAATTCTGAAAGTCCTGCAATTTGTTATAAGTATAAAAAGCCTATTAGAAATATTATTTTTAACTACAAGAAAATAGTTTCTGACCTTGATATAGTACATAATACTCCTAAGGAATGTGAATGCAACACATCAACATTTTTCTATGCTCCAGCAGGTCATGTTATCACTGGTAATTTTGATATTATTGATAAACGTATTCGGCATTTGTTTTCGAAAGGTCCTAAATATAAATTACCTTCAACTATTGATTTTAATGCCTGTCGTGCCCAGATCGCCAACTCCATTGAAGATTTTAGTATCAAATGGTGTCGTAGAGAACATGCGGACCCAAACTCACTTTCTACTTGGAAAAAGTCAATTCTGAAAATTATAGATACACGTATTAACTTTTATAATGCTAACCCCTCTTTACTTCCTCCGAGATCTAGGTTTTCCTTTCGTAATTTAAAATCGGGAATTCAGGAATTTCATAATAAATTTGTTTTAGTTCCTGCAGATAAAGCAGCTAATAATGTAATTATTGTTTGACGCCTACATTACGTCAATGTTTTATCTCTGGAACTCGACAGCACCAATTCGTATACTTCAGTTAATTCTACCGAGGATGATGTTGTTTCCGCACATATCACTCGGTGCACTACTTTCAACGCTGCTGTAAACGATCAGCAAAATAAACTGCCTACTATGTACTGGATTCCTAAATTACATAAAAATCCATATAAGGCTCGCTTTATTTCGAATTCTAGTGCCTGCACCACAACAAACATCTCCAAACTTTTAACTTCTTGTCTTACTGCCGTTAAAGATCACGTTAAACTGTGTTGTGATAAAACTGATGAAAACTCTGGGATTAATTTATTTTGGTCTATAAAAAATTCAGGAGTCGTTATTGATAAAATGTTCAAGAAAGGTCAAGTTTCATCAATAAGCACTTATGACTTCTCTACACTATATACAACCTTACCACATCACCTTATTAAAGACAAGCTAATTTCTCTTATTCAAAAAACATTTGCTAGAGAAAATACTACATTTTTGGCATGTAATAATATAAAAGCGTTTATTACTAACGGCAGTTTTGACAATTATACTATGTGGACTGGCTATGACGTTTGTGAAGCACTCATCTTCCTATTAGATAATATTTTCGTCAGGTATGGAACCACCGTTTATAGACAAATTGTTGGTATCCCTATGGGTACGAACTGTGCACCACTTGTCGCAGATTTGTTCTTATTTTGCTATGAAAGGGATTTCATGTTGAGTCTTTCACCAGATACCCAGGCAGATGTTATTGAAGCCTTTAATGATACCTCTCGGTATCTGGATGACATATTGAACATTGACAACCCTTTCTTTCCAACTATGGTTAATTATATTTATCCTAAAGAACTTCAGCTTAACGAAGCTAATATATCTGATAATAACGCTTCTTTTCTTGATTTAGATCTCTCGAATGAAAATGGTAAAATAATTAGAAAAATCTATGACAAGAGAGATGATTTTAATTTTGACATTGTTAATTATCCCCACTTGGATGGGGATGTTCCCCGAGCAACTTCTTATGGGGTATATGTGTCTCAACTTATTCGTTTTTCTAGAGCTTGTACTCGAGTTGAGGACTTTAATATTCGTAATCTTTGTATAACTAAAAAGTTACTCAATCAGGGTTACCGTTACCATAAACTTCGTAAAACCTTTGCAAAATTTTATTATCGTAACCCTGATCTTCTTTCCAAATATAAAAGTAATTTAAGGACTCTTCGGCGACAAGGACTATCACAACCTGACTTCTATGGTGATGTGATTTATAAACTTCGTAAGATTATTGGTCATGATCAATTTCATACTATCTTTGTTAAACTTGTTAAAAAGTTTATCAAAAGAGGTTATGACCCTATCATTTTGCAACGTACTGCATGCTTGGTGGTGGACCCTTTTACAGTTCGCCACTATGCTTTCCCCTTTAATTGTACGATGACCAGACAGGATGTGGACCCTATGATGACGCCTACCTAAAGCCCATTGGGACGGTGGCGTTTGATGTTTGTCCATGATCTTTCTTGTCGTGTCCTTAAGGTTTATTCTCTTACTGCTCTGGCTTCTGCAAAGTCATTGAGTACCTTCATTGTGGCTTTCTAGGCTATTTGTTTTTGTATTATATTTACACGAGCATATTTGTGTTTTACTTATATTGCCTATTGATGCTGCCTTGTTGGTTAGAGATTAGATCATGGCGGGGATTTCTTTATTTACACTGTCCTGTTTTAATGGGATGACAGTAGGATAATTGTGAGGTTTGGTGCACCCTAGAACCGGTTTAAACCCCCAGTGGCCTACTTTGCCACTGACCGTTCCAAGGCGGTAGCCCTATTGTCAACCCTTTTTGTGTTTGTGATGTCGTTTGCATTTATTTTTGCTTTTACCTTCTTGTTTGTCTGTTTGCGTGTTTGTTTCTGTGTTTTATGGTTTACTGTCCTCCTTGAATGCTACTTTCCCTGTCCAATCTTTTTATATTTCTTTTTTAATTGATTTTCAGAGTGCGTAGTCGAGTGAGAGCTCAACTTTATATAGACCAACCACTCCAAAACATGTCACCCATCCTATGTATATAGACCAGTCCCTTCAAAACAGGTCAGCTACCAGAATTATATAGACTAACTAGTTCGAAACGGGTCACCTACCAGAATTATATAGACCAACCACTTCCAAACAGGTCAACTACCACAAATATATAGACCAACCATTTCAAAACATGTCAGCTACAGGAATTATATAGACCATCCACTTACAAACAGGTCTGCTACCTAAAATATACAGACCAACCACTTCAAAACAGGTCACCTACCAGAATTATATAGGCCAACTACTTGAAAACATGTCACCCATCATATGTATATAGGCCAACCAGTTCAAAACAGGTCACCTACCAGAATTATATAGACCAACCACTTCAAAACATATCACCCATCATATGTATATAGGGCAACCACTTCAAAACATGTCACACATCATATGTATGTATATAGACCAGGCACTTTAAAACAGGTCAGCTACCAGACTTATATAAATAAACCACATCAAAACATGTCACCCGTCATATGTATATAGGCCAACCTTTTCAAAATAGGTCACCTACTAGAAATATATAGACAAACCACTCCAAAACATGTCACCCATCCTATGTATATAGACCAGCCACTTCAAAACAGGTCAGCTACCAGAAATATATAAACCAACCACTTGAAAACATGTCAGCTACAGGAATTATATAGACCATGCACTTACAAACAGGTCAGCTACCAAAACGAAATAGACCGACCACTTCAAAATAGGTCTGCTACCTCAAATATATAGACCAACCACTTCAAAACATGGCACCCATCGTATAGATATAGACCAACAACTTCAAAACTTGTCACCTATCATTTGTATATAGAGCAGCCACTTCAAAACAGGTCACAAACCAGCACTTTATAGGCCAGCCACTTCAAAACATGTCACCCACCATTTTTATAAAGACCAATCACTTCAAAACAGGTCACCAACCAGAATATATAGACCAACCACTTCAAAACATGTCACCCATCGTATGTATGTAGGCTAACCATTTAAAAACAGGTCACCTACCATAATTATATAGACAAATCACTTTAAATCATGTCACCCATCATATTGATATAGACCAGCCACTTCAACATGTCACCCATCATTTATATATAGTTCAGCCACTTCAAAATAGGTTACCAACCAGCATTATACAGGCCAGCCACTTCAAAACAAGCCACCATTATTTGTATATAAACCAGCCACTTCAAAACAGGTCACCAACAAGAATTATATAGACCAACCACTTCCAAACAGGTCAACTACCAAAAATATATAGACCAACCATTTCAAAACATGTCAGCTACAGGAATTATATAGACCATCCACTTACAAACAGGTCTGCTACCTAAAATCTACAGACCAACCACTTCAAAACAGGTCACCTACCAGAATTATATAGGCCAACTACTTGAAAACATGTCACCCATCATATGTATATAGGCCAACCATTTCAAAACAGGTCACCTACCAGAATTATATAGACCAACCACTTCAAAACATATCACTCATCATATGTATATAGGGCAACCACTTCAAAACATGTCACACATCATATGTATGTATATAGACCAGGCACTTTAAAACAGGTCAGCTACCAGACTTATATAAATAAACCACATCAAAACATGTCACCCATCATATGTATATAGGCCAACCTTTTCAAAATAGGTCACCTACTAGAAATATATAGACAAACCACTCCAAAACATGTCACCCATCCTATGTATATAGACCAGCCACTTCAAAACAGGTCAGCTACCAGAATTATATAGACCAACTAGTTCGAAACGGGTACCCTACCAGAATTATATAGACCAACCACTTCCAAACAGGTCACCTACCAGAAATATATAGACCAACCACTTCAAAACATGTCAGCTACAGGAATTATATAGACCATGCACTTACAAACAGATCAGCTACCAAAACGAAATAGACCAACCACTTCAAAATAGGTCTGCTTCCTAAAATATATAGACCAACCACTTCAAAACATGGCACCCATCGTATTGATATAGATCAACCACTTCAAAACATGTCACCCATCATTTGTATATAGAGCAGCCACTTCAAAACAGGTCAGAAACAAGCACTTTATAGGCCAGCCACTTCAAAACATGTCATCCACCATTTTTATAAATACCAATCACTTCAAAACAGGTCACCAACCAGAATATATAGACCAACCACTTCAAAACATGTCACCCATCGTATGTATGTAGGCTAACCATTTAAAAACAGGTCACCTACCATAATTATATAGACAAATCACTTTAAATCATGACACCCATCATATTGATATAGACCAGCCACTTCAACATGTCACCCATCATTTATATATGGTTCAGCCACTTCAAAATAGGTCACCAACCAGCATTATACAGGCCAGCCACTTCAAAACAAGTCACCATTATTTGTATATAGACCAGCCACTTCAAAACAGGTCACCAACAAGAATTATATAGATCAATCACTTCAAAACATGTCACCCATCATATGTATATAGACCAACCACTACAAAACAGCTCACTAACCAGCATTATATAGGCCAGTCACTTCAAAACACGTTACCAACCATTTTATTTAGACCAGCCACTTCCAAACAGTTCACCTACCAGAAATATATAGACCAACCACTTTCAAACATGTCACCTACAGGAATTATATAGACCATCCACTTACAGACAGGTCAGCTACCAAAATGTAATAGACCAACCACTTCAAAGTAGGTCTGCTACCAAAAATATATAGACCAACCACTACAAAACATGTCACCCATCGTATTAATATAGACCAACCACTTAAAAGCATATCATCCATCATTTATATATTCCAGCCACTTCAAAAAGGTCACCAAGCAGCATTATATAGGCCAGCCACTTCAAAACAAGTCACCCATCATTTGTATATAGACCAGCCACTTCAAAACAGGTCACCAACCAGAATTATATAGACCAACCACTTCTAAACATGTCAACTACCAGTCATATATAGACCAACGACTACAAAACAGGTCACCTAACATATCTATGTAGACCAACAAC